>CM057105.1:521709-966709 GCA_029959045.1 Taenioides sp. WSHXM2023 | reverse complement strand
CAAACACCGAAACAGGACCTTGAACGCTTGCATCGATCACAGGCTCCTGAAAATGTGTTGTTGTAACTTCTAAATATTCCGCCATAGACATATATGATGAACATCCCCAGCATGATGTCACTGCAAAGTATCAGTTGGCTGTTTTAGACAAGATAGTGGGCAGCATGAGATGGGGCGAAGAGTGGGGAGAGACATACAGCATTTAAAAAAGTGAAAAATCTATTTAACTATGTTGAGGGAGACACATGTTGGTTATTTATATTGACTTTTCTTGTTGCAATAGTTTTTAAATTTGCCTTACAGCCTGGAATACAAGCACAATAGTTGGGGTCAAAGAAACGGGCCATTTTTTGAATTTCCTGACAGTTGAAATAGCCCACTGGCCTGATGTGGTTGTGGCCTGTTGTATATTCAGTCTATGGAGCACCTGAGCGTGGAGCAATGACAGGTTGCGGCAGGAGCAGAGGCAGGCGCCGCTCTATGGCGACGGTCTGACACGGATCGCCTCAGTGACTTAGGCAGCACTGTTACCCTGGTAACAGCACACCGCGGGCTCTGATGGTGAAATGGACCCACCAAAAAGACTGGACTCCACAAACAACTGAACAGGTCTGTGGGTTTAGACTGGGGAGAGTTGATTTATCTTGAACAATAAAGGAAGTAATCAGGAAGTATCTATTGATTTATAGGCTATGAACAAAGTGGGACACAGTTTTCATAGCTGAGAAATTGTAATATTATTGTCATAGAGCTCAGGACTGTTAGTAAGTTAGTAAGACAAACTATCTAACAAAAACATACAATTATCTCTAAATAATGAAAATGATCTTAGTAAACAATTTTTGCAATAATGTGGAGTACATTCTGGCAAATGTTGGGCACTTCATTTCCTCCTTTTTTCTATTTCAAAATAAACTTATAATTGTACAATCTACATCCTTAGACATTACCATTAAAGGAATATAGACCCTTTTAAATAGGAATGTTGTACTGTTTTTCTAATACTTTTAAAGAAAGATGTGGCTTGCGTGGCTACCGGTGAGTAACTTCAGGTCTAATTCTGTCTGTTTGAATGCAGGTTAAATTACACTGTGGTGCTAAATATAGTGTGCACAATGACTGAGCACACTTCCAGCTCCACTGAATGAGGCTTGATTGAGAATGGGACATGATACAATCGATACATGTAGGACATTGGCTCTATTCAAGGTGATCTGTTTTCATTTAAAATCGCCCTGGCTGCAGTTTTGTCTGTACTCTGTTAACTTTTGCAAATGTTCAAGGTTTAATACAGTAACACGATAGAAATGGTCACGTTTAAGGTTAGAAGGATGAAAACATACATATTTTTGGACAGATTTTTTTTTCCTATCAATACTTTGCAGCTGATGACATCAACATGTCACTACCCTGACTTAGTTGCAATTACAACAGGTGAGCTGATTTGTGCTGTTAAACAAGTCTGTCAATGCAGTCACAAGTTAACTAGCATTAGCCAACAGTTTTTCAGTTTTAATTTTTCACTCTCAGGACTCTCAGGTCCATGGACGCTCCTATAGACGGATTATTCGTTTATCAACACAGCAGATGCGACGCAGCCTGAGCGCAGAAAGTGCCGCTGTCTGTGTGGTAAGTGTCTGTGAGTGCGTAAATGACGAGAAGAAACGTCTCAAACTTCAGTAGCGGGACATCCACTCATACCTGATCGATACACCTAGCCCTGCCCCTGGAGAGCCTGAAATCTGCTGAAATCTTACGAGACACTGACATGATCCCAGACAGGACAGTGGCTCTTTCTGCAGTAGAGCGCGAAGTGACGTAGTCTGATAATCCCTCTATTAATCACAGGCTTTTGAAAATGAAAAAGTTTTTTTCTTGATTTTTGGATGGACAAAAGCACAAAAAGCTTATGATAAGTGGCATCACATGGCTTTCAAAATGTCCACTAAAGCCTTGTACAATTTCTCGCAAACCAATACAAAGAACTTATTGATGTTGTACCTCCTCTCCCATTCTATACTGCCTGTATTATAGTACTCCACATGAGGCATGATGCTGCTCCCATTCACTGTGTTAGCTATTAAAAAGCCCATAAAACTAAATGGAAACCTCTGGCAGTACATTGTAAATGAATGACATCTGATACAAGCCGCTATAAACCTGACCCATGTTCTTGCATCCCGCCTTTATGGGCCACACTAAGGACCAGTTTTACGGTGTAGTATTATGGGATGTTCAGTGCTGTGGTAGGGGTAGGGGGTGGTCTTACGCTCTTGGTAGGTGGTGAACAGAATGCGGAAGCGGCTCTTTCGACTGGCTTCATCCGCCCACATCCGGATGACCCCCAGAGTGGACACCAGCATGATGTCGTTGGCAACTGTGGAGCAGAATTTACTCTTGAGGTCCTCCACCGAGCTGAGACAGGAGAGAACGATTTATAATCAAGTTTTATAGGAAGGAGGAATTACACAGTACAGCTTTGATATTCAATTTAGAGACATATTATACAAAATTGACTTTTAAGCATGTTATAATGGTTTCCTCTCTTCAGTAACTTAGTAATAGTTATTCTCCTGTATAATGTTTCTAGTTGATATCATGGGATTTGTTTTATAGCCATGCAAAAAAACAAAAGACTCACCTGCCACCATCATACACTGCTACAAAGTTACGTTTGCATTCATTTGAGTTAGCCATTTCATAGTCCAGGAAACGTAGGTAGATCTGAAAAAATAACAAAGAATTACTGGCACATGAAAGGACAGCAAGAAACATACAGTACACACTTCAGACAAGCCACACAAAAGCCATTTCAGGTAAAAATCGCTGTTTTTCTTTGGCTGAGGAGACCCCAGTTCATTAGAGGACAACTGGAAACAATGGCTCTGATTTAGATTTACAGTCCACCACACTGAACACCCTTTAACTTCATTATTGTTCTATTGTAACTAATACCCCCATTATTTAGAATACACTGGGTGCAGTCAGATGGAGTAAAGTAGAAAATACCCATCTTCACAATCGCGTTGCTAGGCTTGATCAGGACTACCTCAGCCAGAAGACTGATGGTGCTGACGATAGCAATAAAACTTATTTTGATTATTTATTTTTCATTCCCATGACTAAATGAAAGCATAACCACCCCAAGTTTTCACCAAAGTGTGATTTTAATGGTTAATCAGTGTATCTTGTCACAACCTGTACTCCAAACAGCAGAAACCACCACCTCAGTCACTTCATGAGTAAAGGTCAAAGGGACACTTCTTGTACAAGCATTTTCACACAGTCACCTGTCAATCATCCATCAGGCCTGAGATCATCCAATCAGAGCCTGCGTTCTGCTCCAGTGGGTGCAGCTCTCCCATCATTACAGTTAATGAGTGGAACGGCCCTGGACTGTGGCTGGGTAATGTGATACTTTATAAATGCACTGAGACAAAAGCTGCAGATGGGACGGGATAATGGACCCGCAATGTCAACTCAGCTTCACCAACATGACAGGAGCTATACATCCGCTGGGACAAAACAAGCCAGCCAATTTCCCCCCAAGCTCCCATTCTGGTGTCAGTGATAGTGGGTCTAATAAAACTATGTCATATTTTGCCACTTCGCTGACTGTTGCGGCTTCATCACAGGAAACAGGACATTTTGTATCTCGCCGATGAATTAAATAGAGCCGTGTCAGCGTAATCTGTAGGGTGTACAAACACTGTACAGTACAGCGTGTGCAAAAACAAATGAAATCTAATATATCGCATAGAGGACACACATTCTCATTGCTTGTTCCCAAAGGATTCAAGTACTAGGTTAGTATCAGCGCCTTTGGTTCACACTGGATTCGTTTTGTAAAGAAAATAATTTGCACCTTGCTTTGAAGTGAACAGACTGACTATAACATTTTGGGCCGCTGAAATTAATTTGAATAATTCAAAAACACTTTTTGTCTCAATTTGATGTTTTGTGCAAACTCAGTTCCATTTTTTTTAGTCAAAGCTACTAATGGGCACCACCATTGTATAACACATGGTTTCAGTTTTAAGAGGGTATAAAAGCTTCACTTTTTTAGGTAAGTGCAAAGCTTTCTGGGAAAACAGCATCCATTTTACTATGAGAAGTGTGTTTTTGTGTGAACTGGTTTTGTGCATCTTTTTATTTTGAGAGACACATCACATTTACCCTTATTTAAACAAGACACGAGGGTAACTGTAATAGATCAATACACTTGAGAGGTCACACTCACATTCTCTACCTGTAAAAAACATGGTGGGACAAAATGTATTCAAAAATAATATTTTTTAGCCTTAAAAACATGAAAAACATAAAAAAAATCATGTTAAACGGTTAGCTGTGGTCCAAAGTTATTCCTCACTTTACCTTATACATTCCAAGCACCCTAATTATACACAGTAATGAATATATGAGCTCTTTTCACAATTTTCAAAGGCTTGTTGTCATGGTAATGCTAACAACAACTTCCTGATACTGACATATTTTGACCCCAAGAGCTGCTTATACAATATATCTCTGATTGGGCAGGACAAATTTTGCTTAGATACATGAATAAAAATTGAGTATGTGGACTTTTAATGTGAAGAAACACCATTCACACACAGGCTTCTCAGTATTGATACTTTGCGGTGACACTACTATGGGGGTGTTCTACATCAGTTACCATAGTGACACAATGCACACATTAGCCAAAACTAATGCTAAAATAAACTCTAAACTGAATACAAGCAGTCATAGTCCTGTTTAGGAGTTTGATTTTCACCAAAAATATGAGAGTGACCAACTGAAACAAACTGTTGGCTAATGCTAGCTTCTTTGGACTGTAATTTTCTGCATGAGAGATTTGTTTAACAGCACAAATCAGCTCACCTGCTGTAGTTCCAACTAAGTCAGCTCTTTGTGGCCAGACTGTGTTAAAATAAAGCTCAGATAAAAGTCCAACTTGAGCAATAGAGCTTCTAACAGAGCAGTGCTTTCAGTTAGCATCACACGCCCAGAGAATGTTGATGATGATCAGTTGCAAAAGTATCAATAGCACAATTTATTTTACCCCAAGCCGAGATGTGTCTTTCGGTAACAAATTAAGAAGCGAATTGGTGGTCAGTTCTCTATGTTAAAACCGAATGATGGCCATAGATCAGATAGATACAATCACCAATTTGCAATGAAACCGATTGGCTGTGGTGAAAAATGGGCCCCCTCTCTATTGATCCGTATAATGACGCAAAATCCATCACTGGTCTGAAGAATAGCTCCTCCTTGTCGCCTAAAAGCTTCTCGATATGCTCTTGGTTGGGCTCATTATTGCCAGAATGGATGTCCATATTTTGGTCATTACGTGTACAGACAGACGCTGCATGGGGTTAGGCTATCAGGACCAGGTACACTCAAAAATACAAATGATCTCCTCCAGCAAGATAAGATTTGTACAAAAACAGCTGTGGGCAGCATTGGACAGGCTAATCAAAATCTGCGTCCTTTAGGGTGTTAGTGTCCTCTTACAAATTATACTAAGTGATTTTTTAGGCATATGACCAGCGAGATGTGACAAAAGGACAAAGTATAGCACTTCATCAAAGCTAATGTTAGTGGCAAGTGGCTATTTTGGACTCAAAGTTGCGGTATTATAAGGCTAACTGGACAAATTTGAGTGAGCTTGAAATGGGCCAAATAGCATCTCCAAAACACTCTAACTACGGAAAACAAAAATCCAAGAAATGTACTAATAGGAGAGCTACTGGAACTAAATTTACAAAGCGAGTACAAATTGTGTTTCATTTTTGTAACAATACATTTTTACATTACATTTTGTTGTGTAATGTTAGTGTGTAGTTCTGTGAGTCTATAAATAGTGCTATAGTAGTGGCTTGAATCACATTATGCAAGTTTGTCCTTTAGTCATTATGTTTTGCCTGACCGCTATGATTATAATATATACCTCTTCCTACAATATGCCAAGGAATGGTCTTTCCAGTAATGTAATTTGAAGTTGATTTTGTGGATAAACCAAGGTTAAAATAACAGTTTAAAATGGCTAGAACAGAGTAAAGCCTGCTGCAGTGCTGTCACTTCTGGCAACAGCACTGGGTCATTATTGCTTACTCCAACAGTATAGTTCCTTTCTCCTTCTCTTCGGCTGCTGTGAGTGCTGCCCCTGTCTCTGTCATCTCAGCCTAGAGCTGTTCCATATGTTTCCTAAAATGCATTATTAAGTATGTCCCTGTATCCTCCCAGTATCTCTGTAGAGCATTGGGTCCTGTCTAATTAGAGGCTCCACATACTGTAGCATATGAATCTGTGAGGTTTTTGGCACAGTGGTTTTAGCGCAGTGTGTATCAGCAGAGGGGAAATAAAGTGCTGGCGCTAAGCTCATGTGTGTACATTGTGTATAGTTGGAAGGACAATCTCCTCTGTATCTCCTTCACTCACATAACATGTGTCTGCATTATGGCTGTATAGAGACTACAGTTTAATGTACAGAAGAAAGCATTGATCCATGACTAATATACTTTATGCAATAGTTTTTTTTTCTCCAAAAGCAATACATACAAATGATCCAAAGAAACCAACAAAACAGGACATTTGGGAGTGGTCTTTTCATACTGACTGTGTTTCATTCTCAACATGCATTTGACTACATGAAGTGTTGGTATATACTAGTAGATATGGCATCTAAATGCACCCCACCTAAGGCTTGCCACGACTCTTATATATTGTATTTCTTGCTATTGCTATAATGAGTAGCACTCTGGTATTTTCTTTTTGGCAAGGTAGCTCTCCGGAGGAAAATGGCTGGAGACCCTTTTATCCAAAATGCATACACATATAGAAATTGGATTGTCACCTATTAACAATAAACTATACTTTGTGGCTCTCTCAATGGAAGCAAGCAGGTGGCACCAGAAGGCCAAGATATAGGTCAGATCTGTGGAGAGGCAAGCCTATTCACAGTAAGAATGTATGTTTTTCAAGTTTCTACATTACAAAAAGTCTGGATTTGAATGCACAACATGGATAAATGTAACGCAATACTGTGGAACATTCATGGCAAAGCAAAGTATCTCCATGGAGACAAGCCACCCACCAGGAAAGTTATATGGAACAGTTTTACACACACACACGCACACGCACGCACGCACGCACGCACACACGCACACACGCACACACACACACACACACCAGAATTAACAATTGTGCGTTTGAGTACTGGTTTCCCATTTCTCTCCCTGACTCACAGAGTGCACTTTTAGGCAGAGATTTTCAGTCACATTTGGTGAATATGTGGACCTAAGTGTGTCTGCAGGCGTCAACTCTTTTTATGATACATGCACCGTAGTAACCATCTCTGTGGCACTGAATTTGTAACATATTGTACAACCTTATGGGAGCCAAACACACACTCTGTTTTCAGATGGGGAATTTCACGAGCAGCAGTGGAGCGACTGAGAATAAATTTGTGTTAAAACTTGTATTTGGGGGTTGTCGATCAGAGCTGGTGTCAGACTGCAGAAGGAGGCATGGCCAGGGGGCACAATACAACACACGCTACAACCATAGATGCATAGATCAAAGTGTCAGCAGTGCCCCCTGTCTGTACTGAGGGGAAATGCAGAGCCCCTGGAGACACTAACACAAATAAGTAGAATTTAGTTTATTTTATTTAAATTTACTCTCATACAGTAGATCAAACACACACTCCATTTCAGGTTTTTAAAAGTTCATATTATGTGTACTTACAATTACATAAACCAATATGGTTTAATTTGTCTTTTTTTTTTTTTTTCTTCACAAAATGCAGCTTAACCACTGTAAAACTATGATACATGTTTGACACAGGTACAACCCACCAAACCAAGTAATAATTAAAAACAAAACAAAACATGAAAACCGATAATATGCACTTTAAGTCCTACTTTTAGCTCACATTTCAAATTTTACTGACATTTAAAATAACATGAATTGAAATGACAAACCTATGGTCAAGTTAAAACAAATTACAATTACTTATGAGTTTATTTTGGAAGATTACAACAACTGTATAAAGTAACCATATCACCATTTTCAGTGCTTCATTTTAGAGATGACCATGATGTGCGTACCCAACGAATGTCCTTGACAAAGTTCTTAAAGTACTTTTTAAGAACATATAGTATTATTATTCTACTGAGGTACTAAAGGTGGAAGATAACTGCCTTGGGACACAAATGGACATTTTGAAGGGCATTTGTAGTATAAAATAAGGGCATTAACTGCGCATACATGAGAAATATAAGATAAGAGCTAAGCTAGTGCACAGGCCATGAATCATAGTCAGAGTTATTATCGGCCAATCAGTGTGCATGTGTGTGTGTGTGTGTGTGTGTGTGTGTGTGTGTGTGTGTGTGTCGCTGGGTAAAAAATGGCTGAAAGCGCCCCATCAGACTTATCACAGTTTTTATCATTGAGGAAGCGGGACTTAATAGCTTCCCTAATGTGTGATGTATGACTAAACGTAGGCGCACAGCAGTGACAAAGGATCAGGATAACATCTTAACATTAGCAGGTGCAGAATTACTCTGCCAAACTGATTGTGCTGCAGTTGAGCGGGCATTACTTTCTCTCCCTTCAAACAGGCCTATTATGTTGTGTTCATTATCAGATAATCACAGAGTCACTCAGTGCATCATGATTGTACCTTTGAATCTACCTGTAAATTTAATATTGATTCTGACTTGTGTGAAAGGACTAACCAACTAGCCAATGAACAAAAACAGGAGGTCTGAGTCAAACAAATAAGTGTCACTGAAATGGGAAGTCTTGTTGGTCATACATTCCAGTCTTGTGGTGAGTTGTTGCCAGAGACTGTATAAACAAAGCTAACAGGCTTAGCTGCCATATTCCAAATGGGACGTGAGCATGGGTGCAAAGTGGTTCCTTCGAGTTCTGGCTCTAAAACCTAGGCCTGTCTCTCTGTAACCGCTGCTCATTTTGGTCTTAAAATGTTTGTATTGACCCGCTGTACATGACCCTATAGGATTTATTTCACTATTATGTCCCTACATCAAGATTTTTGCCAACATTGCTCCTGCTAGTGTTAGCTGTTTGGTTGACAGCGTCGCTAAATTCCCACCCCCTGCCAAACCAGTGGTGAACTGGGAAGGGGCATTAGCTTCCTCACTCTCACTCACGAATGGCTCTTTGGTCTTATCGTGTTTGGATTTCCAAGTGTTATCCCTACTTGCCAATTTGCTGCTATAACTTCTAGCCTCGCTGAGCTTCATTTGGCCTCTAGCTTTAGTCCAATTCAATTATCCATTGTTGTTACTATGTTTACTAATAGGAATGCACCAATATCGGTACAGGTATCAGATCTGATCCTGTGAAATTGGCTCTGGGATATCACTTCAGGGTTTGTCTAGTCAGTTTATGTCTTAAGTATATTTACTGACTAATGTTGATACATAATGTATATATTTTTACACAGTGATGTTCAATAGTTTCTAATAACAACCATTATTTGAAATAATATTGTTATTTGAAAACATTGTATTTGGCTCAGTTTGGTCAAAGGTTACTCATTCACTCATTATAGTTTTATTTTGAAACAAATGGCAAAATCAGGTTAGGACAGATAAGAAGTAGGTTATAGTATATGAACACAGCATCGCCATAAAGCTAAGGTCATTCCAATCTACATTCATGCACCCTAGTTTAAAATGCAAGCCTAGCAATATCCTCTGCCCTTCAATGAATGGCCCAGTCATAAAAGTCACAGTAAAAGTGTGCCGTTCCTTCTTTAAATCACCAGATGTAGCGTGTGAAGCAGGGCACGGAGGTGGAGTTAGTCCAGTGACGGAGCATACAGACTGTGCAGTATATGTGATGGAGGCATATGGGCTATAGAGGCAAAAGTTACAGCATTTGTAAAACCGGGCCCTTCCTCGCACCGCTGCTCATCCCCCAGGAAACTTTTAATCCTCTACATTAATGCAGCCCAGGTAGAGTAGATAAGGAGACAGGCTTGTGTGGGTGGGGAGAGGAGCAGGGAGCTGCGTATATGTTGGTCTATCCATTAAAAAGCTGAGGAATGCAGGGGTCAGGCAAAATACTATGACTACCTGCTGTATACAGACACTATATGTATAAGTCCTATATTACACAGAATTTACTCTTGTGAGCTTTAAGTCACATTAAAATGTTGTTACCTACTCAAAAACAAACCTGGAGTTGTGTTTTATTTCATTCTCACATGTTTGAGTAAAGTCTGATTTATAGTCCAGAGAGCTGATCTCCTGACGCAGACCTGAACCATAAGAGCTTTGGAACTAATCAGGGTCTAGGTGCGTTGTGAGAATTCAATTTGCATTCATTATTTGTTATTTATGTACTGTGGCTGTAAACAACTGCATCAGGCTCATATGTGAACATACCAGACATACATCATATGCGTGCCAACCCTAAGCTGCTCTGAGCTGTTTTAATCAGTTGTCTTTAGTCTTTGTCGATCAACCAATCAGAGCCCTGGCATTCAGTGTCAACTTTTTGGCAAAGGTGGACGTCCACAGCATGGCAAACACCGCAAGCTCTCTGATTGGCTTTCAGGTGCGTTGGGAAGCTGCAAATCTGTGTAGATTTGACACTGGACCATAAACCAGTCTTAACCCATGAAGCAGTAGCTTTCAAGTTAACAGCTCCTTTTACCTTTTGTTCATCTGAGATTGGCTGAAATTATCCAAATGATTCTACTGAAGGTGTATGGAGTTTAAAAACACAGTGAAGCACTTCTTGTATTACCACATGACATCACAAGGTGGAATAGAGGATTTTCTGTTTGCCAGAAAACTCAGCCAAAATGTGCTGGTTTGTGTGATAAACATGTGTGAATGAAACAAAATACAACTCCAAGTCTCCTTTTGATGAGAAAACAATATTATGACATAGATTAAAAAAAAAAGGTAATATGGGCCCTTTCATTTCATTAGCCATCCAACACTTAGCAATTTTCACATCAACTTCATAAAATCATCAAACACATTACAATGTTTGGTCCTAGAGGGCAGGACAAAATCATTTTTAATAAAAAAAAATTGTGCTGTTTAGTTTACAATTTTTTTTTCTTAATTTATTCTAGTTTATATTTTTGCTGTAATTGTAGAACTGCTTTTTGGAACTAAAGCCTGTATAGACGTGTAACAAGTCTAAAAAACACGGGGGTAAAAATCTCTCAAGATAATTTTCGTCATGTGTGCATAATCTTGTAGCAATTTTATCTAATTTATTTGAATAATGTATAAACACGACTACTTCCCACTACCAGAAATGTGAAATCGTTTGGGAAAAAAAATAAAATCCTCCCTCAGACCTTGAAATATATTTGAAATTCACTGACCTCCCAGTTTAGTCCCTAGGTACAGTTTATGCATGGGTGAGAAAAATTTAGCACAGTTTCCATGGTAACAAACAATTCTAAACTAAATCTTATATCTATGGGCAAAAGTCCTCAAAATATTACTTAGAAATAGGAAGTTGAAACCTATGAATAAGTAATTTTGGTTTGCTCATTTCTGTGTCCTATTTATTCAAAAATACTACTCTTTAAAGTTCCACACTGTACTATGGCTCAGTTAAAGGTTTAAATATTTAAATACATATTGCCATTTTCACCTTAGAATGGTATATTATCTTGTAGCTCTAACATTTATTCCAGGATACATGGGAAACACTTGTACAGAAAACAAATGTATTGTGGGGTCGGCCTTAGGGTCAGACTGAATAGCAGCACTATTTCATCAGGACTAACTCTCCTCCTCCACCACTCCTCCCTCTCTCCTTCTCCTCACTCTCTCTCTCTTTCTCTCTCTTGTCCTCACTGTAATATCCCTCTATTCCTCTTGGCAACAGCTCTCTGATTAAAAAAAAAGTGGTTGACCCTGTATAAACCCTGGTGTGATCCATCTGACCCAAACAGGGAACAAGTCTCCCCCTGGAAATGACAACAGGCAGGGTGCTATTATTGCTTTGAATCATTTAGAGCCCAAGAATACACATTATGAAATAAATTATTAAGTGAATATTTAAGTTAGGTCAGATGTGAAAGAACTACTCATAAATACTCCAAGTTTAACTGCAACATTGTTTTACTAAATTGCTTTTATTATCACTATAAGAAGTAAAATGCATTCACAGGTTTCAGAAACTACAGCTACATTACTGCTGTTACTAATCCCTACATCAACGGTTCTGTGGTTTGCAAGCTTGTTCTGGTGCTACGTGGACTTGTGTAAGATACAGTAGATACTCATTTAAGCAGGTATCAGTGCTAAAAAAGTCACATTCACAGGACAGAAATGAACCTTTCCTGAATAGTTTTAGAACGATCTTGAGCTGTATCAGAACAAGTATAAGAGCACATAGACTACATTTATGTACTACTCCTGGACATTTACACAGGGATTACACAGATATAAAACCACCTGGTAATATAAAACAAATTACTATGATTTAATGCTGAAAATCACATTCTATTAAGTTTGAGTTTGAGTTCTTTTTATTACCATCATGGTATCGGTATTGGAATCAGTACTGAGTATCGAGTCTATTCCTTAGTATCAAAATTGAGTTTGAAATTTTAGTATGGTGACAGCATTACGTAAGACTATATATTTACACAAACTTGTGGTTACATTATCATTATTATTAGTGAATAATAAATATGACTCGTGGCTTACCTTGGACCTAGGCGGCGCTCGGATGTACCATTTACAGTCCACAGCTTCAGTGGCACCAGCCTTCCCATCTCTGGTGATCTGATGTGACTCCACTATCCCCTCTGGTCCCACCATATCATACTGACACGCTGCAACACGTACACATAACACACACGCACACACACAACCGACCAAAAACACAAAACATGTGTTCAAAACCCCAAACAGGAAGAGAGAGAAAGAGAAGAGGAGGGACAGAATGATAGAAGTATACCTACAGGGCAGAGGTGGTGGGACGCCCAGGTCAGAGAAGTCTGGATCTGAAACACACAAGAACACAATAAGAAGAATCACACACAGAAAGCAGTGTAGTGGTTACTTTGTGGAGTGAGGATGTGGATTTGTAGGACTTTCAATAACTGCAATTTGTACTAGCTACCTAAAACCTCTGCTTCAAAAGTACACTGTAACAGGTAACAGTGGGACACTATCAAAACATCCATTTCTTCAAGCATTTTGTATGGCTTTGTCTTGATATTGACTAAAAAGTCTAACTTAAACCCACCCAAGAAAAGTATTTTTCTCTGAACTTTGAAATGTTTGCTCAAAGTGAAGGTTTAAACATGTTTTTTGTTTAACATTGCTGTAAATTACATCAACAGATCCAGTCTCTGTGAGGCGTGTTACCATTCTCTTGCTTGTGAGTCATTACCAGGCTTTGTGTGTCCCAATGGATTCGATACAACCGCTCAGATGACTTCAAACTCATAATCGGTTTGTTTATGTGATTGTGTAGGTAGGTCAAAATAACAGAGCAGATTTTTCAGATACAAGACAAAAGTCTATAGCTTTTCTGTTAAAGAGAGTTGCACAGAAATACAAGTTACCTCAACTTAATGGAAAATAAATCAATTGTGGTTCCAGTAACTGGATAAGCAAGACACAACAAAATACTCTATTATAAACTAGAGTATTCAATCGGTTGTCCCATCTCCTACAGTATTGATATTTAAAGGTACAGTATGTAACTTGAGACAGAAATCACGTGTCACATCACTTGATTCCAGAGAAGTGGAAAGTTAAAGCCATACTTCGGAACATTCTCTTCACCTTTAAAGCAACTTTTGTTGCTTTAAAGGTGCACTAACTTTTGAGGAGGATACACCACCAGCTTGTGATGTCTTGAGATGTTATTGTTTTGCCAGGAGTGCTCCACAGTATGGCATTAAATAAATGAGCTCTGTAGAGACGTGGCCTCCCTAATAAGAGGAAAGTGTGTTTTTCAAGGAATTGTTTTAGTAATGAAAAGCATATATCTGGCATTTATTCAGTTACAGGCAATGGGGAGGTACTATGCAAATTTGACAGGCTCAGCACATCAATGAAAGTTGACTAACAAAACATGTTAATATGTTGTTTTCAGCAAAACAATAAAAGGTAAAATGGTGATCTAAATATGTTATATGTTAGCAGTTAATACTCCATAGAAGTAAAATACCCCTCTTTATTACCACACTGTAGAAAATTTCAGACAAAGCTAATGGAAACAAGCAGATGGAAGATGCCAGAAACGTTACATAATGAAACTTTTTTTCTCAAAAGTTCCTATAATAGACTTAAGTAACACAGGAATACACTGAGGCCAGATCTGTGTCTTCTACTGCAAGAACTAGATTCAGAAAGACATAGTTCATCAAATACGTAAACAAGATTAATGGACTAAAGCATAAGAAATACGCAAATGTTAAAAATAGCTTGGTGTGTTATTTTTGAATGCTTTTAAATCCAGCAAACCATCTGACTAAAACCAGATGGGTAACATTATGGGCCTGAGTACAATAAAGCAGATTCCATTTTATTCATATGGCGCAGTAAGAGACCCACTTTGAGTTGTGAGCCCCTGTTTTTGAGGAGACATCTTGCAAAGAAAAGGGTCCCACATTAGGGTGATTGTGGATTGTTGAATGGAGCCTCAGACCTCTGACTGAGCTCAGTGAGAAAAAACAGGTCTGATTGCACAGTAGGAACACTTCTAAATGTCGCACTCTTCTGTCTGCAGATGGTCCATTTTAATGTCTGGACTCAGCCTGCAGTTAGAGTAAAAAACATAACAACAGGAATAACAAAGTACTTGAATAAAAGTACAGTAATACTAGAAGAATACAACACCAATATGAACTGGAGATGGCTGTTTTATTCCAATATGTTTACTGGTCATGTAAATCTGAATTCCAGATTGAGATTACCGGTAAAGATATCTGACTTCTATGTTCTTGATTAGAATTGATTTTATTGTCATTGTACAAAATCCAACAAAAAACAGGTTTATAATGAATTAGTTCTAGTCCTAAACCTGCTAAACCTGGACCCGAACAAATCTAGACCAAATACATCAAGAGAAATCTAAATGTAAAATTAACATGAAATAAATACTACTAAGTATGTTGATGTAGCTGAACACTTGGTCTAAAAGCAGCAATTGAATTTTGCCGTTTGCCTGACTGGACAGGTTTCAGGTGCTTTCTAGAACAAAATAAATCACCACTGACATTGACTTTGTGTAAAAAAGAGGAGGTTGTTTATTACTTAATTGAAAAACTCACTGCAATGAAGCAGAACAAAGTGGAAGTGAAGAGAAAGTATCGGAGGAGGTGCTTACAGAGCACCGCACAGATCCCCCTCAGATTCACTACTGATTAACTACTGCTTTCTCTGGCTCCAACAACCCAATCTGTAAAGTGGTGTGTGGGGAGGACTGAGTAATTCAGAAATACAAACAGCCTTGGCCTTGAACAGCTACAGAGGTAACTACAGAGAAGACTTACACTCAAGAACACTGAACATCATTAGGTGAGCTGTAGGCTGTCTTCAGTGCAGTGGGCCTAACTTGTTTTGATCCACAACAAATTCCAAGAGTCAGTACAGTCAAAAGTCATTATTTGAACATGTGATTTAAGATAATAACATAAAATCCCAAGTTAAGCTAAAATCCTGTGAAAGAGAGACAGGTTAAACAGTCATCTAAACAACACCTACATGACACAAGCTCATACAACAAACAAAATGCCTGATGTAAAACTGTCACATTACCTGCAGGACTACTGCATCCTAGAGATGCTCGGTGAAGGGGATTTTGGACAGAGGCTGCACTGTCTCAAGCCCACAAAGTCCTCAAGAAGGAGGGACAGTATTCTCTGCAGAAATAGCTCACAATGCTCCGCCACGTCCAACAGCCAGACCCTGACAAGTGCCACATCGTCAAATTCATCAACACATTTGAATGGGATGATAACACATGCATGGCATTTGAAATGCTGGACTGCAGCTTGGAGGACTTCTGGAATCTGCGTCAGAAGAGAACACACACAGATGCTGCCATATGACTGTGCAGGTCCACTGGAAGGGTTTGATCTGGATGAGGTCATACCCGCCACAGATTCCCTGATTTCATGGCCAGGATGGAATTTCTGAACCTAGTGAGAAAACTTCTTCATTCACGCACTTCTCTAAGAGAATAACCCCAAGTAAGACTATGTAAAATGGGCCTGAGACATTATGGGCCTGGTTCAGAGGAACTTCCAGAGACCCTCAGAATACCACCTCTGAAGAGGTCCTAGAGAAGATGTCCAACAACGCCAACCAGGAGGTCAAGGAGATGCCTCCAACACCAAACCAATGCAGCTCACTCTAAACAGGGTATATATCCAGGGAATCAGTGGAGTTTGATGAAGATGGTGTGAGTTTCAATGAGCCACCACCAATCACCAAACAAATGGCACAGTCAGAAGAGCTCGAGGAGGAGAAGGACCACCCAGCTGCTGGTTGAAAATTAACAACCAGATTGAGGGCATTTTTCCTGAAACCACTTAACACCCAGGTGTATTTCAGAAGTTGAAGCATGATGACGGAGAAGCACAATTTAATCTTCCTGAGGGTCCCGAAGAAACTTTATTGGTCAAATTTAAGTACTGAAGCTTTAAGTTCAGTCAGTAAAAAACACTGAGGAGCCTACATGGAGTAGTTATGGAGGAGTTAACCTTGAAACACCTTGACTTCTATATGTTACATGTATTTTTTTTCAGCTAAATAATGTCTGTTCCTTTTACAGGAGACAGGCAGCAGACGTCACATGAGCGATGACAAAATCAAAGTGCAAGACACTTAATGAAACAGCGACCTTCAGGTCACATGTGCTGCTCCAATGAGAGATTTATTATTGGGCTTTGGCATTACTTAACCCATTCAGTCCCAAGGCTGCACATCCTCACAGGACTCCCATACATGCCGTGCGCCTCTGATAGGTCCAGTCTAGAGATTGCAACAAAGGGCTAGCACGTCGGAGCTGCGAGAAACCCATAAATGTATCATGAGTGACCTCTGACCTCTTTTACAGAGCTGCTCCTGAATTTCAATCAGCAAGCCCCTCTAGTTTCAATCATCCATCACAGCCTCTGCTTCTCTGCCCTTCTGGATAAATCAATATGATCAATTAGACAGATTGATAAAGTGATTGATGGATCACAAAAGCATGGACCATTTCAGAGGCATGACAACTGAGAATTTATGGATGTCTCAACTTGGTTCAAGATCTTCAGAGGTTAAAATAAAAATAAATCTAAAAGATCAGTACAATGTAATTATTTTATGGAATGCAACATAATGTTATCTATTTGTATGTTGTTAAGAAAATGATTTTTTTTTTTTTTTGGTTATGTAACTGCAGAAAATGGGGGTGCCTCTTCATATAAAGCAAGATTAAGCCAAAGCCTGTTTTATTTGGACAACTTGAGTTGGCACAAAGCTGCACACAGTAACAGGCACACAGGAACCATTCAAACCTGTCTAAAGAAACACTTCAAGTTTCAGCCCATTCCATTTCAGCCCTTACACCTGTTAAATGACTTTTATGACTTTTCAATCACATGTTGCCTGAGCATAGTTGCCGGGTCTGCTGTTTTCCTTCACAATCGGGCTATTTTGAAAAAAAAAGTTGCAGGGGAAAATCTGTCTCCACAGGTTGCAGTTTTCTTGGGCTGAATTTAAAACATATCGCTTCATTAATTGGGGAATTTCCCTGTGTCAAACGCTGTCCATGGCAGCCTTTTCGCATAGTTTGACGAGGCATGCGTCTGTAGTGAGCACCAGACAATGCAGGTTCAACTTTTTAAAAAGCCTCATCTCTCTGTGTGCCTCATGTCAGCGCACTGCTCTTCGCCATTTCCCTCTCTCCTCTCACCGTGCATAGTGCACATAGACTTCCTCCTCTTTTTAAAAGTCTAGAGGAAGACCAAGACAAAACTCTGAGCAAAAACAAAACCCAAACTTTCATGCTACAGTGAAAATCCAAATCCATTGTATTTGTCATGATGTGTGTTTGGTGTAGTAAAAGTGCAGAGGCTGGTAAATACCACTGTATATCCTAGTTTGAAGCAGTTTTCACATGCACATGGATATGGAAGTTGGCTTAAAGCAGGGGTTCTCAACCTGTGGGTGATGGTCCAAAAAAGGGAGTTTCAGTACAGTTTGTTTGTCTTATTTAAAGCCTAAATCTGCATTAATAAAATAAAACAGAGATACGGAGATTAATGTAATCCCAAACTCAAACTGCACCACCGTGCCACACCACACTTGGAGTCATGGTGCATTCCAGTCGCACTTGGAGCATGGATTTCCAAGTTCTGTTCTTGTATAAGATGACTGGAATGGGCTGCGATCTTGAAATTTACTCAGAAATTCTGAGAACATTTCAGAGTCCGAGTTAAAAAGTCCAACATGGCTGCACCCTGTTCAAACACTGCTAGTACTTGTGTTATTTTCCCTTTTTTCCCTTTTGTTGCCACCTCGTGTCCACTCGCTTCTGTGAACCTGCTCCTCTGCAGCCATTGAGCCTAAACTGTTCGAAATGCGTTGTTATACTCTGTTATGCTAATGTGGCTTAACAATTGGATCCTCATTTTGGCTAATTTAAGCACCTTTCTAGTATTACTTTACTTTATTGAATCTTTACTGTAATAGTCTGGATATTGTTTTTCTGACCTGACTGGAACGGGCATCCGATGTTGAATTCAGAGATTATGTAATTCTGAGTTCCATGTGTGGTTGTCATGGGTTACTCTAGAACAAAAAAAACCTAAATCTCCCCAGAGAAAGTGTTCACGCAGCTGTTATTTTTAAATTTATTTCATGAAAATTTACTTCACATTTTGTCTAATCCAGAGTGTCAAATCCTGACCATTACATCATATTGCATAGCATGACTGCCTCAGTTCTTTTTTTGGCCAAACTGAATTTTTCCATCTACCCTCATTCTACTCTCCAGAGCCTGCTGCATCTGTAAGTGTCATTGCCTTCGTCTTAGGCCAATCATAACCATTTTTGCAGTTGCAGTTTCTAGTCCATAATGTTCATATAGCCATATATTTGTTATTTCTGTAAATTCAGCTTTCTCTGATGTTATTCTGTGCACTGTGCTGCATACTCTGTCCTCAGAGAGCCCTTGAACACAATAGTTCAGGACACATTCTCAAGAGACCTTGGCTCTCATTGCTACATTAAGTTACTCAGTGTTTAATATGCAATAGGTAAAATGGAGGTGCCCAGAATATACTGCACCTCTCCTTTGTGCTTTTAACCATGTTGCATATTGTCCATCATGAAGAAAGACACCTGGAGTTATTTTGATTCATGCATGATTGAATAATCCATCATAATTAATTCTTTCCTTCTTGTTTGAGAGTACAGACATTAAGGGTGAATTTCTGTTATCAAATGCATACCATTGAGCATCAAGTTATATACATGAAAAAGCAATGGTAATGCCTCTAACAGTACTAAAAAAGCCTGAAAAATGCACAATATGCAACCTCTAAATGGTTAAAGCAGACCTATTATGCAAAATCAACTTCAGAGCTTTCCCCTCACCAGAAGTTGTATCTAGAGTGATTCATGCATATTTGAGCAATCTTTAATTGCTTATTTTCAAGACGCCATTTTGCGATCAAATCCCAGTTTTACAGTCCCCGGTAGACAGAGCACACTGCTCTGTACTTCATTCTCAAATTAAATTTTCTTAATCTGTGATATGTGTAGTATTCGGCAGCACAGTCATTTTCGTGCAAATGAAAAAAAATCTGCCATCTGTCCAAGGGAGGTGTGGTCATATCTACACCAATCAGGCAAAAGATTATGACCACCAGTTTATTCTCTAACAAACTCCTTCAAATCCTTTGATTCTAACACATTTACTTTGACGGGGGAAAATAGGAGATAATCTGGTCTTCACTTTACTTGTCAATAGTCATAATGTTTTGTTTGATTTGCGAATCTCGTACTTGTTTTATTGGGTTAAACGGCCCGCAGAAGTAAACACGAGCAGCTTGCAAACGCCACTGCAAATTTACTTGTCAAGTTGCTTCCGAAATGTGTTTATAATACTTCAAGAGCACCAAAGGTAATTCGGTCTGGCAGCCCGACAGAAATGTTCATTACCAATTTGTTCCGGTAAAAAATAAGCAAAAGCAAAACAAATGGCCCTCTTATTAGCAGTGTTTGGCTGCACGGTGCCAAATGCCATTTTGAGAAAACTGAATGGAGATGTCTGGAGATGTACCTCTAATAACTAAACAAATTGTAGATTATTATGGACTTTTGTGACTCCACCAAAATACAACTGAGTGTGAATTAATAAGATATCTGCGAACAGCGTACAAGCAAGCAAAGCACCAAACTCAATCTCCCAGTGGCCTCTCTGCTTCCCTCGCACTCGGCTGTGACATTTAAATAAGCATCTGATTAATAATCTCGGCTAAAGTGGTTGATCAAGTTAATGAATAGCTGCCATTAATCACAGTGGCACAGCTGTGGAAGGAGTTTGAGAGACAGACGGTGAGGCAGAGGAGAGGAAGAGGAACAATTCAGGATTCAATTAGCCACGAACAAGGAGATAGAACAATAGCTTTGTAGAAGGTAATTGCGATACACTCCTTATATGTCACTCAGACTTCACACCCTGGAACTTTTTGGTATGGTTAGAGACACTGCAGTGTGTTGGTGCGGAATCTATAACTTAAAACTTCACATTTAGCCACAAAACCTAATAGTAATAATAATGCATTAGTTTTATATCACGGTTTTTCAGATGCTCAAAGTTGCTTTACAGTTTGGTGCATTATTCATTCATTCCACACTTAGTGGTGGTAAGCTACTACTGTAGCCACAGCTGTCCTGGGGCAGACTGATGGAAGCGAGGCTGCCAATCTACGCCATCGGCCCCTCCAACCACCGCCAATCATTCACCACACATCACATTCATACAAGGCAAAGTGAGTGAAGTGTCTTGCTAAAGAACACACTGGTTCCCCACTGTGGCACCTGGTGTTCCCAGGTCTCTCCCATCCAACTACTAACCAGACCCAGCCTTGTTTAGCTTCTGAGGTCTGATGAGATCCGGCTTTGGCAAGGAGGTTTGTTTTATAACAGATTCCCTGGGATTCTCAGGAATCGCTAATGGCTGAATGGGAATTATGACTGATACAGTAAGTTATACCAGTAGTTTCCAAAGTAGGGATTGTAAGACATGAGGTGACAAGATGATTTGAAGATATAATTCTTAAAATGGCAACATTTATTAAACCTTATGACATTTGATTGATATTAATACTGGCATCAATGTCATTTGCAGCAATTTGCAGAGTGGGTGTGTTGCATGGTTATTTTTGGGGGTCTCAGTCTCAAAAGTTTACACATATTTTCTATAATCATTTCTGTAATCGTTTGCAAAGTGATTTGTCATTGTTATTGTAGTTTTTATTGAGCCAGATGCCCTTCCCGACCCATCCTCCTCAATAGATATGGAACACTCTCTTAGATTGCTGACACCTTTAAAGCATACTAACTTTATAATAACCCCTAAAAGAGGAATTTTTCTTAAATAAAATAAAAATAGTTGGATTGTACAATAGGATCCAGCAGTGTGTTAGATCTGCAGTCCATGTGCGCCCCAGTGTCACTGTAGCTCACACAGCAGCACACATCAATAAGCTGGATAAGAACTGCCCTGCACTGGTCACAGAGGAAAGCTTAGCAACAACACAAAGGGACTTACATTACAATGCTTTTGCCCTTGACCTGCATTTACTACACAATGTACTGCATAAGAAGCCAGTTATAGTCTCCAAGGCTTTGTCCAAGCCAGAATGCCTAAAAATAAAATACAAAAATATCCTGACATAGAAAGAGCCTTGCGTCTAATTGGATGGGCTGCAGTGGGCCAGTGAGTTCCCATAAAGGTGTTGAGTCATGAAAAGTCTAAGAATGTGGGATTGTGTGTCGGCCATTTTGAGTGGCGGATACATTACCAAACCTGTGTGATCTCTGCCCTTGTGAATGAACTGCGGATCCATGTGATACATTATTGATCGCCATAAGGAAATAGCTATAAAAAAGCTCTCAACGTCATTGGGATTGGATGTCTTGTTCAAGGACGCATAGGTTTAAAATACAGCCTCTGTGTCGTACTGAATAAAGCTGTCCATCAAAATGATTTCTGCTTTTCTTGCCTTTCACAGTTTCAGGACAATTCAACTTCTTTATTCTCAGTAACTGATTTCAGAAGTTGATTTTAGTTGTAAGTTTATATACCTGAGTCGTTCTAACTGCAGTTTCCATAAATTTGACTAGTACCTCTATTCAACTTTCCTTCATAAAATGCCCCATAGATGATACAGACAGTTGATATTGCAAAAAATACTGCCACATTACGCAAACTATAAAATGTACATGATTTTTCCCAAGGCTTTCTCCAAACATGAACTAAAACCAGGTAGTTAGGGAGTAAATACTTGATTTGTGAAGCAAATATTTAGTTAGTTCACCCTCAAGCTTACAGTGGAATGCTTTTTTCTATGTCAAGCAACTATGCTCCAAACATGAATAGAAAAAAAAAAGAAAAATAAAGACAAATCCAATGTAAAAAAAAAAAAAAAAAAAAAATCACTGAAAAATGATGCGTTGCACAGCAGGATGGTTTCTCGCGTTATTTGTGAGTTCACAAACTCATGAGAATCCATCTTGGTGCACTAATCTCAGAGCAGCACTGAGGTCTGTGCAGAAGCCAAAGCTCCCCAATGAACCAAAACAAACGTACTTCAGCCTATTTTAGTGTCAGTAAGGAATATTTGCTTTGTGAAAAACGAGCAGAAGGAAGAGCTTTATGCATTTGTGGACTGGGAAGATGTCTGTGCTTTTCTCTCAAATGGATGTAACAAAAAATGGATTTTTCAACCAATCAGATTCAAGTCGTCATGATGTTCCGCATTTTATGATGGCTTTCAGCGAGAACTGTTCCAGATTGATCTGGTGTGAGCCAGGTTAGGCTGTTCGGCTGTTAGACTTGAAGGGAATAGCTAAAATGAAAGAAATTATGTGGAAAAATTAACAATTAATCAGAAATGTCTGCAGAAAATGCATGAGAAATAAAGAATGAATATTCTGTAACCACAATTTAAAAATATCATTCTTAAAAATGTCTGAGGTCCATCATGTCCAAAAATAGCAGCTTGGATGAGCTGTGAAACGTATTCGACCAAATAAACTCTGTCCAGTTGACAAATTAAATTTCTCCTTTTGCCATGTCCAAAAATAGTTAAACTGAATTGAAATATTTTATATATATATATATATATATATATTTTTTTTTTTTTTTCAATGAGAAATTACACCTTTACTTCACAGGTATTCCCATCTAAGTGACATCTCCCTGACAGGCTCTCCTATAGCTTCCTTTTGGGCACCCATGCAATAAATCAGCCCTGCTCCAGCACTCAGCCACTCATTACTGAGGCCGGATCTGAAATGCAAACACCGGGATGCTCAGACAGAATGGGACAATGCGCCGATCTGCAAACTACGTACCCCCAAAGAAAAGGTAATTTGCCAGTCTGATTGCTTTCTGCAGATAGCGTTTCATTTCACTGTCACGGAATTATGAGAGAGCACTGTTTCAATTTTCAGTGCGCTCTGCATCTGTTCCCGTGCCCACAGGGAATGAGGGCCGCACCGGGAGTTTACTCTGCCAATATGAACCCAGAGTTTGACCTGCTGAGCTGATAAAGTGCAGGCAAATACACTAGAGGTAGGTAGGCAAATGTAAACACGAGATGTTTGGGGGCTAAATGCAGAAGAAATGCTGACTGTAGACCTTTACATCAGGGTCAAATGCATGTGTCGGTAGTTTAGAGAGTGGTATTCGCAATTCAAATCTTTCAAGAGAAAAAAAAAAAAAAATCCAAACAAGTATTGAAAAAGGGCTGCTGCCTACACATTAGTGATGGGACTTTCTGCTCCTTTGTGGGATCCATATGTTTTGGATGTGTTCATGTCAGAGATCCGTTCAAAAGACTGGCTCTTTAACTTTTTTTTTCTATGACAGAAGCCAGTGAGAGAACTCATTTTATCGACAAACTAGTCAGAGAGAAATGACCAAATTAGTTTAAAATGGTTCAAACTGAGAGTGGGAGTGTGCTTACTCTTTGATATTATGAAAATCTAAATAAAACGTTCCACTTCAATACTAATAATTGAAAAACTGTTATTATGATGCCAAATTTGTTTATTTGTGCACAAAGGCCTCACTGGTGTTGGTTCAATGTTCAGTGTAAAAATGCATAAAAATTGGAACAAAAAAGATTTGGTTCTTTTAAAAAATTAAACCCGGATCCATCCATTCAAAAGAGCCGACTCGTTCATGAATGTCACATCACTACTACACATTATGCCAGCAATATTCAGATTTGTTTTGACATAAAAAGTTTAACTGTTTGATAAACTTCTATATAAACCATTAACGAGGAAAAAGGAGTCAAAAATACTGATGGTTTAGTGTAGTGTGTTAAAATTAGAGAAGTTTGTAATTTTAATATTAAATAAAAACAAATTTGCGTTTTTCAATTCCGTACAACATATAACTCATCAAGAGATAACTCATCAATACAATTATTATTATTAGAGCCTCTAAATGAACCACTAACTGCTGTGGTCAGAAGTTTAACGACACTTAACACACAAGATTTCTGGTAAATAAAAACAGCCCTCACAGACACTGAAGTAACAAAGTAGCATTTAATTTGTCCCTGCAGTTTCCCAGCTGCAGTGCACATCAGGACACAGTCTCTGGAGAGAGCGAGAGGTCATTAGACAAGAGGAGAGAGAGAGAGGGAGGGCCTGCTAATGATCATAATGACTCCTTTAAAACACACACCATTACAACAGCTACTACTGGTACTTGCCTCTTGCCCAAATGAGAACACCGCATTGAAAGTCCTTATTGAATTAAAGTGTGTTCAATCCAGATATCCACAAGTGTTATAATTACAATCAGTGCAGACGGTTTGATTAAATACTCTCAATTTTGTATTAAATGTCAACTACCAACAAGAGCAAAAAACATACAAAAAATAAAGACAGCACGTTTGTTTAACCCTATTACCTCATCAAAAATATATCTGGAGTAGGGCTGAACGATCTATCGTTTTAGACCGAAAATCGCGATCTCAGACAACACGATTTTGGGATCGTTAAAGCCACGTTTTTTTGCAGCGCTCCTAACTGACCCAGGTTTTGTTTTGTCAACTATTTCACACATATACGTCTCCTCTCTGCCGCGCTGCTGAGCTCACCAATCAGAAGCGGCAGCACAGGTCACGTGTTCTCGACTCCAATCAGTGTAGCTGGTCATCAATTTCAGAAATGGCTTCAGCGGGACCAGAAGCGGAGTCTGGGGTTTTGAAGCCAAAGAAAAACAGCACGTCAGTCATTTGGCAGTATTTCGGGTTTGAGGCAGACGAACATCAGAAACAGGTGCTGTGCAAAACATGTCGTGCTAAAGTTGCCACATCCAGTGCAAACAATTTATACTGCCATATGCGCATTTGCATGACGAGTGCACAGCGAGAAAGTCCAATGAAACGTCTAGTGAAAGTGAAACAGACAATTACAGCTTCTTTTGCCAGTGTAACTCTGTATGAAGAAGCAGCCGAACACACCGGGAGATAACGACTGCCGTAACACACTACACTGCCAAGGAAATGGTGCCTGTAAACACGGTGACCTAAGAGTCGTTTAAAAGTTTCCTCCGCTCGATGGATAAGAGGCATATGCTTCCCTCTCGCACGTGCTTCAGTCAGGTGCCCTCCCACAGCTGTACGCAGAATGTAAAGAAAAGGTGGTGAAAGAGCTGGAAAATGTGGAGTATTATGCCACAACTACTGATCTGTGGTCAAGCAGAACAACTGAGCCATATATATCTTTGCTCTACTTAAGTTAAGCCATAGACGGCTCTTTTGGTTCTTCAGTTGTAAAAACTGCTGTTGCTCAAGCGCTCAATGTACCCTGTGTACAGCATGTTTCTTTTTAATAAATAGGACATTTGAAATAAATTCTTGACTTTAGTTTTCATTCTTGCATTACAATTTAGTGGAATTTAGTGTTTGAATGGTATGATGTAAGTTTCTGTGATGCTTGTGAATGTTCATGTGCACTGAAACTTGATTTGAAAAAAAAAAAAAACGTGGATGAAATCGAAATCGCTATATCTGCCAGAAAAATCGCAATTGAATTTTTTCTTAAAATCGTTCAGCCCTAATCTGGAGTTGTGTTTTGTTTTATTCACACATGTTTGAGTAATGCTTTTTTATTAGTCAAAATGCTCTGTTCCACCTTGTGATGTCAGATAATGGTAGCTTTCAAGTTAACAGCTACTGTCTTCCTTTTGCTCAGTAGAGGTTGGCAATTCCAAGGCTGAAAGCATCCAAATGACTCTAATGAAGGTGTATTGAGTTTAAAAACAGTGGAGCACTTCCTGTATTGCCACATGACATCACAAGGTGGAACAATTTTTTTGTTTGAGAGAAGAAGTCAATATGCAGGATTGTGTGTTAAACATGTGTGAATAATAATAAAATAATAATAATACAATTTGTGATGAGGAAACAACATTATAACATAGTTCAGAAAACAGCGTATTATGGGCCGTTTAAACCTCAATGCACTTGATAATTATACTATGCAGGAAAATAAACTTAATAAACTTAATTTGTTATCCACAGCCTGCTTAATTTTATGGTACTATTATTTCAATTAAACTGATATTATACAATCATTTATTGTCTCTGTTTGCTCTGGGCTCATAGATAAGAATAGAAACCATAGAACAGCAACAGCATATCATAAATACTCGCAAAGCCACTGAAAAGCTCAGCAGCACCACTGAGAGCTCGCGGCTATAACCATACATTTGCCGATATGTCAACATGTAGCTCTTTCCTCTTGTCTCCACGGCGACTGATGCTCGTCTCTGTGGTTCTTTCCTCTGAAGTGGGAGTTATAGCTGCGTGTTTTTAGTTTTTTAGAAAGCCAGAGTAGGAGTCATGTCCAGAGCAAACGCTAGCATCGATCCCTGTCTGTTCCACAATCGCGGAATACACAGGTTTAATTAGAGGAACCTGAATGGCTGGATTTACTGCTTGGCTAGTTCTTTCCTTTATTTCTGGAATGCACAGAAGATACACGGGCAAATAAGGTGAGCTAGGACTTCATTTAGTCCATTTAGAAGGAATTGAATTGTTCAGCCTGGTGCAATGGTTTATGTAACCGTAGTTTCATAAAGTACAAAGTAGTTTTGATCAGGAAAGACGGGATTTGCTTGGATTCATTTCTTCAGCCCAATCAAATACTCTGGTTGAGCCTGCTTTCCAACATGATACTATAGTAATTGTACTATAAAATGTAGGCAATGGTGCAGTCCTATTTTAGACCTGGTTTATATCTTTTTAATTGACACTTACCGTGCATTTAGGTTGTAGTTGCATAGTACATAAAAAGTTATACACACAATAGACCATTTTGAACGACAGACGTATTTCTCCTGTTCTCTTTATCTCTTACTTAGTTGTACTTACTTAGATAGTCCCATATATTGGTTGGCCGATATTTGGGCTTTTTTGCATACACACAATGCTTTATTTTAATACTTTAATACAAAGAGAAAACTACACTGCATGTGATACACTGCTCTCTTAAAGGTTTGTGGGAAAAAAAGGTCTGTGGGTGAGTTTGTAGTGAATTAAAATTACATAAATTGAGGAAAATCATCAAAATTGGCCGCCCAAAAATATCGGCAGATCTTATCGGCCAGCCGCTGCTCTGGATTCTAAACAATGGGTATTGGCATCAAGGCATGAAAAAACCCATTTCAGTCGATCTCTACTTTAAATGCTTTTTTATTCACCTAAAAACACTAACCCCTCCTTTTCAAAATAACACAATCACACAGTAGCCACTCTCACATCGGACTCCAGCCTTTTTCTCATAGCACACACTGTGGACCACACTGGCTGCTCTAAGTCCCTCCATTCTCCTTGTGGTCACAGCTGTACCAGGCGTGACAAACGGTGACTGATGCGCTTGTACTTCTGTGTAAAATATGGCTTTATTATAGAGCGGCGGTCAATGGAACAAATGGACTGTACATGAATCTAGTGTGTGTGTGTACCCCATTGTCATTCACATGTGGAGTATCATGTATGCATTAGTATTCATGTCCAATTATGGAGCTGCATACGGACATTCAAGATTTGCATATGTGCATGGCTCTAAGCATCCAGATGTCCCATTTTGTTTGTGCTGCCATTATTTGGATGATGGCCCTGATACACCTCCATATGGACCTTATGTGTGTGACAGGTTTGTACAGGCATTGACACACACTAAGCCACTATGGCAGTTTTATAATATCGTTCAAATGGAAGTGTAGATTAGACAAGAGTCGGAGCAGAGCGGCAGTGGTTCAGGTGGTAGAATGGCAAACCTATAGCCAGAAAGTCGATGGTTCAGTGCTTATTCTTGTTGTGCCTATCAGAATCCTTAAAGGTGCATTGTGTAACTTTTCTGGTGAAAAGTCCATCAAATGCTTTTCTCCATGGAGATGTTATTGCTTTGTCTGAAATGTTTCACAGTTTGGCATTAAACCTTTCTATCTTCACCAAACCAGACCAAGTTACAAGTCAGATCTGTGGAGAAACAACCCCAGACAGTCAGAATGCCTGTTTATCTTGGTATTTTTGAGCTATAAAACCACCTGTAATTGAATACATGTAAAGTAAAGCAATGACATCTCCATAGAAACGAGCAGGTGACTGCCCCCCAACCAAAACGTTATAAGTTGGTAAAATTTGTTTCTGCTAAATAATGCTTCTATCTTTTGTGTTAATGTCTCAACTGTGACTGCGAACCATGGCTGCAGGACGTGGGGTGCTGCTGGTGAGAGGGAGACTTTTTTGTTCTTAAATTGTCAGAGACAACATTCTTAAATTGTTCTTACATTGTTCTTAAATTGTCAGATACTATATTAATGCATATGTCAATAAAATGTTGAATTTCAATCAATTTACTTATATTTAAATTTTAAATATAAATAAATAGATTAAAATGTATTTTATGTTCCACAATGTTCCAGATGTAAATTTCTTGTTTATTTTCCGAAAATGAAATGGACACGTTGGAGGAGAGATGGGCAGCCATAGAACATGAACAGAGAAAAAAATCATGCACACTGTCTTACTTACAAATTGTGAATTTTATTAGGACATGGTGATGATCACAATTTGCAAAAAGAATGGAAAATTTACTTCCAGAACCGCAGCTAACTTCAAAGTATAGAAAAGAAAACTGTCTCAGAGGGCCAGTTACCTGCAGCGCCTTCCAAAGGACATCATTGTGTACTAATGGTGAATAGGTATGTGTGGTCTTTGTTGTGTTTAAAGGTGCATTGTATAATGATTTTAAAGCTGAATTAATTTTTTCCTCGATCATGTAAACATTTATTCTTCTTAAAAATAATTCCGGTCGTTCAGCGCATGCTCGTTGGGTTGCCCTTCTGATCTGATTCGGATGATCCGGCTCCACCATTCCTTGTTTCTGACTTTCATCCACTGCTCTTTGGATTTGCGAGCGGGATGTGGGAGTGGGCTGAAGTAGAGCAGCTGTTAACTCAGTTTGTTCCTCCCTTCTCTGACACCCTTCCCTTCTCCTCCTCAGCTGACATACAAAAAGTGTGATCATATATTTCTCGAACTGCTGCTTAATTATCATCAGAACGACTGCAGAAAAAGTCTGTATCATGTTGGTGATCATGTTTGTGTCCATGGCATAACGACAAACCGAGATGACAGCTGATAATGCGTTTTCTTCCGGTGGACGTAAAAACGTTTGTGTGGTTCCTGTCCAATCAGAACCCTTCCCGACCCCCAGGCAATGAGCGGAATTAAATAAATGTTTTCCATGTAAACCTCAATTCGGAATTATTATGTCCATGCAAACTCAAAGGAGAATATTTTAATTCTGAAATATTTAATTCAGAACAATGAATACAGAATTAAGAAACAACATGTAAATGTGGCCAAAATGGCATTAAATCTATCAATCTTCATGAAGACCAAACCAGTTTTTCTAGGTATTCTTGAGCTATAAAACTAACTGTAATTGATAAATAGAGCTGTTTAATGTCATAATTCCAGGCAGCTCAAAGACATACCCATAGAAACAAGCAGGTGACAGACCCCAAACCAAAAAGTTACACAGTGCACCTTTAAACTTGAATGTGTGAGAGTAATTGATGGTGGTTTGAGGTCATTGATGTAGATTGGCACCATTGGCAGCCAATCCTCTGTCAGTGATCCCCAGGCAGCTGTGGCTAGCTTACCTACAGTGAGTATGCACAGTGAGTCAATAATGCAATACAATAAATACAGTAAAAAGCATATTGACAAAGAAGACAATGTTAAAAAAAAAATAAAAATAAAGTAATAAAGGATTTCCAAACACTGGCCTCGGGTAGACCGTCCCAGCTGAATAGTCTGTCTGTAAAAACAATCTTTGAAGAATACAAAGAGGAGACAAGAAAGCTGTCAGACACAGAGGTCGATATGTCCAGACATCAAATATAGTTTCTCAATAATGATAATGAGTATTGAAACATTCATTTTCTACTGACTTGTAACAGGAGACGCATTTTCAGTAGTGGATGGATACAGCAACTATAAGCCTAAACCCTGGTGCATTCATTGTCCCTAAATATAGTGGATGTTTTCAATATTTAAAGAGGCACTGCATAACTTTTCTGCTGTAGACTCTCCCACCTGCTTGTCTCCATAGAAATGATAGTTTTGCCTCGGATGTTTCAGAGTGTGGCATTAAACATTTATCCAGCATTTATTCAATTGCAGGTATTATTGCTAAAAGTACCTCGAAAAACATGTTGTGAGCAGACCTACTTCTCCACAGACCTGACCAACATCTCCATGGAGACAAACATGTGGTGGGTCCTCTTCCAGAAAAGCTATGTGATGCACCTTTAAACTAACACTACACTGAAAGAAACACAACAGAAAACCTTGAATTATTGCACAGTGGACTATAGCTTTTTTTTTTTTTTTCTCCAACGCTGTGATCACATTGAACCACCGATTAATCATCCCTGCAGCCTTAACTCTACCAAGCCCAGTACCAGCAGCTCTCACTATTGTCCCTTCTCTGTGATACTCTTTGATACCGTGAGCAAGGCCAGTGGTCGGGATGAATTCATAAGCAGTGAGCGACTCTGGAATCTGTGCAAAACTGCCCTTGGGACTGAATCAATATGGTCCCCGTGCAGTGCTTTGAGAGTCCAGGAAACAGAGCAGAGTCCAACTGACACTGAAAGCTGAAGAGTCAATGGGCAAATGATGATGGACAAATGTTAGATAATGTTCACTTTGACAAGACAATTTAAAAGGCCCATATTGCGCTATTTTCTGATCTATTATTTTAGTGTTGTTTTCTTATCAAAAACATGTGTTAACATGTAGCACATGCAGTAAACTTTGAGAAAAAATGTTTATGGTAAATTAAGCTTTTTCAGTTCCAATACCAATATTGATACTTTGATGTTTAGTATCTGCCAGTACCCAATATTAACCAGTTAACCTATTACACAAGAGAGTTAGGATATCCTTCAAAAACTACTAAACAGCTTTGTATGAATAAAAGTTTAAGCATGATGTGATGTAAATAGTCTTATTACATCGAATTAAAGGCCTAACCAGGATATTGACTTAACCGATATCATAATCTTGCTCATTTTCAGTATTGGTGCATCCCTATATGATACTGTAATAACAAAATACATTTTAACATGTTCTTAAACACATCTAAAAGTCAATACTTTTCCACAGAAACTTACATTGGTCTGTCAGGTGTATCCCCTCACTGTTCAGTCCTCTCCTACTGTTACTTATGTCGTGATGACCTTTCTGTACATGCCTCTGTAGCTGCCTGTACTAAACCCAGCGTGAGACTGCCCCATGCGCTCTCTCGTCTCTCGTATTCTCATCTTTGCCCTCATTTTCTTCTCGCCCAATTTTAAAACATACAATTTCCAGTACCTTTGCAGTTATTTGTCAAATAGTTACGTTGAATATGTGATGAACTTGAGCACTACTACTTGAGCCACAATTTGTATATTTCACATTTATTTTAAATTTTTTACATTATTTTTCTGTTGGATAAAATGCTTGTTCCTGCATGTCCATGAACAACCCTCAACTTTACACCAGTCGCCGGAACAGGCTCATTTGTTTCTCATCCGGTGAAGTAATTGGCCGACTTTAATCTGAAAAGCAATAAATGAAACGCCTTCCTATCACCACGGCAACTGTTAAACGTGCTCAGGTTTATGTCTTTGCCCTCTATTAGCTCTCACGGTGCTGTCTGACATTACTCCACTGAACCGTCCCATAGTCAGGGAGAGAGAGGGAGTTTGTATTCCACACCACACGTCACACATCAGAGGGGAGGCATGTTGACAGGGCCCTTCTACTGTACCATGTTGTAAGACCTTGGACTATATTAGGCCTTTTGGTTGATGCTTGTAGCTTGTGTCAACATGGCTGTGTCTTGGTCTGTCAACATTGAACACCAGGTGTTCTGTACTTGCTACACCAAACACCAAGCAAAAGAAGTAATAGAAGAACGGTGAAACGTAGTGCATTTTTTTTTTTTTTTCATCATCATCATATAAAATTCTTAATACTCAAAACATTTCTCTAAAGGTGCTCTGCACAACTTTTCTAATGGAGGGTCCATCACCTGTTTCACTCCATGGAGATGTTGCCTGGAATGCTCCACAGTATGTCATTACACTTATTTATCTCAACAGAGACAGCAGGTGATGCTACAGGGTCAAGTTACATGTCAGATTTGTGGAAAGGCAAGCCCACTCACAGTAAGAATGCAAGTTTTTAGGTCAATAAAAGTAAATACAAAACAGATATGTTCAATGCCATACCGTGACATTCCATACAAAGCAAGTTAAAATCTCCACTCCAAAGTCAAATTTCCTATAGCAGTGAATCGTTTCCATATACAACATAGTTTTCATTGTGCAATTCTGGTCTTGTATTGTATCAAAACATATAATCACTTGTATTGCCCATCACTAAGCGCCAGACGTGACAGACCACAAACAGTAGGAGCAGTTTTTAGCATCTGACACTTGCAACAAAAAAAAACTTCATCCTAGTCAAATTTACTCAAATGCATCACTTGTTAATTCTTACTGCTTCAAACTCATGACAGAATGGTTTATTTGTAGTATTAGATTCCACCTATAAAGACATTTCCTTAAGTGTGGATGTTACTGTTTACCTCTCAGACAGTGTCATATTTGTGTTTATACTGTGCCTGTCACTGTAAGGTTGTGAGGTTGGCTACTTTGAACGGTTTGCAGTGACAAACAGAAACACTGGGGCAGAGGTCTGCATTATTTTGACATGTCACACACTTACATAGCATTAATATGTAACATGTGCACCATGTCAGGACCCCACTTTCCTCAAGCAGGATGTCCATGTCAGCTAGGCACCAGTAAATGGTTTACTACTGTCACTGCAAGATTGTGTACATCAGTGTTGCAGAGCGTGTAGTGGTTGCAGGTGACACACATCAGAAAGAATAAAAAAGAAATTACAATAACAAAATAAAAACATAATGACTACAAGAACATTTACACACTCGCTGTTTGAGTTATGTGATGTTGCTTACTTAAAGATTTGAAAGATTTACTATGACTAAGATCTCTTGAATTGGCAAAAAAAAAAAAATATATATATATATATATATATATATATATATATATATATATATATATGAGCAACCCATTAAGTACATTGGCACATAAAGCTAGATTTTTCAAAAGTGAAAGGCGGAGGAGGTGAATTCACCAGGATCATAGAGCGGGTTGATGTGTACTGTTTGTTCTCACTTCAACTCAAAAACTCAATTTTAACAACTTTTAGATCATAGAAAATATGTAATTCTTTCATGTTAATTTTTTTCTGTATTTGTTTTTCAAATATCAACATACAACAACAATAACAAAACATTATATGGATATTAATATATTAGGATATTGAAATTACGGACCATTCTAATCTAAACGATAACAAAAATCAGTGAAACATCAGTTCTAGAGTGGCTCATTTGTCTCTGCTTCTCTGAAGAGTGAACCCACATTTCCACAACTCCTGCTTTTGGTTGCTTCTACTTGTACTCCGGCTGTTTTGCTACCTGTACCTGTACTTGCACTCCGGCTCGTTGTAGTAACTGTACTTGCACTTGCACTCCTACTGTATGTCGGACCTGTACTTGTATTTGTGACCACTCCACAGATGATGCAGTCCAATGTGAACCCTGGAGCCATGGTTGTTCCTCAGAGCATGCCTGGAGACCTGATTCAGTTGGCTTCCTCCATGAACCAGCTGCAGAGGCTGCTAGGCTCGCGGGTGTATAGAGAGGTTTTGCTCTGCTGCAATCTCACCACCAACTGGAAGGTGGCACTCAAGGTGCTGAAAGGGCAGATGCCTTGGAAGCTGGCTGTCAAGAGGTGAAGATCCTCCAGGCCGTGGCTGCACAGGGCTCACACAATTTCCACATCAGACATCAGCCTGGCCCAGTTCTTCAACCAGAGTCCCTATAAGAGTCTGAGGCTGAGCGAAATTTGACCAATCATCTGTCAGATGGCAGGAGCGCTCGTGTTCCTACAGCATGTAGGCATCATACATGGTGATCTGAAGCCAGAAAATATCACGATGATAGATCATGTGGGCCAGCCCCTGGGCATCAAAGTCATAGACTTTGGCCTAGCCTGTTCAGTGAGAGAGGCCCAGCAGGGAGAGGAGAGGCATTCGCTCTGGTATAGAGCTCCAGAGAGCCTCCTCCGGGCCTCTGTCGACGGGGCCATAGACATGTGGCCTGTGGGCTGCATTGTTGCTCAGATGTTCCTGGGTGCTCTTCTCTTTTTCTTTCTTTCTTTCTTTCTTTCTGCCTAAAGACGAACACGGCATGATGACGCTGATAGTGAAAACTGTGGGGCACCCTCCCAAGTCCTGTATGGACAAGGGCCTGCTGACCACTCAGTTCTACAATGGGTCCAAGAGACAAGTGGATATACAAATTCAGTCCTTTGTATCCCACTCGCGGAATCACACTGCTGGACCACATTTATCATAGAGACCCCCACAGCCCACTGACCTTCTGTAGCCTCACAGAGGAACATGACCGAGTGGTCTTTGTGCACCTGCTTAAACACATGCTGGACCCCCAACCCAGAGACCAGGATGTGCTCTGAGGAGGTGTTCCAATACCCGTTCATCACCATGTCCCACATCGGGGGGGAGAGCCTGGCTATTTGGTGCAGAGCCACAGGCTTCTGAACCAAGTGTGGAAGAGAGGAAAGCCTCAGAGCTCCACCCCCTCAGAACTGCTCTCAATCGCAAACATGAGGAACAGGAAGTTCCGTACAAAAAGAGAAGTTTGGGAAAAGGCCACAAAGAGCTTAGCTCCAGCCTGAATAGCAGCACCTATCAATCTCAACACCGCCTGGCTCGCCAACGCTGTCAGTCTCGCAAAAAAGCGTCAGGCTCACCAGCAGAGGCAGGCTCGTTTATGCCACCCAGCTCTCCCGGACCACCTGGGTCACCAGGTTCCCCAGGGCCACCGGGTTCCCCAGGGTCACCAGGCTCCTCAGGGTCACCAGGCTACCTAGGGCCGCCAGGCTCCCCAGACTCCCCAAACCCCCCAGGGCTCACCTGTCACCAAGCAGACTAGAAAGAGACGCAAAGAAACTTCTGTGAGTTCTGCTCCAAAAAGCAGCCCTAGGTCCAAGACCAGCACCATCCAGGCTCGCCAGGCTCACCAACGCCTGAGCTTTCGGGCTCCCCAGGGACACAAGGCTCCCCAGACTTGCCAGGACAACACCTGTGCCTCCATGTCCTCAGCTTATGTCCCCTCCCCTACTTATGGAGGAAAGAGAGCCTGGAATATGATTAACACAACTTTGTTGTGCGTCAACAAAAGGAAAAGTTACCAGGGTCCCCATCAGAACTGAGTGCTCAGAGCTCATGAGGACCTGATTGACCTGACTTGACCCAAATGTAGTAATGACCAAACTGTGGCAAAGACACAAAATTTTAACTTGGAGCCCTGTTTAGGTTATTGACAGAAAAAAATAAACTAGAACTAAAGTGGCCTATTACAGTAAGGTGCATTACTGATGCCTATTTCAAATTTGCAGTTCTTATAATAATGTTGTACCACTACTAGTAGTGACACTAAAACATATGAGGTTTATATTGGCAGGCAGTTCAAATGGTTTCATTATGGCATGTAGTTGTGTAATGCTAATGAAGTTGTTTGTACTTGGCTAGCCCATTATGATGCACTAAAGCACTTTATGTACTTTTACGGCGCTCCTCTTTGCTGCTCTCACATTAAGTCAGCAGCAACATTAAGTTGATACGGCAGGTCAGACAGCATCCTTTGAATTTCATTATAAATACATTTGCATCATGCATTTATGTTGAATCAGATAGACTCCTAAAATTATGCAGTTAAACAAATACTACAGTTGGTCAACAATATTTGTGTAAAAGGCACATTGTTTCAGTTACAGTGGACAGAAAAATAATAAAAGTGTATATATGTGTATTATGAAGTTTTAAATGTAAATGTCTAAAAAAATGTGCTCTAACCCCAGCAAGGAAACCAGCAGGGAGCAAGAATACAGAATTTAACAACAACTGCTACAACAGTTCTCTGCTAAGTTACTATAAGCTGCTACACTCCTTCAGTCCAACTTTACAGTGATGAAACAAGGCCCACTCACACATGATCAGACCTCCACAGAGACTCTGTGGAGCATTTCGACCTAAAAGCATTTCAATCAATCAAACTTTCTTTATAAAGCGTTCTTCATACAAAAATGTAACACAAAGTGCTTTATAGTGATTAAAAACAATCCCACCTTTCCTTCCACCCACCCAACCAGCCCCCACAGCTGCCTGTCCCCACACAACCAAACAACCCAAACAGTAACACACACATACACACACAAACACACACACGCACACATGCACACACTCACACATATACTAACATGCTAAAATACATAAAACTACACACAGTAAAATGTGAGGCTGAATACAGGCGAACCAGTTAAGAAAGCACCACCAGAGGAGCCGTCTACACCAGGAGCAGAGAGCCGTCCACCGCCACCAGGAACCGCCACAGGGTCCAGGGGAGAGAAGAGGCCCAAGCACCATCCCTCCACCAGGACACAGGGCCCAGAGGAGAGATGAGGCCCAAGCACCATCCCTCCACCAGGACACAGGGCCCAGAGGAGAGAAGAGGCCCAAGCACCATCCCTCCACCAGGACACAGGACACAGGGCCCAGAGGAGAGATGAGGCCCAAGCACCATCCCTCCACCAGGACACAGGGTCCAGGGGAGAGAAGAGGCCCAAGCACCATCCCTCCACCAGGAGCCCACACAGCCGATCACTGCTCCCGGTGCAGAGGGCTCCTACAGAGGAAATACTGGAAATCCTAAAAATGATAAAGGAATATGAGTTCAAGCTACTAATACACCTAAAATAAATAAATATAATAAAATATGAATAATAAAAACAAGTAAAATTATAAAATTTCAATCAAAGGCCAAGCTAAACAGGTGGGTCTTGAGCCTACTCTTAAAAACATTAACATTCTCTGCAGCCCTGAGGTCCTCCGGCAGGCTGTTTCATAGACGAGGGCCGTAGCCTCTCCGTGACTTTGGGAATGACCAGGAGCCTGCTGCCAGAGGAGCGCAGGGTCTGCAAGGGTTCGTAAGGTAAAAGCAGTTCTGAAAGATAAGAAGGCCCAAGACCATTAAGACATTTAAAAAACAGTAAAAGAACTTTAAAATCGATCCGGAAACTCACAGGGAGCCAATGCAGTGATTTTAAAACCGTGTAATGTGGTCCCGCCCTCTGGTCCTAGTCAGGACACGTGCTGCTGAATTTTGTAATAACTGCAAACCTGAAATACTCTTTTTGGGAAGACCAGAGAGCAGGGCATTACAGTAGTCTATTCGACTGGTGATAAACACCTGCATCAGTGTCTCTGTGTTGGCCCGAGAGAGAATGGGGCGGACTCTGGCTATGTTTTTTAGGTAACAGAAACCGATTTTTGTGATGTTCTTAATGTGTGGGATAAAAGTCAGCTCAGAGTCAAAAATGACGCCCAAGTTTTTCACTTGAGAAGATGGGTTAAAAGATTGTTGTAGTTTGGGTAAAAGTTTCTCTCTCTGGGCTTCAGGACCGATGACTAAAACCTCAGTTTTGTCCTGCTTAAGCTGGAGAAAGTTTTCTGCCATCCAGGATTGGATATCTAGAATGCAGTTAAAAAGAGCATCCATTGGCCTGGTGTCATCAGGAGACATGGAGATGTAAAGCTGAGAATCATCTGCATAACTGTGGAAGTTGATTCCATGTTTCCTGATGACACCACCAAGAGGGAGCATGTACAAGTTAAAAAGCACAGGGCCTAAAATGGAACCCCGGGGTACACCACATGTGATTTTATGGACCTTGGAGGAGCATGTGTCTACACTCACCATAAATGTTCTGTCTGTAAGAGGCCGAGGCGTTGGCGAGTTAGTCAGATCCAGAAGAACCACCTCGGTCACCTTTTGTGAATCACAATTTGTTCTAAAATCATTTAAAATCTTTGCCAAGGCTGTCTCGGTGCTGTGGATCACCCTAAAACCAGACTGAATTTTTTCCCAAAATGTTGTGATTGTCTAAAAAAATCATTAAGTTGGATAAAACAAGTTTTTCTAAAATTTTGCTTAAAATGGTAAGTTAGACACTGGTCTGTAGCTGTTAATATCATTAAAATCTAAATTGCTTTTCTTCAGCAGGGGCTTCACCACTGCTGCTTTGAAGGCAGTGGGAAAGACCCCGGTTTGAAGAGAGCAATTCATCATGATTAAAAGCTCATCTGTAAATGATCCACAAAATGACTTAAAAAATGGGGTGGGAATTGGATTTAAAAGACACGTGGTGGGCCTCAATGAGGAGAAAACTTTGTCAGCATTAACCAGGACAAAAATGTCCAGTGTTTCCTCTGGTCCAGACAAACACTCAGATGTGTTAAAAACAGCTTTGACAAGATAAAATATCACATCTGATCGTGTTTATCTTTCCCATGAAGTGGTCTGCAAACTGCTCACAGAGAGTCAGTGGGTGTCAAGTAAAACGTGCTAAAATCAGGGTTTAAAATGTTGTCAATGGTTGAGAAGAGAACTTTTGGATTATTTTTGTGGTTGGTGATTATTGTGGAGAAGTAATGGTTTCTTACATTTCTTATTGCATTGTTGTGTGTTCGTAGTTGATTGATGAATAATTGGTGGTTTATTGTTGTTTTGTTTTTTCTCCATATGTGTTCTGCCCTCCTGCACTCTCTTTTGGATTTTCTCAACTCTTTATTTCTCCATGGAGGTTTTAATTTGGTTTTGATGTTTTTGGTTTTGAGTGGAGCAACCAGATCTAGACCTGACCGTAGTCTACTGTTAAAATGGTCAGTAACAAAACACAAGGGCCAGGTAAAACCATTGAGGGATTTTTATCTATAGCGTCAATAAAATTTGCAGCCACTTCAGGGGTCAGACAGTGCTTCCTCACAGTTCTCAGGTCTCCCGCTGGATAAAACCAGTGATATTAAAAAATACACAGTCGTGGTCAGACACAGCCAAGTCAACAACAGAGGACTCACTAGTGGTCAGTCCATAGGTGATGACCAGATCCAGAGTGTGCCCCCTAATAATCATATTAAATGAATTATGTAAAATACATAAAAACTCACTGATAAAAAGGTTGCATTTTTTGGTAGTCTGTATACTGTGACACATAAAATTTGGGGGTTGCTAAACAATTGAGTGATGTTGCTAAAAACAAGTGAGTGATTTCCACCCCTCTGAGAGAAGCATAGTTTATCATCCCAAACAGAGTCTACACTGAGTCCACCTGCTCCAACTGCAGTTCTGCTCCAGCACTGTCCCTCTCTGCTACAGATGGTTGAAGAATTACTGTTTCAATGATTTTACAGCTATTTTAGAACTAACAGTCCAACAATTATAGAATATTCATTGTTTGAGAGTTTCAAAGTACAACCTTACAAATATTTTCCTGTATGAAACTGTAGGATTCTAAATGTGTCAGAGTAGGACAAACCAGGTTAAACCAGATATAGGATATACCAAGACTAACCCAGAATCATCAAACCTAACTGATGGTTTTCTTGCTGTATTTAAACCACTAAATTGCAATCTGGATCACATCTGAACAAAGTCTGCAACAGGATTACACATATCAGGTCAGTATCTTAACCATAACCACACTACAACTAATCCAGATCTAACCAGGCTGAACATGACACAAGCATTCAGACCATACCACACCTCAAAGGAGACAAGTTATGCTAAAGTGACTTACTGATTTATTTATTTATTTATTTTATTTTTTAACTCATGTTACACTGTTTTTCCTTCATGATTAACCCACTCAAAGCTGTATTTTGTATGATTCATGTGTTTATGTAATCTGTCTTGTTCTGTCTGTTTCACATCTGTCCAGTCCAATAAAATGTGAACCAAAATTATTGCATACCAAGACTTAAGACCATAAGAAGTAACACACCACTGTACTAAATGTGCCTCTCACAGCTCTGGCCCTTTAAGAGCTCAGGCCGACTTGGCAGTGGGTCCAGCTGCACAATAAGACAGCACCAGGACACAGGCCAAGCCCCCCCCACTCAGCACTCGTAAGGCTCTAAGCAGGAGGAGCATTTCATTTTCAACATGTTCACCAGAATTCAGCATAAACAAATAAACACCAAAATATCTATCCAGTGTGACTGTTTCTGATCATTTTATGGTATTGTGACATCTGCTATGAAAATCCAAGATTATAAACCGTACAATGGTGGTACTCAGTTTTGTTAAAGTAAAAGTAGATACCAGAGTAAAGAAATACTCAAGTAAAAGTCAAAGTAAAAGGAGCACATTAAAAAATCTAGCTAAGTAAAAGTATTGAAGTATTAAAAGTACACGCATTTGGCAGAAGGGTTCAAATATAGTGATCTTTAGCGATAAAGATTTGTGCTGAATTTTATTCATCAGAAACAACTGAATCAATATTTTTTTTTCCTGTTTTTATTTGTACATTTTTGTTTGCTCAAATTGCTAAAAATGAACCTCTCATCCTTTTCCACAGATCTCAGACAAAAAAAAAACAAAAAAAAAATCTATTGAGTACAGTACTTTACTACTTTTACTTTGTTAAGTTCCACCACTGAAACCGTACTGATTAGTCCCAATGTTACAAATACTTCAGTGTGTATTTGATGGGTACCAAAGTCTAAGTCTACTTGTGTTTGACAGCGCAGCCATGCCAGATGAGCAGATTACTGATGGTTAAGCTGCTCCGACTGAGGGCCCTGCCGAGCAAATGACTGCACAGGTCACAGCTCACTTGTTAGAAAACAAGCAGGCTCTGTGGGGACAGCAGGCACCAGGATGAACCAAAAAACATACTGACACTCAAAACAAACATGAAAAATACACTGGCAGGTGTGCAAAAGGTTAAAAAAATAGACCACTGCAGGGTAAAGCTTATATTGTCAAATGGTGAAGAAATTGGCAGAAACCTTTATTGCGTATCTCATTGTGTCAAAATTCTATATCAAATAAACAAATACTGTAAACTAATAAACTGAATGTTGACCAGATAGTCCCTATACATTCTGTTTGAATCCAGAAGGGTCTGGAATCGGACCACAGAGTGTGAAAAACATCTGTCCAAACTTGAGAGTCCAACCACAGCTGCTAATTTGTAGCACGTCTCTCTAAATGTGGACGACATCTATACCCGAAAATTCTCGCAACATTCAGAACAAAATATATAACATTTTTTACCTGAGAAAAGGGTTAGGGTTAATTCGCTCTCTGATATCAGGTAGGCATGATACGGCTCCAGATCCACTTGTCTTTGTAGAGTTTTGTCCAAGCATGTGTTTCTGGCCGGCCAGGTAAGAACTTTGGAATACAGCAAACCATTTTAAAGTGAACTAGTTCGCTTTTTAAGACAGTGGATCAATGTATGATTTTGAAATGAGTCCTGTTGCCTTTCAATACTGAGCTATTTTGAAGTTGTTAAGTGCACCTAGTTAAATGCTTTGTAACATGTTTGAGACAGCCTGTGCACTGTGTCTGAGCCAAGAGAGAAGAGTGAAAGCTACACGAAGTGAAAACTATAAGCCTGTCTGCAGCATGTCACAACACAGCAGCTTCACTGTGCAATGTGTGCACAACTGAGTGCCTATGATACTGAAGTGTCTTCTTCAGCAAAATATATTCAAAGTATACTGCATTTCTAAATATCTCCCATCTTTTTTCTGCTGACTGGCAAATAGGTCTTAGACGGAGTACTCCCTAGACTACGGCAAGTTATTAAAAGACCATTGTCCAATTTTGTTTGAAATATGGGCTATTGTGTCAATTCACCTAAACAATAAAAGACCCATAACTTAGTGTAAGGTGAGTTTGTTTCAGTCTCTTTAACTTTGTGCCATTCATCTGTTCAGTTCTCAGCATTTATCATGGACAGAATATATCATTAATTTTCTGCTTCTTTATTGTTATAGCCCTAATGTATTTTATGTATCCCATTATGATACTCATTACAGGATGTGCAGCAAGTTGTCCTCAGGGGAAATGGAATAAATGTCTTTTGCAATGTCAGTTTCATCTGGACATTTTCCATCTTAACTCATACATATTCTGCCTATAATATCTATAGACTTTATACCAATGTTTGGAAGATTTCACTAGATGTTATTGTTCATTGTATTTTGATCAGCCAGAAAGGCAATATACTGGATATTCAAATTCTGCATATCTTCAGAACAGCACTTGTGATGTTACCATTTTTAATATCTCCCACATCTAGTTGTAGCCATACAACTAGAAAATAAAAAAATTGCTTTATCACATCTGGAATCTGCAAGCAAAAGAATACAGGGTTTACAGGGCTACAGACTAAGTAGAAAAGATTACAAGGAAAGTGAAACATGAACCATATTTTAATGAAAGCTGTAGTAGTAGTAGTAGCAGTAGTAGTACTGTGGGTGCAGTGCATGATTTGAGATAAGGTGTTACAGTAGTGCTGTGATGAGGGATGGCTATCTGCAGGAGGAGAAGGTAAAGAGGGGGAAGGGCACAGAGAGAAGGGGGGGGTTTAGTAGCATCCTGGGAGAAAGTGCATCTGTCTCAGCAAAACACGCACAAGCAATCAATAACCAAAGAGTTCACAGTGTGCAGGTCCTGTGTGCACAAACATGTGGCCCACTGCAGGCTCTTGCTCCCAATGCACCAAATGTGTAGGGTACTCTAGTGCCACAGACAATTATCATAATGTAAAACAAATATATAAATAAAAATATAAATGTATTTCATTGGTTTTAAAGCCATAAATCTTTATTCTGCATGAAGACAAATCAATAAATTATGAAAATGCATTTAGTGATGAGTGAACACAGTTTGACCTCTGAAGTACACAAATGCGTACCACATTATTTGTAGCCGCCTTTTGCAGTAGTCAGTGATGTGCATAAAAGTAATTTCAGTAAGCACCAAATATATTCCTATTTGAACCCGTTTTGGTTTGATTTATTTGAACTCAGACATTGGACTGGCAGAATATGATTCATGTCAGAAATTCAAAGTAATAAGGCCGATGCAAATACTCATTTACTTACAATGTGCAAAATGTATTCAATTTTCTATATAAAAAATGTATTACTGTCACATATGGTTACAGTATACACCTACATATGAAGGCTGACATAACACAGTGTGCCTGATGATGGATTGAAGCCCACTAGATACTGTATAAGGAATAGTACAGGCACGGTGCATTTACTTGTATGGGTGAAGTCTTTGAAGTCTAATCAAAATGGGGGAAAGCCTGCGATCTCCCAGAGAGAATAGCCCCTCTGGTCAGATTCAGAGCTATCAAAAAGGCCTGGGTGTTTCTAGGATGTATGCACTATAGAGAATTAAGAAAAGTAAAATCCCACTCCATATACGTCCTTTTCATCTTTATAATCAATGTTCAAAGTATGTCACAACATTCTGGGTATAATGTATTGTTAGAAAGTTGGAGGAGTCATGGATTTGAAGTGCAAGTGCTTCAGTTCAAGGGTTCGCTGTCTGCTTGTCTCCATGGAGAGGTTATTGCTTTCCCTGTAATGCTCCACAGTATGGTATTAAACTGTTTCCATGGCGACAAGCAGGTGATGCCACTAGGCCAAATTACAGACCAGATCTGGGAAGATTTTGACCAATAAAAACTGTGTAATCAAATAAATGCAAAATAGACTAAAGGTGCACTGTGTAACTTTTCTGGAGAGGGTCCTCAATCTGTTTGTCTCCACAGAGATGTTAATGCATTGATTTAAACTGTCCAAAGTATGATATTAAACTAATCTGTCTTCCATTTATTCAACTATCCATCCATCTATTAACTCTGTGCGTGGGGTCGTCTCTCCACAAATCTACATGTATTTTGGCTTGCAAGTCACCTTAAGGATATTCATCAGTTTATGGCCATACTATGGAACATTCTAGGCACATCTCCATGGAGACAAGCAGGTGACAGACCCTCCTCCAGACAACTCATGCACCTTTAAGTTATTAAAAAAAAAAAAAAAAAGACAAAAATAAAATCATGAAAAACCAATAAGTAGTTGCACAGTGTGATTTTCTGACTTCATTACATGCTCAACATGTCCACATAAGCTGGACGTTTGAGTACATTTTTACATTCAGGTTAAGCTGAAACCAACTTCTAGCTCAGCCAATAACTCAATATTTCTATTTATTTTGTATTTCTAAGTGTCAAGAGTATGAAAGAAAAGTCTATAACAGCCTTTGAACAAAGACTAACTCCACGACTCCAGCCTCTCTTTCAGCCCCTCCTAACCTGTGTAACATGCTGCTCACAGACAAACTGACAGCTGTGATTAGGCCTGATTCACACTAGGTGTCTTTACAATGCACACACTTCTGTTCATTATTTTAGCCAGTTCGAGCTTGTCCCTGCTTCAATGTGATGGATGTCCAGAGAGCTTGGCAGAGGAGCACAGATGAGACTTTGATGTCAGACTGTTGAACTGTTCAGGTTGACTTTGAAAAAGCCCCATTACAGCTTCAGTGACTCTCTCTCTCTCTCCTCCACAGAGAAATGCACCGGGGCACAGGCACAAGGTTGTCCAGACACTGCGTCAAAACAGAGAAGTGAAGGAAGGAACAGGTGACATGTGCGTGAGCTGTTGTAAGAGGGAAGGTGAATGTTTGAATCACTTGTTTAGCACAAAAATGTTCAATATCAAGTCCTGGTGTTGCCAAGTATGGGAGGTAACTTTAAAGGCCTTATATCACGCAAAATTTCTTGTGAGTCTTGTGAGCTTTTTGCCATGTTAGAATGTTGTTACGACATCTATAACATACCTGGAGTTGTGTTTTGTTTCATTCACCCAAGTTTGAGTAATCTGTCTGTCTAGTCTGTCTACATCTCTCAAAGCTAAAATGCTCTGTTCCACCTTGTGATGTCATGTAGTGGTAGTTTTCAAGTTAACAGCCACCTTTTGCCTTTTGTTCAGTAGACATTGACAATTCCAGGGCTGAAATCATCCACATGATTCTAGTGAGGTTGTATGGAGTTTAGAAACAGTGGAGTGCTTCCAGTATTACCACTTGATGACATCACAAGGTGGAACAGAGACAAACTAAATATGCAGGATCTGTGTGTTAGACGTATGTGAATGAAACAAAACACAACTCCAGGTATGTTTTTGATGAGGAAACAACATTGTAACATAGATCAGAAAAGTGTGTAATATGGGCCCTTTAAAAACAAAAGTTAATATTTCAAGTTATGGACCAATTTTAGACTGCCTTTTTTCTTAGAGAATCTTGCCAACTACACATAAAGATGCACTATGTAACTTTTCTGGTCACCAATCACCAACATTCGCTTGTCTCCATAGAGATTGTTTGAAGCCAGATGAAAGACACCAGGCCAGTTACAGATCAGATCTGTGGAGAGGTGACAGCGCTCACAGTAGTAATGAATGTTTTCAAGGTATCCATTTAAATAATTGATTAAATAAATGCACAATAGGTTTAAATAGGTTTAAAGTCATATTGTGGAATATTCCCAGCAAAGAAATGGACATAGACACAAGCAACCCAACCAGAAAAAGTTCAGAAGAAATCAAATTTTAACACTACAGCTTATAACTTTCAGTATTAACAAAGCTACTAAGAAAAATTGCTGATCTGACTGTCCAATTATTATTTAAAATGTACTTCTTACTTCTTTACCCGTACTAAAACCCCCACACAGTACTAGTATATGTCAATGCCTTTTTGCATAACAACCTAATTGTGCAAGAGGGGCCGGCCGTCTCTAATGATAAAATAAGAATGATGGATTATGGGAGATGAGCAGTGGAGGTCGCACTCTACATGTAATGCCTCATTCACTACTTAACACTATATAAATTGAAATGAGTATTTATACCAACTTCAGGGATCACAAGTTAATGGAAGCAGTTATGCATCACTGAAGTTACACAAAAATGTCCGTTGGAAAAGGGGGTGAGATAAGTACATCCTTTTAAAAGATTTTTAATTTTCTCAGATAGGATTTTTGTGTGTGCCTGAGGTTGTGTGAGTGCGGAGCTGGGCTGAAGGCAAATCACTGTAACACTTTTAATCAGACATCAGAGGGGGATTAATGGGAATTGTGCTAAAAGAGGAAGATCAAATAAAGATCTATTGTACCAAGTAATGAAACAGCATGGGCTAATCATGTATAGCTTTAACACTCTGACAATACAAATCAGAGACTACTCCTTCAAAAGGGGATAATGGTGCTAAATAAGTTAATGTATGCTTTGACTTGACCCTCAAAGGGAGATTTGTCCTCTGTCTAGGAACCCATTTCACCCTTGAGAGTTTGGTCAGCACCATAGACTATATATATATATATATATATATATATATATATATATATATATATATATATATATATATATATATATATATATATATATATATATATATATATATATATATATATATATATATATATATAAATATAAATATATATATATATATAAGATTGGATATGGAGGAACACCAGAGCCTCCAGATGAAAGAACACACACACTCCCAGACACAGGCGGAACATGCAAACACCACACAGAAAAGCCACACTAGGCTTTGAACACAGATTTGAACCATGGTCCTTCTTGTGGTGAGGGGCAAGTGCAGGTCCAAAATAGGTGGTTTTCAGATTGTAAAAGGTGATGATGTCTCTCAGATGGAGGCAAGAGACAGTGTTTCCTACTGATTACATTTTATTTTGTCATGAAATATCTAAAAAAGGTGAAGTCACAAATGTTGAACTTTGCTTCTGTTAGTGACTAGACCCTGAAACTTGGAACACTACAACACTATATGCCTTTTAACAAGATTTTTAAGAGTTTTAGCTGCTCCGCATCTATATGAAATGTTATTGGCTTACAGAATGTTGCAATATCATCTGAAACCCTACAATACAGTGCACAAAACATGTCTGGTATACTTGAACAAAATGATTTTAGTTCTAGCTCTGGCTCATATTAGGAAAAGTTCAATGACAAATGTAACAATAGGGCTTAGCTTTGGGGACGGTGTGTGCCTTTGTCAGGACTCGCATAACGCCACTCTCACACAAAGAAGTGGCCCCGACCTCATTTAAAGCCCTTTTTGCAGTGTCTTTACTTAATCCCATCACTTTATTGGGAGAAAATATCATTTGAGTTGCTTTACACGTTATCAACCCGGGGCAAATCACTGCCTTGAGCTGATGAAATCCCTCTCACATTTAATGAAACGAAAAACCCAATCCCAATCAGGATTACACACAAACACGACAGACATTTTAATGGGCTGTCGACAAAGACAGGCCCAGATAACGCTGTAGAGATTGTAGAGCTTTCTCCACACATACTAACCAAAATAATTTTATATTTAAAGTATGGCTGCAACATGTTTGTCCTGCTACTACTGACCACACCAAACCAGGGAAGTCAAATTCTACATATACTTTATGTAGAATTTGACTACATAAAGTATATGTATTGAAAAATGCCTCTCAGTGGGCAGTGCCCGGCAGGGCATGTCATTGCCTGATGTGGAGCCTTACCCCATTTGACATCATTTTTCAAACTGCACAAGTTTGCTAAGTAATATGTGTGGGTACAGCAGACAGAACACATAATAAACAGTTAAACGTTAATTTAATATTAAAAAGGTGCCAGATCTCATCGGGTGACAAATTGGCATTGCCAGGGCATATTCCTGTCTAAATTCTCTCAAATGTTAATGCTCCCCAATGTAAATGTTATGAATGTAATAAATTCAAGTAATTCAAGATACAATTGCAATACTGCACAGTTCGATATTTTCCCCTAAAATGTTCAGCCGCAGCGATGATGAGGAAATGACACAAGAATTGCAATTCCAATTTGTGTGGTTACAGTCAGAGTGAATCACAGCTAACCTACATTCAGAGTAGAGGAAAACAAAATGTACTATTCACAAGAGCTTAGAATGAAAAACCCTACACTGTTTAGTCTAATGCATCAAATTGAAATCACAATTGGAGTTGCTGCAATTATCAAATCACAAAGGCTGTTATAATTTAGGTAATAGACTGTTCTCAGAAAAGAACAAAGTATTTTATTTTTATTGAAGGGTCATATATTGTTGTATCTGTAGGACAAACATGTTCTGACATTCATGGGATTCTCTAAAGAACAGAACAGAATTCTACTTTTTAAAGTTGCACTATGTAACTTCTAAGATAAAACATATCTCCCTTGCATCTGCTCAATTACTAGTGTTTTATAACTCAAATATGAATTCTTACATGTGCAGGCTTGCTTCTCCATAGATCTGACCATTAACCTGTCTCGACTGTGATTACCAAGTTTATTTCCATACTGTGGAATAATTAAGGCAAAACAATAACATCTCCATGGAGACAAGCAGATGGCAGACTTACACAATGCTTAAACATAAATCGTAATCTCAATATTTTTGAAAATTTGTAATTAGATTTTCGTTTTCCAAAGTTGTGCAGGCCTAATTATGCACCATTTATCTGCTTCTGCTATGGAATAGACATGTTTTTTTTGTTTGTTTTTTTTTTTATACCAGGTGCCCACCTGACACAACCTGTTACAACAAACAGCCCTTTAATGACCATGTAAGCTGCTAATCAAAACTTAAGTTATTAGCAGCATACTCATAAGTGCTTTAAAAGGGCCTGATCTGAAGTCTGAGCTGACTTAAGCTGACATGACATAACCACAGATGTTGGACAAGCACAGTGTGTAAAGAGATCCACAAACAGAGAAAGTTAAAACCCTCACTACGGGGCAATGGCAACGCCCCAAATGGATCTTTAAAGCCAAACCAAAGCTGCCCTTCCCTCTCACTCTATTTAAGATCTGATTTTTTTAACAATCTTTTTCGCAAAGCCCAGGAGCACGATAAAATCAATGCCTCCAGCTTCTCTACCTTGATCACGGTCAATCTCCCATATAAGCCCCAAATACACAAGCAGACACTTTTGACCGGTTAGGCCGGATCTCGATACCGTTTACACCCTCTACCGAAAGATTTTCCTTTGACCCAGTTCAAATCCAGAGTCTGCGTTTGTCTGGCGAGAATACGAGATTCATGCACCATTCCAAGATCAGTTTGATGTGTAATGATGTGTAATTAAAAGCAAAACATGTTATTAGCATGAGGCTTCAGATGCATTTAAAAGGAGATTTATAGTGTACTGCTGAGTTGATTAGGCAAAAGTGATATAGTAGATACAGGAAGTAATTGGGAAATAGTAAAAGGACTTTCTAATCGTAAACAAACCAAAAAATATATATATATTTTTGTCCAGATTTTTGGGTTTAGCAGTTTTGTGTTCCATTTACTAAAAAAAATGGGTATGGCTATGTTGATTAGCAATGTAAACACAGCAGCCAAAATATTTTTACTATGTGTTAAAAACATGCATGAATTTGGTGAATATGAATAAACTTTTAAAATAAAATCCCACCAAGAGTCACTGGTATAATAGAGTAGGGCCAAAAAAGATACAACTAGTACACATATTGAAAAAAAAACACACACACACACACATACAAATTTGGATATTTTCCTGGACAGTTCTAGAAGAGTTTTGATCTATATGAGAAACCATATAGTACTACAAGTGAAACTACCATTACCTTGAGTTAAAAATCACTCTGAATTGTGAAAGTGCATGTTTTTATCACTGTGGTATCAGAATTGGCATCGAGTCTCTTCTGTATTGAAATCGGGTTGAAACTGTAACTCTATGACAGGGTCTGCAACTTCTAATAGCAGAAGATCACGGATGAATAAAACATCATAAGCTCACTTTACAGTTTGCTCCTTCTTTTCAGTGACTGCATTTGAAATAATCTGAACTAAAAAGCAACCAAAGTTATCTGACTGTTGAAATAGTAAAACATTAAGAGCTGCCCTCGAGGCGACTGAACAGCTGAGTCTGAGCCACACATGTCCAGTTCAATCTTTTCTAATTTAAGCAAAGGGAGAATTGCGTCCTTGCGGCACACAGCTATCGAGGGAAAGGCTGGAGATTCAATCTGACTTCTGAATTTTACATCAAGTCTCTGCAGGATTACATCTGAATATCTAACACGGCTCTGCGTGGCTAGACTGGTTTTACAGGTTCTTAAAACAAATAGCTGTGACAAAAATGGAGAATTGTAGTCCTACGGAGGTCTAGCTTGGCAGTACACTTTATGAATTACACAAGGACATGTATGCTGGAGACAAACCACCAGCCAACATCCTTCCTCTGAAAATACAAAATGAAAAGGACTTTTTGATCTGATGGTTCAGATGCAGCCGCTGAGCACTAGTTCTGTGTGTATATTAGTGTTTACACAAAGGCTTACAGGAGCAGCATACAAAATGGGTAGACTCCTAAACTGACTCAACTCTGTCTAAAGATTAAGAAAACTCTTCAACTATAGTATCTGGAAGTAATAACTGAAAGAAAGCAAAATGCAAAAATGTCATGTATTATTTATTCACTTTTCATACCTGGCCATGGGAAAATATCTGTAGCCATCACTAACCTAGAGAAACTGATAAAATTGTGACAGCAAATCTCTAGGGCTGTACGATTTTGGAAAAGTATCTCATTGTGATGTGTATGATTCTGATTCAAGATTCAAGATTTTATTGTCATTGTCATAGAAAAACAATGAAATGACTTTAGAGCATTAAACACTGCACAGTGCAAAACCAAAGGCTCCATTTGCTATGAGAGAAGACTGAAATCTGAACTGACAAACTAATACAAGAATCTCGTGCTTTCAGAACATGTTTGCAGAGGTTTGAACAACAGGGGTAGCAGTTTTTTTTACACGACAAGAGAGGATATTTTTTGTTTGCAGTAGAATATACGCTACTTAAATAATTACAGTCTTTGTGATTTGCTAATTGCGCTCATTTAAATTGCGATTTCAATTTGACTGCGATTTTGCAGCCCTATCTCTGCCCATCACCACATGTATACAAACAAGGTAAAGGCCGCCACACACTACAGGAGAATTTGCCCGATTTTGGCTGCGATTTGCTTCTCCCTGAGTTCGGCGAGGCGTGACCAGACTTTTTGTCTTCGTATGAGATCTTGAAGCCGCTGCGCTCCTCGTGTGTGGTGTCAGTGTGACTCTGAGCTGCTCTGTCAGATCGTAACCACCAAACATCAGCTACACTACGTTAACAGCCAATAAACCAGAGCGCTAGGAGGAGTGAGGAGCACAGAGAAGCAATATACAAACTCAGGAAGTAGCGAAAATAAGTTAAGTTTTAAATATTGCAGCATCTCATCCACATTATCCATAGAAATTGTCCTCTGCAAATAATGACACCCAGTCCACAAAAAAGCGCTTTTAATCCAGTTTGAAGTGTTCTTTAAAAGGAAAAAGGCAAGAGTAATTCCTCACGTGTGTCTGTTTGCATCCACACAGTGCACGGATCAAGGTGAAGCTGCAGATTAGCAATCAAGACTCTACTTCCTATGTACTTTATCGCTAGCCTTCTGTGCTTTAAATATCATGCATCTGAAGTATTGCACCACATTTCACAAATAATAATAACACAGTTTTGACTTGTATCTAAACTAGAAGTGCAGTGTTCTGATCTTTTGAACACTTAAGAGTCTCAAAGCGAGTGGTTTTACTGTAGACAGGAAACAGCAGACGTGAGTGCGTTCACAGCTTTATAGCCTGTGGTCTGCAGCCAAATCCCGCTGCAGTCCCGATCAGAGATTTTAAATCTCATAAGATTCTCCTTGTGTCTGTGTTGTGCGCTTTTAGTTGCACGTTTAAAAATCGTTTAAGACAGAAAAATCCTGTAGTGTGTGGCAGCCTTAAGTGAAGAGTCTGGCCCAAAAACACAGAGACAGTATGACCGGGGACTGCCCCACCAGGCTTTGTTTCTAGCCAATGTTAATCCTCTCTAAACAGTGATCCAAATTCTCACACTGTCCAAAAGCAGATTATTCATAGAAATGAATGTAAACAACATTGTGTCCATTGTGACTTCTTGTTTGTGTGACAGCACCGCAAGCACTAGTTATTACATAAATATGTTATTACTGAATGGAAGACACATGATGCTTAAACTGTTAGTGTCTCCGAATATAAATCTGAGAACATAAAGTCATGTACATCAAAAAACTCCCCCGTGCTTGAGCCTGACGCTATGGGGCTCTGTATGGCTGATTAGTGCATGGCGTATCTGCACAGTACAGCTTGTCCGCAAATCACAGCCTGTCAAATACTCTATATTATATATATGCAACGCACAGATGTCCAAAAGTGAATAGAAACATGTGGGCTAAAACGAAAGCATATACTAAATATTACCTTATTACTTCAGCTAACCAAGAGTGTTGCATCCTTCACTAAAAATAAAACACAATTTCTTTGGCTTTGTCAGGATAATCAGAAAGTGTTGCAGGAAAACGTGCCTGTAAATGACTTGGTTGTGGTCCATGTATTACACAAAATGGGAATGGATCGTACAATTAAAAGCAGACTTTCTACCCTTCTTTGGAAGATTACACTAGATGTGTGACAAAAGACACAACTAAAACTAGTATCAAAACCTTACCAAGTCGAGCAGGTACTGAAAAATATACAATTAATAAATTTGAATCATTTGTGAATTAGAATGGTCTTGGTCAATATAAAAACTATCATCTAACACCAAAAAGCACTATTCATTTGGATTAAATCTTATATTCCACACCATCATTATTGTGGTATATAAATCAGTAGTACCAAGCCTTTTCCTTAGTATCACATTTTAAAATGTAGTACAATGTGAATTTCAGTGTCAATTATATCTTTTCTATTTATTTCCTGTCAGCTCATTTTTACAGCTTTTTGATTTTCATAAAGGGCAATCATGATCTTCCCATTAGTATTTCCACAACTGTTGTTTTGTGTTTTTATAGTGCTTGAACCAGTGTAATGTGGTGTATGCATAAACAGACCCATCAGAAGCCACCAAGCAAAAACAATTGGCACATATACAATAATGAGGAGAGCAGCGTCAGCTCCATGAATATTCAGACAGAAGACAAGCCTTGAGGGAAACATGGAGCCACCCCAATATTTTATCCTTTGTCCTGGCAACACGGACACTTACTATTCATAGTCATCCAAGCACTCTGTAGCTGGCCACCATTGTTTTGGGCAAGTGTTTATTCACATATACCTGTGTGCTGCAGTGTTATTTTTTCCTGCTTTGCTTTTTCAACACAAGCAAATTAAATATGATTTTAACAGAATAGCTGCCAAAAAAGTAACTTTGACACTTTCATCTGATTGTCCCATTAACAGTCTCTGGCTTTTAAGATGTATTTTTGTAGAATCGTATTGTTTTAAGGCAAATATTACCCTACGTATATTGAAAAAGCATAAAAGTCTATCTCCATATAATTTAGCCTTGAGCTTTATGTATGCTAAGCAAATGGTAATTACTGCCTTCAATAAAGGAGATTTTGTTTTCTAGTAAAGCTCTGACATTCCAGAGCAGACAACAAGACAGCTTCCAGTATGTTCATAACTTGCTTGATGTCAAACATTAACGCTCTATGTAACTTTTCTGGTGGAGGGAGCACCTCCTGCTTGTGTCCATGGAGATGTTATTGTTTTGCCTGCAATGTTCTACAGCATGACAGTAACATATCCATCTTGTGTTTACTTAACTGCAGACGTTTATATTGCTCAAAAGCATCTTGAAAAATAGGCATTCGTACTGTGAGTGAAGTTGCTTCTCCTCAGATCTGACCTGTAACTTGCTCGGGTGGCATCTCCATGTCCAAATTAGATATATTTAATGCCATACTATGGAACACTCTGGGTAAAACAATCGATTCTCCATGGAGACACGGATAGAGTGGACCTTCCAAAACAAAGTTATATAATGCACCTTTAAGTCAAGTTATTTGTGCTGTCCTTGGCCAGTGGCACAGTTAAATCCACTTTCAAATGCATCCACATTACAATGGTTTATACACATCAAATCTGCTTCAATTTCAACTTCTGAGCTACAACGACAGACCAGCAGCAATGGTGTGCGACCATGTGCATCTTGTTGTATTTGATGAATGGGGCTGCCCAAATGGAAAATAAAACGTCTACTGATGGTGTGTTTATGTTTGTGTGAGTGCGGGACAGATCAGCGCCGGATGATCGACTGACTCTGCCTTCACAGCCGGCAGCCTGCCAGGGAGATTTCTGTTGTCCAATAGACGTTAATTGACTTGATAGACTCAATGATGTACAGTCAGTAGTCTGAGAAATGCTTTTGGACAGGCCTGAACCTCAATAATCACAGATGGATGAGCAGTTTCAGATCTGATACTGTGGAAAGACAGAAAACCAAGTGAAACTGAAGTTGCTCAGTAGACATGTTTTTCTGCAGATGAAATTTCAACCTGACAGTTCTTTTATGAGTCAAGACTTCTCACCCGATCACAGCCTGCTGCCTCCTATAGCGTATACTTAACAAATGCATAGGACATTACACAGGCTGTTTCACACCTCTAGAATAGCAAACAGTCGATGTTACATGCCATTTGCAAAGACATAGAAGCCATCAACCAGCTCAGAGAACATGGACACGTAGTATGCAGGACTTTTACAAACACATATATAGGTAATAGTACAACCCTAGCCTATAACTATGGCCATTTTGTGCATGCTTTTGAATGGGCTGCAAAATGAACTTGGTACATGCCGGCACACGAAAATGAATACAAGACTGTAATGGATTTTCTTCTTGTAGTCCAAATTGAAAATAGGAAATTTCATTGTAGATTCAAACCACACAACGAGAAAGTTCATTGCATGTAAAAATGACATTCTTTACAGCTCTATTCCAGGTAATTCTCCAATGAAATGTTTTTATATTCACAAAGACACACATTATATGAAATTATAAACCTACATATACAAAGCTTTGACATAAACAACTTTATATTTTAAATTCCTTGAAACATCCTTTAGACATTCTTTAAAAGTGCACTGTGCAACTTTTTAGCTTGTCTTATGGAGATGTAATTGCTTTGATCTGGGAGGTTCCAAATTATGGCATTAAACAAATAAATCTTGTATCTGTTTAATTACAGGTGTTCTTATTTTTCAAAACTACAGTAAAAACATGCATTATTACTGTGAACGAGCCCACTTCTTTTCAGATCTGAGCTGTAATTTGCGATGTGGCCTGCTTGTCTCCATGGATAGGTAAATTAAATGCCATGCTGTTGAACATTTCAGGGAAAAACATTAACATCTATTTGGAATCAAGCAGGTGGCTACCAGAAAAGTTACACAATACACCTTTAAAGACGTTCGGTCTACTATGAAATGTTTTTTAATCTCTAGCTCACATAGTAGGGCTATATGACATTATACACCACCAATATAGGCCTACATAGCTTTGACATAAATCACTTTAATCTTATATCACAGATAGACCCACACTATGAGTAATTTCATTGCATGTACAAATTCTTTAATGTTCTGTTCTAGGAAATTCTACTATGAAACGTTTTTATTCACTAAGACCCACAGGATATGAAATGATAAACCTTGAGCATTGACATAAAGTAGAGTTAAGTAGATTTCTAAACCTATCAGCTGGTGCCATGCTTAACCCCTATGACCCTTCCCCTTATTGTACACGCTCTACAGGTCGACCGGTGAATGGCAACAGCCAACAACACAGCTGCGGACATTTCCTATACACAGGAATATTGGACGGGCGTGGTTTTGAAACTAGGATTACTGAAATTCTGTAATCTCGTCATACTCCTGCCCTCCCTCATTGTAAAACATGAATGCCAACAACCTTCACCTATAGGCAAAACAATAGCTTGTCATTATCTTTTAGATTACCCCAATGCCAAATGTAATTTAGTGTGGGTACCTCAGGGGTCAGGCTTTTGTTCTTAGATGAGAAGCCCGTAAGCATGCAGTGTCCAATCTACAGCCAGTCAGCGTGTAGGAAGGCAACAGCAGCGAAAGTGTGGTAATAAAAGAGACCATTCATCATTCATAGTCCCTTTCATGTGGTTATTAGACTTTATATCCCTGGTTAATACACTGAGCCTCAAGGGAAGTGTCCTGCTGATAAGAAGAAAAAAACAAATCTCTAGAAAACATACTGCTGTGCCATGTCCTTCAAAATGTTGTTACAATGAAGACAAATGAGCCACCAAATACCTCAAGCAACATCATTCCAGCAAATAACTCACTGACATACTTTGACATACATAAAACACTTAAAATACTTTCAGCGTTGTGTGATTCATCTTCATTATTTTATGTGTACATTTTTATTTAGCATACGATAACTTGAGGTACAAAAATAAGCAAGACGTAATATGGCTGTAAAAAAGTTATGGATTTGATTTGCAGTTTCTAAAATAGATTTTTTCACCATATCCAGGAACATTAACATTTGAAAGCTTAACTACTGTTAATGTAAGGATCACATGCCTTTCAGAATTTATGTGGAGGTTCAAATTACAGGGATAGCATAAAACTGTGTGGGGCGGGATTGTTGCCAAAAAGACATAATATAATGCAGTCTGTGCTATTTTACTATTCAAACTGTGATTCATTTTACTGCAATGAAAAAAGGCAAGCCTCATTTTGAATTTCCAAAAAATGATTACAGTTTAAAAAAACAAAACAAAACTTTTTTTTTTTTGGAAACATTTTAAGTACACATATCTTGAATAAAGGTGCACTGTGTAACTTTTCTGGTGAAGGGTCCGCCACCTGCTTGTCTTCAAGGAGAGTTATTGTTTTATCTGGAATGTCGCGGTATGGCATTAAAACTACCCATCCTGATACACTCAATAATATGGGTTTTTATTGACCTAAAAACGTCTTACTGTGAGTGGACTAAGCCTCTCCACAGATCTGACATGTAACTTGGCACTGTGGTGTCACCTGCTGTTTCCATTGAGATAAATAAGTGTAATGCCATACTGTGGAATATTTCAGACAATATCTCCATGGAAACAAACACTTTTCAATAATTCAGTCCGTCCTGTTATATCAATATTTGGTGTTATATACTGTATATTGATCAATTACTACTTTTTATGTTGACAATAAACTGTCATATCCCAACAACCATCACCTTCTTTGATACAAAAATCCTTTGGATGTGTCTAATTCTCAGAGACATTTGTGATAGCTTGATGCGGTAATGTGTTCAGTGATAAAGCGACCAGCTCAATCTTGCCACTGCCTAATACAGAATAACAGCGAGAGTCAGGCTGGCAGCATGACAGCCAGCGATCCAATACAGCGATAGGCTAATGAAACAAAGAGCCCTGGGCCAGTGGTTACAGGAGAATACTGCACGAGATGGCAAAAACACATTTACAACAAGCTAGGATCATTTCCACTGCATTTCCAAAACTAAAAACTAAACGTAATATACAGCAGACCAGATTGTGTATGCAAAAGAGTTTAAATGGGAATGCTGCCAAAATGGTGGAGTTGTACGTTATAGACCAATGCATCGACAAATGTTATGCTTTCCTGCCTCCACAAATCCCTAATCCAATACAAATAAAAGTATTTCTATTGAAACTTCCAGCTACACCCCCACAGCATCTGTGTGTGAACAGCAGGCCAGGTTAACAGGGGATGGGCAGAGGAGAAGAGCTGATTGATCGCTGGGGTAATTGGCCAGGAGTGGCTGCAATAGACAAGACGTAAATATCAACTGTGCTGATGGAAGAGTCCGAGGCAGGTTCCACAGGGAGGGTAAATCAGGCTTTGGTAAAGATTTTTGGGGCAAGAAGGTTTGGTTGGGGAGGACAAAAGAACATGAATGGAGTGAAGAGTGGGAACAGACATTCAGTAATTATCTGGGCACAAATTTACTGAAATTAACTATGCTTCCATCCTCATCAATTAATTTTGTTGTTTCTGTTTATCAAATCTATATTATTAGAATTGGGATATGCAAAAATACAGGAGAAATCTTACTATACTATACTATATATACTTTTGTATTTGTATGTGGCATGATCATGAAATTACTACATGTGGAGTTTATGGTAGGCCTGTCACGATAATCACTATATCGACTTATCGTTCAAAATGAAGCCGTTTTTTAGGGTCAATATTTATCTTTGTACTAGTGGAAAACTTTTTGTTATTTTTCTGTACTATGATTAGATTTGTGCTGTAGAAGGATGAATAAATAACTTCTATGAGTATAGATACAAATGAACTAGGCCTAACTACTAAAATGTCTATTTATTTATTGAAGGTTTTTTAACCATATTGTACATTTCAAATAGTATTTTGGGGATAATTATACATAAATATTATCATTTATTGTCTATTTTTTCTTAAGCAAAATATCATACTACAAAATTTGTTATTGCGACAGACCTAGCTTTTGCTATCCATGGGTTTCAGAATGATGAAAACCGTCGCCATGGTCATTAACAATTTAAACCAGTATCTTTGGATTAATGAAAAGTTATCAAAATGTTGCTTTTAACAAGAAGCTAAAACATATGAATGGCAGCAGCTGATATGAACTGACCACATATCTTCTTTTGCATGTGTTTCTAAATTGAATTAAAATTATAAAGTGATAGGTCAGTTGGTTCAGTAGCCGGTGAAATGAATCATGCTTGGACTGTAGCTACCTTCATTATTACTGTAATGTGCAAAAGTCATTTCTGAATCAATGAACGGAGAGACATACAGCGGTGTAACGGAGCTCATATTTCACGCACAGGGTTTGAATTATTAAGGTTCCCAGACAGAGTGAGAAAGAGTATGCTCGGATCAAAAAGCAGCACATTCACACCCCTATGTACTTGGCATGACAAGAAGAAGAGGAGAGAGGGATGAAGAGAGCCAGTGTTGGGTATATACAGAGGCCAGCAGTGTGAATGAGTGAGGGAGACACAGCCCTCTTCCACAGCTGCCTGAGGTGTGACTGCAATGCTAACGCACTACATCTATCCCATTAGGCTAAACCACAGAGATACACTGGTTAAACTTAAAGGTCCTACATTACACAAAACGCAGTACTGTGAGCTTTAAACCATGTTAAAATAATTTTACCTCGTCCTCAAAGACATACCTGGAGTTTTGTTTAACTGACACAGTAATCCTTTATTATCATTATCATTATCAGCTTGTCTACATCTCCAAAGCTCAAAATGCTCTGGTCTAATATTTTTCAAGTTAACAGCTCCTTTTACCTTTCGTTCAGTGGAGATTGGCAATTCCAGAAATGATCCAAATGATTCCAGTGATTGTGTATGGAGTTTATAAACTGAGTGGAGCACTTCCTGTATTACCACATGACATCACAAGGTGGAACAGTGTTTTCTGTTTGGCAGAAGAGCTGAGCCTACGTATGCAGGATATGTGAATGAAACAAAACACAACTCTGGGTATTTTTGTGATGAGGAAACAACATTATAACATAGATTAGAAAACAGCGTAATATTGGCCCTTTAACATTATAACCAACCATGTCTTTGGTTTCTGCCTACTATGCAGCAACAGCTTTGGCTAACTTAAAGTATGCAATCATGAATGAATTATTAAACTAATTTGGCTGTCAAAAAAACATAATTATCTTTGTACCTGAAGAACTGTACACGTGGTTGGCAATCTTATTAGCTTTTGAGTGTTCTACCAATATTGGCACAGTAATGCAATATATATTTTTTGTGATCATTCATTCAATTGGCGCAATAGAAATTTTTATATTGTACTTTAGAGACGTTTATTCATTCATAATCTCATTCTAAATTAAGTCTGGTATAGTACAGGCCTCTACATGCAATGATGGCTTTGAAGAAATTTGAAAGAAAAGAGAAGTAGATTTTTCTGAAGTGTAAAGTGCAGCAGGTTGCAGTAAGCAAATCTCCATTCATAATTTAATCCTAATGTTGTACATTTCCTTATACTTTATCGCTTTGTTTCATTCACATGTTTAACACATAAATCATATTCAGACTGTGCTCTTCTCTCAAACTGAAAACACTCTGTTCCACCTTCTTATGTCATGTGGTAATACAGGAAGTGTTTCACTGTGTTTTTAAACTCCATACCACTTTACTAGAATCATATGGATCATTTCAGCCCTGGATTTGTTGATCTCTACTGAACTACAAGTAAAGGGTAGCTGTTACCTTGAAAACTGGTCATTTCACACTTTCAGATTTTTTTTTTCTTCAAAAGAGCCCGAAGAAGTGTTTGGTAAGTGTTTGTTGTTGACATACAGTTTGTGCATTTGTACTCGTTCATGCAGTAACTCATTGTGCTTTTTCACTGTGAAGTTGACTTTTGTCTCTCTTGAGTGAAATGTCTATATCCAGTAAATGCCTGTCAGACAAATGTCAAAACACAAATGTAGGCATGTTCTTTCCCGCTAGCGAAAGAAACTATAATTAGATATATTAGAATATTAGGCAAAAACATTTAGCCTATGCATTGTTTTGTATTTCTTCGTTGGTATTTAAGCTGCATTGTGCTACACTGGGACACGATTTTATGGGATGCAAATGAACCCTAAATATAAATGTCATGTTTTGCCTGCGGTGAACTGCATTTGGATACCGGAGCTACTAACAGGAGTTGGCCTTCACCCTGTAGTGCAGTGAAAGCACTGCCAGAATCTACCCCCCAAGAGTGAGGAGTCCATCTTCGTGGTTCAATTTTTCAATTTTCCAGTTTGAGGTTCATCTCGGTCCAATCTCACGGCTCTGGCTCTTTTAAGGGGGTTCCATATCTCCTCTTCTGGTTATAATCCTAAATGTCATTGGAGTTATTTCATTCTCAAAGTGATTCCCAGTCCAGTTAGCCGAGGTTGAAGGCTCTTAGATCAATCAGTGTCTACTTGATTATGCATTCGTTAGCCCTGGCCCAAATTCCCAGCAGACAACATTCAGCAGTAATCAAATAGAATGCATGCTGACCTGTTTGAATTGCACCCTTTTAAATGCTATGGCAAAACTCAGGATCGATTGGAGTGATTTAAACGCAGACTAAATGTACTGACTTACTACTGTTTCCTACATGAATACAAAATAAAACTCTTTAATTTTCTAATTAATTGTTCCTTAGTGGTTACAAGTGGCCATAGAGCATCAGTTCACATGTAGGGCAGAGTGATAGTGACAAAAATCTTGATATTATTAGGTTTTTCTGATAATAATATTCAGATTTATTTGTTAGTCCAGCAGAAAATGTGGTAAAACGTGTTTTTAAACGTATTAGCAGCTAAGCTCTTTGCAGCATTGTTTTTTAAATAAGTACTAAAGAATAAATATACTCAGTTACTCATTAAAGGTTTGCGAGCTTTAAAATAAAATTCACAAATAATAGTTTAGTTACAGCCTAACTAAGTGAGTGTTTTAAATGACCTGAATCATAGCGCTTTATTTTTCATTTTTATAATATATTTATTAGATTGTGACTCTGAGCCAGTGTGAATGTGTTTTGATGCCAAACCTGAAAATTGCTGCAAAACAAATCTGTATCTACAGGTACAAATAAAGTCACCTGAACCTGTGCCCTCCCCCAGCAGCTCCTAGTCTGTTTTTGAGGTTTTTTTACATTCACAATATTTTCTACATTTTTATTATTCACCGCCTCTCTCAACATAATAGTCTGATCTGAGTCTTGATGTATTCCAGTCATCTGGCCCTGATCCCTGATCCCTAGCAGATTCCTCTTGAGTTGTCCCTGCTCCCGTCTGTGTGTTCGTCCTTCTACAAACACTGTGCTAACAGTGGCCCGTCAGAGCAGTGAGCGAGGAGCTGCTTTTATTTGCTCCATCCTGAGCTTAAGGTGCAGAAACAACACTTAATCTGTCAGAGGAGAGGCTGCTAAGGTCACTGTGGCCTGAGACCAAACCTCAGTCCACACACACGTAGTCACACACACACACACACACACACACACAGTCAAACACACTGTAACACACACAGTAACACACGCAGTTACACACAAAGTCACACACACACACACACAAAATGTTTTCATTAGTGAACATTACTTAAAATGTCAAAATATTCATCTTTCATTGATGGCAGCTCTAGAGGTTGACAAAGCTTCACCAGTGTCCCACAGAGTTGTGAGTGAAGATTTATGTCTCAAACCAAACTTTAATAAACTTCACACTCGTACATTTAGTGACCCCCAGTGGCCCATTAGCCCTCACTCCCAGAATAATGAAAACCATGATCAAATCTAGTCAGAATTATTAATCAATGCCAAAATAAGTCTGGCACAGATTAATTGATGCAAATTTTGAGACCTCCATGCATAAGATATTATTAAAGAGTTAAACAAAACCAAATGGACTTTTTGAAGCAATGGGAGTCACAGTCACCAACTCAAGCCCTGATGAAGCTGCCTGGTTGGTAGCTGGTCCAGTTGGTCTATTTTAACTCGTTGATAATATCTGGCAGAGATGAGTTCATAATTTCATCAAAAGCCAATACTAGAGTTAGTGCTGTTGTCTCTACAGCCTGTGAAATAAGCTCTTTGGTTTGAGAGATATTATAAATTACAATAAAGTTAACAGTTTTTGGCCTGTGTGCACTATGCAGCACTGCAGCCCTTTAGGGACTTAACAACCCACTTTCCTCTGGAGTGTTTCTTGGTTATTTTCCATCCTATTTGCCCTACTCAATTAATCGAGTGAATTTCCTCTCTATGTGGACTTGATTAAGGAGCAGTACCAAGTAATGACTTGTGGGACTCAGTTACAGTAGGTGTTACGCACAGACTATGCACCAAACAAGGGCTGAGGTGCTCTGCATCTGAACTAGAAAGAGGACAAGGTTCAAGTGTGTGAGAAGTACCATACAGCTCAAATCAGGAGGGATGTGATTAAATCTATAACACTGTCAATGCTCAGAATATGAGCTCAGCAGTATTTCACTCATTTGGCATTCACTTGAAAAAGCAATAGTCAGATTTCCAGAGCAAGTTACTGGAGCTGAAGGAGTGTGTTTCTAAGATTCCCAGACGGGTCAAAGAGCAACATTAATGTTTCACTTTGTCAGTATAATTAGGAATGCATTGATCTGATCCTGGTATCAGATATCGATACTGAAAAAATGCTAGCCTGGACATCAGCTCCCAAATATTGATTTTGGTTAGTTTTATAAATAAATGTAATAAGACTACTGGTCGTGGCTCAGAAAGTTTCATAATGTTTTTACTTATACAAAGTTGTTCAGCAGTTACTTGTGTGATGAATAACAGTTACTTACAGTTTTCTCTTTTTATTTTTGTTTTAAGAAAATAAATACAGTTTTTAGTCGCTGCACAGGTACCAGTTGATAACGGTTATTGGCAGACAAATCCATAGTATCAGAATCTGTATCGGAACTCAAAAAGCTGAATCAGTCCATCTCTAAGTACAATCAGTTTGTAACAAATAAGGCTTTATTTATGCAAGTGTCTACATCAATAGTGAACTGAGTAGTTGTTATAGTCATTGTAATGGTACAATGAGTGCATATAAACAGTATTGTCTCAGTTTAGTGCTTTTACTGCTTTTACTTCTTATTAAACAATATATTTTTAAAAGGCTCTATCATTAGTTTGTTTGGGGGCTTAAAGGTAGTAAGACACATAACTGCCATTTGCGTCTCTTTCCTGGAGAGTTGTATTAGCCATTGTTGTGTGTTTCTCTGAGTTATAATCCCCATTGCATTGTGGGACACAGGAGAGGTGCAATGTCCTGACGTAATAGAGCGAACCTAAACATAACGCCAGTACTCATTGTGCGTAAGTCATCTGCAGCGTTGGGCTTTTCAAAGGGCAAAAGCAGATGGTAGTTTTTATACTGGAATGAGTGAAGTGAGCTGATTCACCCGTGTTAGCGCTCTGTGTTCGCGCTTCCATTCATAAAACAGGACTAGTGCGGATAGCGGAGCAGCTGCACATGCCAGGCACTATTCATTTTTCTAGATTGAATTGATACGTTTTATCAGCTTTAATTATGCAAATCATATGCCAAAGATATTTCCTATCAAAACGGAAGAGGCACACTTGTTTTTCTCTGCAAACTTTCAGTCAGTAGATCTTGCAATATAAAACAACACAGACTCGATTCCACAACTAATCTTGAGAAGATTCACCCATGGATTAGGCAAAAAATTATATGAATTATATTTTTTCACTGCAAGATAGACCACCCAGAGACTAAAACTAGTATCAAAACAAGATCTCATTTGAACAAATATTGATACTGATGAAATTGCATAAATAGGACAATGTAGGGCCTAGAAATACCATATAATAATAATATTCATGCAAATACTATTTTTCAAAACGCCATTATGTAGTATGTGAATGTTTTTAACTATAACTCTGGTACTGAAAGTGACATTGAGTATAGAACTTTTTTCTTAACATCAAAATCTAATTGAATCATCTGGACAACACTGCAGTCATTATTAATGTCTGTATTCATCTGAGCTAGTCCTACACAATCACTTTCCGCCATCTTAACTTTTTATCGCTTGAGACACCATTTTGAATGATGAAATATTGTATATCTAATACTACATTCAATAACCATAAATATACTGCTGATGCAAAGACCATTTATGTATGTGATGAACTTATGTCAGAGATCATGTTCTAGTGTCTTCTTAACTGGGTCACACCTTTAGCCTGTTCTCTTCTCCCCTGCTGCACATTTGCACAACCAAAACAGCGTTTTGTGAAGAGTTAAATCAAAGTAGATGGGTCCTCTGACAGTGGGGCGATGAGATTCATGCACCAGCGCTTCAAAATGACAGCGACACAGCACATAATCATGTCTGGAGCTAACCTGGATTTTGTCTTGATTTGTGTTTTATTTATTCAAACTTACTGATCCCCACCTCACTCAATAAACCCACTTTTATGGTGGTTGTTTGGTACAGGAAGATAAATTTGGCTAAACAAACAAGCTCTAACAAGAACAACGCTATATTTTGGGTCATAGTGATTGTGGAAGGATTATTGCCTAGTTCTTCAGTCCCTTCTATTTTCTGTTTAAATGGAAGGGTCTGGGACAACAGAGTGCATCAGAAAACCATCCAATATTGGGAAGATCCAATCACAGCCACTAAGGTCTACCACGTGTTTCTGAAATACACAAAGACGTCAAAAAGACGACAAAGATTCTCTTAGCATTCAGAAAATAATATATAACTTATTTATGATTATGATTTGTTTTTCCTCGTAAGCAGCCATGTTTGTTTTGACACCAACAGACACTGTGTTCCCCTGACTGGTGGACCCGCCTGTCAATCACGCCAACTGGAAGTTTTTGAGAGAAGAATTTTGAAAGAGAATTTTCCAGACCCTTTGTGAAGTTTATAGTAAAAGTGTGTGGCCTTGGCTGGCCTGACAAGAAGGATTAGACATACCCTTTCTTAGCCTATGAGCTTTGGCTGAGAGAAAGTCACTGAGAGACACCATTAACCCATCTAACTAAATATAGACCATTTCAGAGTAGCACTAGAAGTAGTAGGACTAATATGATATGATATGATATGACTAATGTGATACTTGAGTACTCATTAGAGCTCACTGTATATCATAACATTTCTTCCCATCACTCCACATCAGTGCAATGGTAACCAATTGTATTTGAAAATCTTGCTTGCTTTAAAACAACCTCAGAATCACACCTGGAGAGAAACTGGATATAAACCCTGCTCAGTGTCAGCCCAGACAGCTCTCCATGAAAAGAAACAGCAGAAAGTCAATGGCAGTATATTGGCAATAGAAAATAGTAAGTGCTCGCAGACAGCCAATCAATAGCTATAGCTGGTGGAGGCCACAGTGGCACACTTCCTTGCCTCATGTTTGTTATTCATTCATAGCAGCACAACAGAGTCTCATGGTGCATGCTTACAAAGAACTCAAGAACACAGCTTCGAAATGTCAGATAAGACTTACCCGCCGTGAAGTTGTAGCTCGCCGAAAATCCGACTGCTTCCAGCTCTCCGTCTGTGACAAACTTTATCCACAGGTATCTCCCACTACTCCTGATGTCAGGGGGACTTTGTTGACCACAGTAGCGTCCGAGCATGGGGCTGAAGCCGAAAGGTCCATCCCTGACTTCGATGTTGTCAAATTTACATTCCCAAGAGGATTCGATTGAGTAGTTCTCCTCAAAGTGTAGATCGATGCATTGTCTTGGTGGAGCTACGAGACACAATACAAATAATTGTGGTTGAAAGGCTACAACAGGCAGTTGGGTGTTAGCCAGACACGCTAAAGCATTACCAGCGCACTCAATTCTGATCTCTAATGCGATGCTTCGTCAGTGCGTTTGGACAAGAGCCTGACAATTGTAATCATAAAGCAAATGGTTTAAACATGTTGATTACAGTTTAATTTGAATGTTATCATTTCCGTTCAGTTATCTGCTAATAGCTCTATGTAGGCCTGTCACGATAATTACTATATAGACTTATCGTTCAATACATGAAATCTGGAACATTATATTTTGGGGCTCAATATTTATCGTGAGTACAATTTCTTTGCAATAGTGGAGATTTTAGCCATTTTCCTGTACTATGGTGAAATTTGAGCTGTAGGTAGTAGAATAAATAACTTTTATGGCCAATTATTAGCTCATTATGCCATCTTACCTTTTAATGATACTGTCTATTTACAAATTGGTTCACTGTGATTATCCTGCTTTGTGTCAGGGGCATAAAGAAGTTTCAATATTATAATTTATCACAGTATTTCTCTGTATGTTATCGTGACAAGCCTAGCCCCATGTAAAGCCAGCCAGGTGAGTAATTGTGTGAATTTTGACATGTCCATATAATAGCTGTTTGCTCTGAGGTACTTGGAGCTCAAATTACTTGAATATTTTGCTCTTTGTATAGGTATAGAATAAAGTTAGACATCACATATTATGCTGTTTTTGACAATGCGTTGGCAATCAGTAATCAACTCCACCATTTATAAACTACTGCTTAAAGTGGTGGCTTAATACAACCTTACTGATTTGCTGGCTGATTGGTCCCACCTACCTTCAAGGATGTAAACGCACTCGGTGTCTGGGGGGTATTTGTTGGGGTAATTGGGAGAAGTGAACAGCCCTCCGTCTGGTTCTTTCACCCATGTCCCACACTGACCTGCAGGCTTCACTCCAGAATTGTTTTTCACTGCAATAAAAGTACACAGCAAATATAATTTACTTTAACCAACAAGGAAGAGGCTTTTGTATTTCAGGTTACAGCTATGGATCGGAGATTTAACCTGCAAGTTCCTTCTTCGTTGCCCCAGACAACCCCAGTATGAGAAGACTTACAGCAACAACTGAAAGAAAGGGAGCAAAATGGTGACACAGAAGATTTTGTATTTTTACCCCACAGCTTCATTCCTGCTTAGTGAGGTTTGAGTCAGCAAAGGGTTAATTACCAGTGGCAATTTCATGACTATTATCTGCAGCTAGTATTGGCTAAATCATCTGAAATGTTGCCGTTTACTGTCTTTGGACCCTGGCCAGTGGTATTAGGAATATCATTAGACGTTTGTGTATTTAAGAAATTATTCCAATTAATTCCAATTTAGTGCCCTTTTACTGTTATTTTGTATTCATTTATCATTTTAAACCAATAAAACTCAACCAAATCTCCAATTCGCATTTAGATCTGGATAGCTTTTTTTTTTTTTACCTTGCAAAAGAAAAAAAAAAACAAAACAGTGAATGTCTTACCGCGATGGAAGCTGTGTCCATGTACCATGTCTATTCCTTTCACAAACCGCTTCAGGTCCAACTAATTCCATTTAGATGTAGAAATACTTGGAGAAGAAAAAAGATTTAGAAAGAGTTTGCGGAGACAGACAACGCGCCCAGGCCAAACATTCTGCGCTATAGAAAAAACAAACAAACAAACAAACAAACAAACAAACAAACAAACAATGATACTCCAGAAATATGTAGTTTGAAGAAGTCCTCTGTCCTCCTCGTGACTAATCAGCAGTTTCGTATAAAACCCAAAGCAATCTCAAAGGTTTCCATCCAAACATTTCCAAAACCCTGCGGTGCGTTTCATGCACTGACAGACTTAATAGTCCCGTCATGAGCCCCTTCTAATCGCTCCACCTTTGCGCCCTTCTTTTTAAAAATATCATGGACAATCTCGTTTGTTCTTATCAAGACGAGATTGGGTCCTGTAGACGCACGTAAAATCGCGTAGTAGTCATTCCCGCTTCTGCGTCGTTTTTGTGCTGCGTAAAAATCTCGTGGGTGCTCTTTGGCGTTTCATTAGCCGCGACTGGTGTTCCTCAAGAGCGTGCAGCCCCGTGCCTTGGCTCCTCTCATCTGGAGAGTCCTGCACCCAGCGCGGGTTATGTACGATCTCTCCCCCCTCCTCTCTCTGTTCATTCACCGCCACAAACGACCAATGCGCCAAGAGCCACGCGTACTTCAAGCGCGCTCTAAAACTTTTATCTTCTTTAGGATTGGACTAATATCCGAGTACAGCAGTTTGAAGGTGGAAGTCGTTTAAACTCGAAAGCGACTGAATCAGATGCGTAAATAAACATATGGGCTACGCCAAAGAGCATGGGCGTAGAAAATATTAGTCCTATGATTATTATTTATGTATTTATTTTACTGTAAATTATTTTGATTATGTATTGAATGAATGATTTTCGTTAAAGTTGATTTTCACAACTTTTTCCCATTGTAAATAAATGATTAAACGGTTTTAATTTACCAGTTACTTTGTTATTGATATTGTCTTGGTTTTTAGGAGAAACACTGACAGCCCATGTCACTCTCCATTACTCTTCTGATGTATTTTTGACTCAGTCCACTCTTCTGCAGTTTCCAATTTATAGACGGAATTGAGAGGTAAAGTGCTATTTTTTCCTACCTCCAAAAAACTTGGGAAGAGCTATTACTTTCAGTGGGTGTGAGTGTCAAGATACGCCTTGGCTCCTCCACTGTGTGTGTGCTATGTATATAATATAGTGTGTGTGTGTGTGTGTGTGTGTGTGTGTGTGTGTGTGTGTGTGTGTGTGTGTGTGTGTGTGCTGCACTCAGAGCCGATGACAAAGCTGATCAGAGCCTGCTCAGGGACAAGTCACGGGCTCAGGATCCCAAAATAGTGTTGGCACCCAGCGCAAAATATCCATCTTCAGATACTCCTCTGCTGCAGTGGCGAATGGAAATCTCCCACTCAGTCCTTCAGCGTGTGTGTGAACACTCCGAGCTCTTTTTGGTTCCACTGAAGACTGAGACTGAAACTGTTCAATGGAGTTTCTTTGTATTTTGTAGATCTTCTTAAAGCCTTGCATAAATCCTGGTGAATCTGAGCTGTAGTGATGAGCACAATCACTCCCATATATCCAGATTTGTAACATAAGGATGTAACAATGAACAAATATTGTATTGTCAAAAGTCTCATAATAATATCATGGCCTATCATTATATAGATAGATAGATAGATAGATAGATAGATAGATAGATAGATAGATAGATAGATAGATAGATAGATAGATAGATAGATAGATAGATAGATAGATAGATAGATAGATAGATAGATAGATAGATAGATAGACAGACAGACAGACAGACAGACAGATAGATACAAGCATCTTTGGTTAAATGTATTTAGGTAGGGTTAAGGTCATGCAGCAACAGCTAAAAAGGGGAACCACATAGACCATGATTCTTTGCTCCAGCGCAGACAACATGAAGAAAACATTTTTAAGCACTTTTATATCTTAATTCTTTGGAATATGGCACTTGGCTTTTCAAGGAATGCAAAGTACATAATTTCTACAATTCTGTTAGCCTAAATATATTGTGATAATACGGTCATGTGATTTGCATATTGTTACATCCCTAATAAGCAGGCTAGTTAGTGATGTGACCTTCATGAACAAGTTGGTTCTTTTGAATGGTTCCTTAACGTGAACGGTTAGTCATTTTCCTTAAAATGTTTATACTGATTAACGCTGAACCAAAGCAAGAATCAGCACAGAAGCAGAGTAGGCTTTGTGCACGAAAACTTGATATAATTATAACAGTTTTTTAAATTTTAATAATTATTATTGTAGTGCATCATTTTTATTTTAATTTTCATCATTGGAAAGGGTAAACACACCCCCACTCTCAGTTTGAACAATTTGAAACAAATTTTCGCTTTGGTCATTTCTCTGTGTGATTAGTTTGTAGATAAAATGAGTTCTGTAATTAGCTTCTGTCATATGAATAAATACAAAAAAGAGCCAGTCTTTTGAATGGCTCTTTGAAGAGAACAGACCCAAAAGATTCGGATCCCACAAAACAGCCGAAATTTCCATCACTAGTAGTAATGCAGTCCATGATATTTGTTTATATATGGGTAACATTAACACTGAAATTTCAAAATCAAGGACTATTTTCTTTAAACTATCATGGACTGTGAATTACACCCTGCAATACAAAAAATGGAACCTTTCCTTACAGCTCGCTCAAAGTGTCTCCCAAACAGCACAACACAACAGAAAGGAATTTAAAAATGTCAATTTCTAAGCAAAGGAAAAGCTTATTATAGATTATAGTCTGCAACAAAATTCAATACAGTCCCCGAAGCTTGTTACTGATGAACTGTAGGGCTGCAACAACTTTGTGCACAACAGGCGAGCGTTTGTGATGGTAAACCAAAGATGAAGCAGAGGAGCTATGGGAATTATTCAAATGAGGCTTATCAGGCAGACTGTAAACGCAACAGTAACTGCATTTAACTGCATTCTAGATATCAAATCCTGGATGGCAGAAAACTTTCTCCAGCTTAAGCAGGACAAAACTGAGGTTTTAGTCATTGGTCCTGAAGCCCAGAGAGAGAAACTTTTACCCAAACTACAACAGTCTTTTAACCCATCTTCTCAAGTGAAAAACGTGGGCGTCATTTTTGACTCTGAGCTGACTTTTATCCCACACATTAAGAACATCACAAAAATTGGTTTCTATCACCTAAAAAACATAGCTAGAGTCCGCCCCATTCTCTCTCGGGCCAACACAGAGACACTGATGCAGGTGTTTATCACCAGTCGAATAGACTACTGTAATGCCCTGCTCTCTGGTCTTCCCAAAAAGAGTATTTCAGGTTTGCAGTTATTACAAAATTCAGCAGCACGTGTCCTGACTAGGACCAGAGGGCGGGACCACATTACAACAGTTTTAAAATCACTGCATTGGCTCCCTGTGAGTTTCAGGATCGATTTTAAAGTTCTTTTACTGTTTTTTAAATGTCTTAATGGTCTTGGGCCTTCTTATCTTTCAGAACTGCTTTTACCTTACGAACCCTTGCAGACCCTGCGCTCCTCTGGCAGCAGGCTCCTGGTCATTCCCAAAGTCACGGAGAGGCTACGGCCCTCGTCTATGAAACAGCCTGCCGGAGGACCTCAGGGCTGCAGAGAATGTTAATGTTTTTAAGAGTAGGCTCAAGACCCACCTGTTTAGCTTGGCCTTTGATTGAAATTTTATAATTTTACTTGTTTTTATTATTCATATTTTATTATATTTATTTATTTTAGGTGTATTAGTAGCTTGAACTCATATTCCTTTATCATTTTTAGGATTTTCAGTATTCCTCTGTAGGAGCCCTCTGCACCGGGAGCAGTGATCGGCTGTGTGGGCTCCTGGTGGAGGGATGGTGCTTGGGCCTCTTCTCTCCCCTGGACCCTGTGTCCTGGTGGAGGGATGGTGCTTGGGCCTCATCTCTCCTCTGGGCCCTGTGTCCTGTGTCCTGGTGGAGGGATGGTGCTTGGGCCTCTTCTCTCCCCTGGACCCTGTGTCCTGGTGGAGGGATGGTGCTTGGGCCTCATCTCTCCTCTGGGCCCTGTGTCCTGTGTCCTGGTGGAGGGATGGTGCTTGGGCCTCTTCTCTCCCCTGGACCCTGTGTCCTGGTGGAGGGATGGTGCTTGGGCCTCTTCTCTCCCCTGGACCCTGTGGCGGTTCCTGGTGGCGGTGGACGGCTCTCTGCTCCTGGTGGTGCTCTGGCGGTGCTTTCTCAACTGGTTCGCCTGTATTCAGCCTCACATTTTACTGTGTGTAGTTTTATGTATTTTAGCATGTGTGTGTGCATGTGTGTGCGTGTGTGTGTGTTACTGTTTGGTTTGTTTGGTTGTGTGGGGTCGGGGCTGGTTGGGTGGGTGGAAGGAAATGTGGGATTGTTTTAATCACTGTAAAGCACTTTGTGTTAAATTTTTTGTATGAAAAGCGCTTTATAAATAAAGTTTGACTGATTGATTGAATGATAGCCCCAGTGGTGAATTTAACAGCAAACTCCATTTTACATTACAGCCACGTACAAGCTGTCAATGAGTCGGCCATTTTTAATTAAGGAAGTCTACAGCACAGAACATGTCTATTTGTGCTTACTTGGCTTCAACACATTTATAATTCCAGTCATGGTATTTTTTGCTTCGAGTATTTTTCATTTTTGATTATTGCTGTTAGGGATCATAGGTGCCTGGAGCGTTCTTGAATGTGGTTTTGACAGGGCATGAACAGTTTATGAAAAGAGCTCCACACAAAGATACGCTTTTCCATTGTCAGTGGACAAAAGTGTTCTTTGGCGACAACATAAAACAATGAATAATAAAGTACAAAATATAAAACAAGATAAAATAAAAGGCATGCACAAAATACGTTATTTGAAAAAAAAAAAAAACTTTGAATATAAATAGAAAATAGTGGAAAATTAGCAGTGCAAACTTAAGCATTGTTGATGTGAGTTGTTTAAAGTGACAGGTGTGATATTTAATGTTCATTAACTTAACTTAAAGACAGAATATTTGACCTCTATGGGGTATTGAATGCTAAAGCATAAAATATTTCATTTTGTTTTTGATGCTCTGAGTCTCTCCTCCCTTTGCTCCTTGCACTAAGTCACTCCCCCTTCACAACACAATCACTGTGCATCCCGCTAATGAAACCACTGCACATCACATCAGGTTTGTCAAGTTGTGTACAGTTTTGTATCATGTTTTTGTATATTTATGGAGAATTTTCACGTGGGAGCACGGATAATGTAGGCTTGTGGGCTAAGTATTGCACAGAATCTTACCATATGAAGGACTCAAATGGGGTGTAGGAATGATTGCTAAAATACTCAAACATGCATGGATGACATCTAAAACCTCTTCAGGCATACTTCTGATAAAAGAACGACATTATAACAGTAGAAAGCTAAAAAAAAAATCGATGTTTCATAATACATAAAACATGGAGGCCATTGTAGTCTAATAGGCACCATATTGTGGATTATTACAAACATGTGCAAGATGGATGCACAAGATGGATGCTTTTTTTCCTCATCATAAAAAAGTTACACAGTGCATCTTTAAACTGGTTTGACTGACTGTCCAAAATCTAAAACTCATAATATTTTAGTAGCACGTAGAATGGTCTCTGCAGCCTGTCCATCTGGCACTGACTTAATGGGCAAATTGGGCATTCACCTTGTACTTAGTGTCACTCTAACGACCCTGGCAGCACAGTTTCCTTTATCCACAACCAGCAGGGACAGCATATAAACACTTACGCTAATGCTCCCATGCCCACAAGGACCCAAATTAACCTTATTTGCGATGCATCAAGCTGTGGGTTCACCAAGAGTCACTATTTATTTGTCTTCCTTGTATAGTTCTTTAAGCCACTCAGACAAAGGTCCAAATCCAAATCAAAATCCAGGTTATTTATATAGCACATTTTACAAACAAAGCAGTTTCCAAAGTACTGCACAAAGATCATAAAATGAAGACAACAAAAAGGTAAATTGCTAAAATTTGGTCATACTAGTTCTAAAACAATAAAAACAGTCAAATCAAATAGCAGTAAATAATAAAAATAAATAAGATAAATAAAATAAACAAAAGACACAGAGGACCACACCACTCATGTGGTTTTAAAAGACAGAGAATAAAAGTGAGCCTTAAGACAAGATTTAAAACACTCCACTGTGGGGGCTGTTCGGACGTAGGGGGGCAGAGCATTCCACAACTTGGGGCCAGCCACAGAGAAGGCCCTGTCCCCCCAGTTTTAAGTCTCGTCTTAGGCACCACAAACTGGAGCTGGCCCTTGGACCTAAGAGCACATGAGGGGGTGTAAATTTGGATAAGGTCCGAGACGTACTTTGGGGCCAATCCATTCAAAGCTTTAAAAACAAACAATAAAATCTTACCTCTAAAACAAACTGGAAGCCAGTGCAACAACGCTAAAATCGGCAGCAGAATTTTGGACCAGCTGTAAGCAAGAAAGTGCGTGGTGGCTCATGAGAGAAAAGTGCATTACAGTAGTCTAATTGAGAGGAGATAAAAGCATGCATGACTTATTCAAATAATTTAAAAGATAAAAATTTTGCATTTTAGATAAAAGATGCAAATGATAAAAGCCAGATTTAACAACCACTTTCACTTGTCTGTCAAATATAAAATCACTGTCAATAGTGACGCCAAGGTTGGTAACAGACTTTTACATGCTGTTTCAGTGGGCCCAAGTCAGTGAAGGGGTCGGTACTGCCAAACACAATGACCTCAGTTTTGCGTTCATTTAGACTTAAAAAGTTGTGGGCCAACCAAGCCTTGACATCACTAAGACAAGGAGAGGTGTCAGGGAGGCAGAAGCAAGTTTTTTTTAAGTGGCAGGTAAATGTTACAATCATCTGTGTAGAAGTGATATTGAATGCCATGTTTTTTAAAGATTTCACTCAGTGGGAGGAGGTACAGAGCAAAAAGAACGGGTGCGAGAATTGAACCCTAGCGGACTCTGTCCTGATATGGAGTGCCATTGTTATATATTGTGTTACCACCAGAGGGCATAGTGATTCTATGTTAGACTTCCGGTAAATAAAAGAGTTCACATTAAAGTTTGAGCACAAGCTCATTTGTTCATAAAAAGATGTCTCGTCATTTCAAGATGAACAACACATGGTACCAGAAGTGAAATCCAACTCATGCAACAGTTTTGTTCAAGATGGAGACGCTGAGGTCACCAGAGGGACTGAAACTTGTGGGTAATGTAGACAGCAACTGGTGGTCTTTTAAGCAGCAGTTCGAGCTGTACCTCACGGCTTTGGGATTGGGGTCAAAATCTGACGCCAGGAAAACTGCTTTACTACTCACCGTGGCTGGTCCCCAAGCCATAGAAGTCTTCAAAACATTTGAATTTGAACAAGCTGACAATAAACAAAAGAATGATAAAGTGATCGAAAAGTTTGATCCACATTGTTTACCGCAGAAGAACACTGCTTCTGAAAGGTGCGTGTTTTGACTTTTGATATCACTGATTTGAAGCTAAAGGCACAGTCATGCGAGTTTGGAAATCTGAAAGATTCTATGATTCATGACCAAATCGTGTACGGCATTCATAATACACGAACAAGGGAAAGACTTCTGAGAGAGGCAAAGCTAACGTTAGAGGAGCCAGAAAGAATGTGCCATGCAACAGAGTTAGCCCAGCAGCATGCAAAGACATTCAGTGAGGCAAATGTGGCTGCAACTCATGACAGTTCAAAAGTAGCTGTAGTCAAAAATAAGATAAAAAGAAAAAACCTCACCAAAAACCAAAACAAACCTCAGACGTAAAATATCCCTGCAAATGTTGTATTAGCAAACATGAGCCCAAGCAGTGCGCTGCTTATGGCAAAAAGTGTGCAAAATGCAATGGTAAAAATCACTTTGCAGAAGAAGGTCTAGCAAAGCGCAAATCCAAATCAGTGCGACTAGTTAAAGAAACTGACTTCAGTGAAACTTTCTTTGTGGGTGTGGTGGCATGTGATAGTGCAAATCCCAGTGAAAAAGAGCAAAGTACCCAGACAGTGAAGACACTTGGACTGTGTCACTCCCAATACATGGAGCATTAGTTCACTAAGGATTGACACAGGGGCACAAGCAAACTTAACCAGCAGGACAGAAATTCATGCTATTAATGAAAAGCCCAAAATAATCATCAAAAGAGTGCTTCTAAAAGAGTATAATGGAAAGTCCATTGAAAGCAGAGGTCAATGCAGACTCAAAGTGACAGTGAAGAACAAAGATTACCATATACTGTTCATTACTGTACCTGAGGGCCGTGAGTTGCTGCTTAGTGGGGCTACTTCAGAGAAACTAAACTAGTAAAGAGAGTCCACCACATCAGCTTCTCACCAGATAAACAAACAGCTGACTGTATTATACAATAGTATCAGGATGTGTTCAAAGGCTTGGGATGTCTACCATATACCTACAAAATCCTGCTGAAAGAGGATGCAACACAAGTGATTCATGCACCAAGGTGAGATCCAGTACCACTTCGGGACCATCTTAAAAAGGAACTGGACAGGATGCGTCAGGTACAGGTCATAAGAAAAGTGGAGGAGCCAACAGAGTGGGTAAACTCTATGGTATGCATGGACAAAAAGAACAAAACCAAAGAAATGAGAATTTGCACAGACCCTGGTGATTTAAACCAAAACATTAAATGTGAACATTACCAGATTCCAAAATGTGAGGAGACTGCAAGTGAGATGGCTGGAGCCAAATACTTCTCAAAGCTGAATGCGGCTCAGGGATTCTTGCAAATAAAGCTGGATGAGAAAAGCTCCAAATACTGCACTTTCAACACTCCTTTTGGCAGGTGCAAGATTTGAGAATGCCATTCAGAATAATCTCCGCTTCTGAAATCTTTCATTGTGCTATGGACAGTATGTTAGAAGGACTTGAGGGAATTTATTGTTATGTAGATGATGTGGTCCAAATATGCTCAGCTCGAGAAAGAATGTCTTGGGTTGGCTTATGGACTAGAAATATTTCACTGTTATGTTTATGGCCTTTCTACCTTCACAGTTGAGACAGATCACTGTCCGCTGGTGTCCATCATTTAAAAAAAAAGCGCCTCATCATGAAACTGCAGAGGTATGATTTTGACCTGATGTACACACCTGGCAAGCACTTATTGTTAGCAGATGCACTTTCACGAGTGCCAGAGCTGAATTACATGAATTTAACTGAAAAAGAATTAGAGGAACATGTAAACATGATGGTTGAGTCCCTACCAAGTCAAAACAAATAAGTGAAGAAACCATGAAAGACAAAGAACTACAAACTGTAATAAAACACTTTCAGAGTGGTTGGCCAAAAGGGTCATGTCCAGAGTATTACCACATCAGATCAGAGCTCAGTGTAGCAAATAGACTGTTGCTGAGAGATAAAAGGATTGTGATTCCTCACAGGATGAGAACAGATATTCTGCAGAGGATACATGAGGGACACTTGGGAATCAAAGAGTGCAAGAGATGAGCCAGAGACACCATATACTAGCTGGGCATCAATAAAGACATTGAAAGCATGACTGGAAAATGTGAAACATGTCAAAATTATCATAGCAAGCAGGCAAGGGAACCTATGTTGATTCCAGATCTTCCTACCACGCCTTGGAAGAAAGTGGGAACAGATTTGTTTCATTACAATAGAAAAGACTATTGTTGGTGATTACTACTCCAACTACCCTAAAATTGCCTTGCTCACAAGCACAACTGCAACCAGTGTCATAACACATATTAAATCCATTTTCGCCAGATATGGGATACCAGAGACTGTAGTTAGTGACAATGGTTCCTGTTGCAACTGCAAAGAATGGCAGTAGTTCTTAGTGCAGTACACTATACAATTGTACAAGCCAATGGGAAAACAGAAAAGGGTGTGCATATTGTCAAGCAGCTTCTGAAAAAGGCTACAGACTGCAAATCAGATCTGTATCTTGCTTTTTAAGCTACAGGACTGTTCCTCTTGAGTGTGGTCTATCTCCAGCAGAACTATTGATGAATCGCAAGTTACGCACAACGTTACCCTGCTACACAGAGATCAAACAGAACACAGAGATACAGACAAACTGGACAATCTAAAACGGAAGTAAAAGCACTATTATAACAAAGCAACCAAAACACTCTCACCACTTGCAAAAGATGATGTTGTGAGAATCCAAGATCAAGATGCATGGAACAGAAAGGCAACTGTTCTCCAGGCAGTTGGACCTAGGTCGTATGAAGGATGAGGATGGAAACATTCTCAGGCAAAACGGCCAAAACCTTCTGAAAACCAAAGCACACTTCCCAGAGACTTATTGTGATGATGCACAAAGTAAAGATGCTGTGTCACCTCCAAACACAGTGCCTGAACTGAAATCAAATGGACTTGAACAATCAAATAATGTTACTTTAGCAACACCTGCCTTAAGAAGATCTGAACATCATATTAAGAAACCTGTCAGACTTGATTTATAAATCTGTAGACTAGAGATGTGTTAATATGTTATGGGTCTATAGAATGCCAAGAATCCCCAGCAGAGGGCATAGTGATTTTATTTACTAGACTTCTAGTAAATAAAAGGGGACACATTAAAGTTCAAGCACAAACTCATTTGTTCATAAAAAGATGTCTCATCATTTCAAGATGAACAACACAGACTCCACAGTTTAGAGGGACGGTGGACGAAGTGGAGTTCCCCAGTCTGACAGAGCTCCTCTGGGAGGAGGTAAGACTTGAACCACTTGAGGGCGGTCCCCCTGACACCAACACAGTTTTCCAAATGATTTAAAAGAGTTGCATGGTCAACTGTGCCAAAAGCAGCCTTAGCCAGGAGCCAGGTTACGTCAAGATGCCCAGCGGAGAAAGCAGACCTGGAGATCGCTGGGAATATTTATCATAGAAGACATCAGGACAGGAGAAAGTGCTAGCACGGCTTTCAGCTTGACTAGCCGACCGCTTCTCACTCCGTGATGCTGGCGCTTCCTGGGAGGGAGAGCCGGTGTTCTGTCGAAATGGGCTGCCCCATTGAAATGAGCTACCAGCAGCCTAAATCGACAGTGACGACTATCGATTCACACTACCCCATCGAAATAATCTACCTTACGTTTTTCCGTTTACAGTTGTATAGATCCAATAAAGCTAATCTCCTCAATTTTACATCATATTTCTTTGGATTAGTGACAGCGGGTTTTATGCTGTTTGCACGTGGTGATCATACTTTATATCTTAGTTGTGTAAAATTTCAACTCATTTATATGAATATGTGTAGGTAGTTCATTTCAACAGTCATATTATATTATCAAATAGGGCTCCGACTAAAGGTAGCACATATCAACAGACCAATTTAGCCATCGAATAATGCTCCCACTGTAGAATCACCATTATTTACTCATTTATATGAGGCTTATATCTTCTATCAAATAATGCATCCACTAGAGGGAGCATACCTCACCTTTGTGATACTGAGGACTTTGAAGATGGGACAATTCCATGCAATTCCATTTTACTTATACAGCGACAATGGACTTGTCTCTTAGTCATGATGGATGAGGACAGAAAAAGGGACAACAGAAGAAACATTATAACAAACATTTATTTCAAAAATATATACACACAATCCAGGGAAGGAAATTTATCCCATCTGTGATGCCCACAGGAGGGCACATGCGACCTCCAGTCGAGCCTTTAACACCTCTTTAGGGTGTGTCTTGATAGACATGATGTCTCCATTCTTCAGAAATTGTTCTGCAAACTGCAAACATGTTGTTGTTTACATGCTCAATTGGTCAAAACATACAATAAAACCAATACACTTTTAAAATGTTACTTACTTGCACCTTCATTGTTGAATTCAACTTCACTTCTGCCTCAAGTAGCTCAAATTGATGGGCATTTAAACTATAACAGCGCTTGGGGTCCTGCGCATGCACATGAGCTAGGTAGCTCAAATCGATGGGTAGCTTAGATTGACAGGACACCGGGAACATGTGCAGGTACTCGGGCACATCTGCCAGGTAAGGGCTGGCCTTTAGGGTCTCCACAGTTAAAATTGGCACATGTGGCCACATATTATTTGATTTTTAGTAACTTTGTTCGATCATAAACAAGTGTGGAGTTTAGTGGTTTTCATAAAAACAGTTAAAACCAAGGTAAAGCAAATAAAAGTTGGCAGTGCCAAGCGGGGGACCAGACACATCAGACCATCTTAGAACTATCCAAGGTATCATACTCTTGCACCATCATGTTAATTCTGAGCAGTTTTTTTATGATACATTAGCTTTCTGGGAAATATCTTCTTCAAATACCAGATGAGAGCACCAAAGTACCTGAGTGCACTCCAGCGCTATTTGTTTTCAAGACATTGTGCCATTTGGAACTTGCAAAACAACTGTGCACTCATAATTTATAAGAACCTTTTCATCCTCTAGCCAAGCAAACAAAGAAGCAAGCAAGCAAAAGATGCTACGAAAATGTCAAGGCTAAAACATGGCAACAGTTGTTCAGGTGCTCTGTGGTGAGTCAGTTGCTTTTTTACTTTGGTGGTTAGTGAACTGTACATTGATGTGGTACTTGACATCTCTGTTTGTATTACTCACCATATGTATTATGTGAAGTTGTTACACAGTTCATTGGTTCTTTGCTATTCAGTCCACTACACTAGTCACTTCTGCATGTTTTTTGTGGGGTCTGCCACCTGCTTGTTTCTATGGACATGTCATTGCTCTACCTGGAATGTTCCACAGTATGACATCAAAAAGCAGTCCCTTACATGTATTCATTTACAGATGTTATATAGATGGAGAAAAGCATTTGACGGACCCTACATCAGTTACACAATGCACCTTTGAATCAACAATGCAACAAACCATCTGAAAGCTTGCCTGGCTAGACCCCAAGACCACATGTTTTTACAATACTTTACAAAGAAATGTGAGTCTGGAACTGTCTCCTGTCTCCACAATTTCAGACAGGAGTGATTCACAGGAGGATTCACCAATCAGAGAGATTTGTGGGCCGTTTGTGTCACAACAAACATGGCAGCTGACAAAATAGTAGAAAAGAGTAAAGAAAAAAGAGTAAAGAAATAATAAAAGAAACTACAGAAGACAGAGAAAGTTGCATGGATTCCTGTAGAATCAACAAGCAAATCACAAAACTGGGACTGGCTGGTCAAGCAATCATTAAGCACTTTTTTATTTTTTGTCTCATGAAATAAAAACTTACACAACACTTAGAGCTATAGCCCTTGCTCTTGACCTTGATCCTGTATCGCTCCCACAGACAGGCTGACCTATGACAGCGATAATTTGAACGTAATTGTGTTGTGTATTTCAGCCCTGTTCTTGCTCTTCTGTCAATCAAAGCTGTTTATCTCTCAAACTATTATTATTTTCTGACCCAGGAGAAGTCTTTGCACTGTCTATGAACCCACTGTTACAGTCTGCAGATTAATGCCTTCACCACAGCAGAAAATGTGAGAGACGAGGTTTCCCCAGCATGCTTTTTTCACTCCTTCACTTAACCATCCAAAACCACTGATGCCTGGATAGGAACAAGCTCTGTCGTGCAGTCACAGTGTCAGCACAGCAAATACATGTCCATGGAGATCACTGAAAAAGTGATGGTGAGTCAGTGTTTATTTGTAGCAGCTGAATACAAAATGAACACTTTTATCACTAGGGGTAAATGGCTTCTTTATTAAACTGTGGAACTTTGTTTGAGAAATGGATTAAAAGCAGAATATTTTTTGCCTGGAATTCTGAACACACACTTCTTCAATACTTTACAAAGATGTGAGTCTGGTCACCTGTGGAGTCTGGTAAATCTCCCCAGGTTCAGATGGGCATGACTGACAGGTGGGTTAGCTGATCAGGAACATGTGCGATTTGTCCATATCATAAATAACAAAGGGGAAAACATCCAGTGAGATATCATTCTGGACTTGTCCGGAAACACTGCATGAACAAGAGTATAGAAATTGTATTATTTACGAAACAAAAATGGCATTACATATATATGAAAAAAATGTATTATTATATTTTATATTCTTAGCAACTCCTAGTGGATTTGTTTGGCTTTTGTTCTTGATGAGTATAGCGAGCATTCAATTCTCATGATGCCTTGTTCTAGTTCTAATTGGTAGACACTGACTTTATCATTTAGATAGATAGAGATAGATAAATACTTTATTGATCCCCCGAAGGGGAAATTCAAGTCTTGCAGCCATCTCAGGCGCACCTTTAAGAAAAAACAATACAGCATAACATGAGGAGAAGAGGAGGAAAAAAAGAAACAACCCCCAGACCATGCTCCTATGGGGAGAATAATGTGGGACCAGGACAAAAAACACCTCCACGACATAAGCAAATAATCAAACACAGTACAACATGACGACTTGACTTGCAGCAGGGGAGGGGAGAGGGGGCTGGAGCTACAGGCAAAACACTATACAATACAAAAACACAATACAATAAAGGAGTGGGATGTGGGGTGAGCCTTTAGAATCGCTCTGCCTGGCATCATTTTAGGGCCATTTCAAGATAAGCACAACTAATTCACATTTAAGTTCACAATAAAAAAAAATCTGGGCAATGTCAATGAGCAGGGGTCAAAATGTACCCCAGTAAAATTCAACAGACTGAATATTTCAGGATAGCTTACATTTATCAGGGTCAATCAAAGAGAATCTGTGTTCTCCCAGTTTGAGTGGAGAGTATATCAGAGCATATGGATCCAGCATAAGCTGCACAAATGTTGCAATGTGGCCCCTCAATAATTCATCTGTGCGCTGACTCCTGCTCCACATTGGCCTGGTCTGTAACATACTGTACAGAGCACCAGACTAGAACATGCTTTAAGTAACTGCACTGGTCAAATTAGGCAATAAATGATTTCAAACTCTTTCTCTGCAGTAGATTTTACACTTGATTTGGTTTATTTGTTGAAAGGTTAAAGTAAACTCTTGAAAATGAAATGATCCATTGCATTGATAGACATTATGACTGCCACAATGAGTTAGTAAGGTCACATATTTATAGATATTAGATGGATTGTTTTTAATGAAGATAAGTTTGTAGCTATCATGTTCAGGAGCAGGACCACACCTCACAGACACCTCTTCCTGTCCCTAACACCTCCTCTCCTGATCCTGATCCTGCCCTCCACTCTTTTCTACATCTAATTTCTTCTTTCTTCAGGCATTCCCATACTCACCACATTCATGGGCAAGGTGGATGAAGTGTCTTGCCCAAGGACAATGATAGTATGTAAGAGCAGAAAACAATTCACCGACCACTGCTGTGCCAAATATGTTCTTGTCTGCAGCAGTTTTGTGTGCAGTTGCAAAAAAGGCAGTATACTCTATAACATGAATAACTGTGTGAGTTCTGAACAGAAATACATTATTAAAAGAGCTTACAATTCGATTTGCATTAGAATAAGTGTTAGTTCTCTGCTTGGTGTGTGGCTCCCAATCTCCTCACTGCAGCTCAGAGGCACCGGGACTGCAAAGGGACTGGAGCGTGCGCAGAGGCTGGGGGGAGGGGGATTAATGATGACTATAGAAAAGATGACCAAGGTGGTTAGTGAAATTAACAGCGGCTTAGCTGGCAGTAGGCCGCAGGGAGGCAAGGCAGCTCCCTCAGTCCACAAGGATCTTTTGCATTTTAAATTCTTTAAAACAAACTGCAGCCACTTATTAAGGAGAACTTGTGCATACTACATTATTAATCTGAATGGACAAAAACTTTCTAATTGATGTTATGCCCTCTGATGTTACTCAGATGGTCTCAGAAATAATCATTTGCAAATCAGCATAGGGTTTACACCAAGTGTATTTGGTAATCTGTAAATGGATATAGGCACTCCTAACTTCAAACTATTTTTTAAGCCAAAAAAAAACAACTGTGAGCAGGCTTGTATCTGCACTGATTCTTATTGGCCTGGAGGAGGTTCTGCTCCTGCTTGTTTCCATGAAATTTATGTTCCTTTGGCTATCATCTTTCATAGTATGGCAAAAATATTTTATCTCTACGGGGAATGTTGAGAAGTACGGTTGTAACTTTCTATTTCCATGGAATCTTGCAGGTGATGTGTCACCTCCAGAAAGTTACACCTTTTTACCTTTAACTAAATCTTGTAATTTAATTTCCATTTCATTTCATAACCTTTCTAATGGAGGGACAATTATCTGCTTGCCTCTACGGAGATGTTATTGTGTTGCCTGGAATGTTCAATGTTCCACAGTATGGCATCATACAAGTATTTGGGTGTTCATCTGAACAACAAACTGGACTCACAACATATCTGCACTGTACAGGAGGGCCAGAGCAGCTCTGCCTCTAGAGGAGACTGTGGTCTTTGGAGTAGAATGAGTCATGGGCAAATAGCTTTGTTTGCAGATGATATAATTTATCATTTTCATGACAACACTGACAGAGTTTGGTAGGTTGTCAAGATACAAAATTAATGTTCAAAAAACCCAAGCCATATTTTTTAATTATGAGCCATTAGCAGTCAGTACAGTACTGGGGTATTCATCTGACAAAAGACTGGGGACACTTGAAAGCTTCTAATTATGATCATATAATATCTAATATAAAAACTGATCTGTCTAAATGGAACTTAGTCCCACTTTTAATTTTGGCATCAAGAGTGGAGAAGATTAAGAATAATATTTTGGCTCGATTATTATACATATTTCAAAATCTTCTAATTGAAGTGACCTAAAAAATGTATATATTTGTGGCGAAATTCGAGCCTGCGTATTAACTATAGAACTTTACAACTGCCAAAAAGGAAAGGGGGTCAAGCTTTACTCGCCTAAAGAGTTACTATCAGGCTGCTCAGTTGAACGTCTTGTTCAGTTTGTGTAGTTCAGAGCAGCTTGCAAAATGGAAAGGCATTTAAGAAAAACTGATACCACCAGTACAAGCTTTGATGTGTGATGTGCAATTAAAGACAAACTGGAAACACAATGTTAATCAGCTGTAGGTGTCTGTGACCATTTGGTCCGAAACCACGAAAAAGCACAAGTTAATAGAACAGTGCAGATTCTTGAAATGGATCACATATGAAGCTGATTTTGTTACATTTAGAATGGCAAAATGTCCCAAAATGCATAAGGAGATAATTAAAAGAGATGATGTGATGAGTTTTCAGGAGATATAAGATTATATGGTCTTCATAATCAGGATTTTCACAGATACATCACAGATACACACTGCTATGGCATTATTTAAGGCAAGAAATAAAAAAGGTGAATTTTGATTTATCCCAGGGTGTTCAGAAAATGGTTGCAGATGCCTATAAATCAGAGATAAGTTGTAAAGATATTTCAAAACTGTACACAGCTCAAGAGGATCAGAAAGAGGGCACCACGGGATGGGAGAAATAAGCAAACATTGTAATTTTAGGAGAGGATTGGGAACAAGTACATGTATATCAGTGGAAAAGCAACAGCTCTTTGTTTTGGAGGGAATATGGATGGAAAAACAGAATAGCAGAGCACAGAAAAAGTATGTAGATACAAAATGTCAGAGGTCCTGTGGTGCCAATAAAGCAGATCGCTTCCACATCTTTTGGGATTGCCCCTCAATAATCCAATATTGGACTGAAATAAAAGGGTCATTGATGAGGTATTAAATATTAAAATTCCCTTTTAAATTTTGAAATGCTATTTGGGAAAGACTGAAATATTCAATTTAAGAAGAAATGATGATTATAAAATAACCCGATCTAGTGCCTAATGTGAGTTATGCTCTTTATGGATATGGATCTTTAATATGGGGAGAGTGACGGCATGTGTTAGGCTGGAAGTGGACAAATTCAGTAATATCTAAGGGTGGCCACAATACATTAGACAATATAGATCAGACTTTGTGTAAATGTCTGCACAGTCTTGAACTTTTTCTTTTCCTTTGGTTGCTTTCTGCGGATTGTTGTTTATTGTTGTTTCTGTATACGTGCAAAGTTGAGTATTAGGAGTTCTCTGTTGAGAGCTCAGTTGATAGATGATTCTTTACATGGAAAGTAGCTTGTTGCTGAATCAGGCACAGAGCATATTTTCTCTTTATGGATAACTGCTGTATTGAAGATCTTGGCAGGAGGGTACCCGTGTAATTGTACCAATAGTGTTATAAATGTTATTGTATTCCATAAAAGTATATCCTTTGACAATTGAGTAAAATACAAATTAGAAATTAAAAAAATGTGTTTATGCTGCACTGTACATATGGGTAACAGTAGCTCAGTTGGCAGAGTTTTGTCCACTGATCTGAATGTTGGCAGTTCAAATCCCCCTCTCAGGTTGGTGGTGCAGATGAATGCTGTAGTTGTGTTTTGGGCAGACACTTGACCCACCTCGCCCCCAGTGTCTGCTTACACTAATACATGAATGTGTGTGTGAATGGGTGAGAGGTTTTTTTAATGTAAAGTGCTCTGAGTGCCCTGAAGGTGGAAAAGTGCTATATAAAAATGTAATCATAGAACAAATTACTGTACATAATAGTGTTGCAGCCCTTCATTTTATTTTACTTTTTAAATTTTATTGAATTATTTTATACTTGCACAGCATTATTAAAAAAAATGAACTCTATTATTAATTGAACTTGATTTTTTGAGAGCCTATTTCTATTCTCTTACTTTTCTTAAACTGTGTGTTACAACACTGACAACACTGGAATTTCCCCATTGCAAGACAAATAAAGGTTCTTTTATCTTATCTTAAACTTATGCATCAGGCCAAATTATAGGTAAGATATTAAGAGATGCGAGCCCACTCACAGTATGAATGCATGTCTTTTTGGCAATAAAACTCCTGTAATTGAATAAATCCAATAGATACGTTGAATGGCACACTGTGGAACATTCCAGCCAAAGCTATAACATCTCTATGGAGACAAACAGTTGGCATATGGGTATGCTGTATGGGTGTTAGCGGCATTCCCTTTGTCCATGGTCTTGACTGGTGAGGCGTAAAAAAGAAGAAAGAAAGATCAAAAGCCTGACTATATGAAAGCTGCCAAATTGTCTTAAAGGGAGTACACCACAAAAGCATAAAATAATAGAAATGCAGATCAAAAAGAGGGTACACATGCTTCAGGTAACAACAACATCTGACATGCATTCTTTAAAGCACAGTGATGTTGTGAATCCTATAGAAGCTGCAAATCAGTGAGAAATAATCAAGAAATTGTAATGGACAAATAATCGATAAGGGGCCCAACGCATGAAGCCAACCTTTCAAAAAATCAATGCTTTTAATTGTGCTATTTGACGTGAGATTGTGGTGTTTTCACAAAAGCATCTGCAAAGAAAAGGTAATAGTCATCATGTCAACAGCAAAGGCTTTATGTGCTAATAATTAGAGCGAGGCTGGAGAAGATGTAAAACAATTATATGGGAGCAAGCGCAACATTTATTAGAATTAGGGACAGATTTACTGCACTAGAAGGAACAATGTTTTTGGCCTATAAAATGTTAATTAATACATCTTCAGAGCATTTGGTGGTTAGACCTCTACATCTCAGTGAGGAGGTGGGAGTGTGTCTCCATGACAACTGAAAGCCATGTGTGGCGTGTTCCCCATCTCAGGCCCATAGTACCTGCATAGGCTTTACTCAAACTTGTGTGTGTGTGTGTGTTTATCACACTGTAGGGACTAAAATCTGTACTGTATACACACCCACACCATGAGGACAAAAGTCAGGTTTACTATGACGTAATATTTTTATTATTAGATCAACAACATTGTTTAAAGTTAAGGGTAGTGTTAAGGTTAAGGTTAGGCAATTATTATATGGCAATGGTTAGGATCAGTCTCCAGAAAATGTAAGTCCGTGTAATGTCCCTAAAGCATGAAAACCCAACAGACATGGTGAGAATCTCAGACAGATACACATTTACTGTTATATTGAATGGAGTCAGCAGAACAGACGGAACCCACACATAATGAGTGAATGTGGAGCATCTGTTTGCTGACGACAGCAGTGCACCAACATATGCACAATGCTTCAGCCTGACCCTTCATTATATTAGTCTTGTGTGACAGTGGAGTGGATGTCTACAGCGTGTAAAACTATGATATTTTAGCTTGGTTTCAATGAGTATCTATAGTGACAGCATTTTACATGTCCTGAGGCATTGCCATATGTCTAGTGAAGTCTTTTGCTCCTTTTCGTGAAGAATCTCTCTGCGTCTGGAGCTGGAGCTGTGCGGAGACTTTCGCTAACTTTATTGACGGCTCAATGTGAAGACCAAAGATATTCAAATCCTTCCAGCACTTTAGATGGAAGATATGTCCATTTCCCTCTCTTATATGTTTATTCAGTGCTGTGGACTCTTTGGCTGTAATCTGCTTGCATAAATCTCTTTGATGATAGCCAGTAGAACATCTGCCAAAGCAATATAAATATTAGGGAAAGTAATAAAATGTCAGGTAAACATATGTTATTGGAGATTTCCCTTTGAAGTTCACCTAAAAGAAACCACTCTCATATTCTTTACACAGGTCCATAAGAAAGAACTGAACAGAATAAATAGAAACTTTAGTGGAAATATATGGTTGGTACCCCTAGCAGAAGCGAGTTACCTAGTTGAGGTAGTTGGGAGTCGCAGAGTGCTGAGGTAGCTTTGTCCTTCTGAAAAACACCTCTTTGTCTTTGTGTATCCTTATCCTTAAATGACACTGCAATAGAGGTCCAAGAGCTATTCAGGTATATCAATTAATCAAAGCCATTCTTATATATCTGCATACTTTATTACTATAATTATTTATTATGATACACAGGGTAGTAAATGAAAGAGGCTGTGGCCAGAGTACAGAGTAATGTTTGAATGTTTGATGGGTTTTGTGTTCTCTGTGAATTAAATAAACAGTATGATTAGTTGGCCTGATGTTATAATGTCTTGTTAAAGTAATTTTCTAAGAGTGAAAAATAGATCTAGTTCTTTGTGTTCATTCTTCACTTTTTAAACACATTTCTCACATCACAATTTTTCTTCTTGGGAGGCAAAGCGCAGCAACTATGCTAATACTGGGGGAAAAAACACTTTACTACAACATGGCTACATTTTAAAAATTGTGTAATATATTAGTCTTATATAGTGCTTTTCCAGATGCTCAAAGTACTATTTATTTAGTCATTCTATACTCAGTGGTGGTAAGCTACTACTGTATCTATCATCCCTAGGGCAGACTGACCACCAACACCCACCCACACCCACCCACATCCACACCCACACACCCACACCCACACCCACCCACCCACACCCACACCCACCCACCCACACCCACACACACCCAGCGTCCATGATCAGACAAGATCAGGTATTGACATGGAGGCTTGGTCAGACAGGGCTTTAAAAATAGCTGGAGGTGAATGACTTATGAATTAAATTAAAGATAGTAATAGAATTCATGCCCTATTCTCAAGCCAATGGCATTTAGTGTTCTCAGTGGTCAACGCAAACTGCTCCAATTATCTGGTAAGATGTGCAGGCACGGACAGGGCACTGCACTGTGGCTGTATCTGAATTCATTTTAGATGGAATATGAATGAGCCTTTAGTGCTATAGGCTCCAAGAAGTTGCAAAACCATTACTATTGCATTTTGGCCACAACAATGTACTATGCAAGCACTGGCAGTTTTGCAGCCAGCCTGTTCCTCTGCATAAAGAATTGTGAGTTGATCCACTAAAATATGTTTTTGTTGGTGAAGGTTTCAAAGCACGGAGATGGATTTTATGAGAGGGGGAGCTGTGGTCACAAGGAACTCCTGGTTAATTGCGTGGAGAGGGGAGCAGGGTGAGGGATAATTGACTCATTTTGTGGGTGTGAAAGCCCCCCGCCGAGACACTGAGCAGATACAGGAGCGTGCTATAATCTCCTGTCTCCCCAGTCACACACGAGCCAGGACTGTGCCTCAGACCACCAGAACCCCACTGAGGACAAACCAGCAATTTGGGATGCACTGTTTTCAATTTTAGCCCCACGTCTCTACAGCTGGATTACAAAGGTGAGACTGCCCCAAATAAAATTAAACAGTTTTATCTTTAACTGCACAGTAAGTGTTGAATATCCAGTAATTTAAAGTGTTTTTGTTGAGTTTGTTATTGTAAATGTGCTTAGGTTTCAAAAACTGGGGAAGTATATTAAAAAGAACAGTCCTAGTATACAACAAATAGGTGTGCCCTGGCAGCGCAAAAGAGTTTCAAATCAACTGTGTCTATATTGTGCAAACATGGTTCAATGGTTTTATTTCAAAACATAAGGAGTAAGAGTTGAGGAAAATATAAAATCTTCAAAAAAAAAAAAAAAAAAAAGAATAAAAAAAATTAACAGCTAGAAAAGCATTGAAATAACTATCTAAAATCAAACTGTATATGCTAGTATATGAGTATATTTATTAAGTCATATTTTTATATCAAATTTTAGAAAAGCTGTACACCACATAGCACATTAATTGTTAATCATTTTTGTTTCAGAGAAAATCATCTTTTTTTTGGAAATGGGCTGAAAAACCTGAAAAACAATGTTTTTTTTTACAAAAATGGGGACCTTTCGCTTCTACTGAAACCCACGCCTATTCTAACTTCCTATAAAATACACACATACATAAATGTCTTTATATTGTAATACATCTTCTCGTCTTTGCAATAATTATTTGAAAATGACAATAAAAAACAAACAAACTAAAAATTCAAATGTGAGATTCTCAAGGCCACAACTAAACATCTTTGTGTGCCTGCATCTTCTGTTTCAAACCTTCCACCAACCCCCATCTCTTCTCTCCTCTCTTCCATCATCTCCCTCCGTTCTCTGGGCAGCATTCACACACCATCAGCCCATAATCAGCTGGCTGAGCAGGACCTGATACAGAGCCCCCACAGAGACCTGCTTATTCTTCAAACAAGCTCCAACTGACGCAGTGTACGCCGCTATGACAAGATGCTCAGTCATTAGTCATCACCATCTCCCTGAATGAGTTTATGGTATGAAAACCTCTGCTACTGTGAGTCAAGACTGAAGCAGTATTTTATCAATGTGATTTCTTTTTCTTTACTAGAAATCTGAAACTTACAAGGTGTACAAGAGATTTTGGGTTTTAAAAGAACACCGTGTACCCGTGTATGATGGAGCTGTTTATGATAGTGGTCTAACGTGTCCTGAAATTTGTAGAAACACAATTTTTACAAAACAAGTAAAGTAAAGTAAGTCTGTGTTTATGTTTTTGTCAATGTTAAATCAGTGTAATGGAAAAATGTACATGATATAGCATAAGATTGGGCACAATTGTTAATGTACTTTTATGGTTCAGGTTTAAGCATGTTTGTTTATCATTGTAGGGTAAAAGTAACTGCCACCACAAGGGGTCAGTGAAGAACAAGTGATTAGTTTTAGATACTTAATTCAAAGCTTTATCATTACATGCACAAGTGTACAAAGCATTTAAAGGTCCTGTATATTTAAGACATGTTATAATGCTGTCACCTCCTCAAAAACATATCGGGAATTGTGTTTTGTTTCATTCACTCATGTTTGTTTAATCCTTTATTATCAGTCTATCTACATCTCCAAAGCTCAAAATGCTCTGTTCCACCTTGTGATGTCATGAAGCTGTAGCTTTCAATTTAAGAGCTACCTTTACCTTTGTTTAGTAGAGATTGGAAATTCCAGGGCTAAAACAGAGTGTTTTCAGTTTGAAAGATGAAATCCTAAATATGGAGTAAAATATGCAGGGTTTAAGTGTTAAACATGTGAATAAAACAAAACACAACTCTAGGCTTGTTTTTGATGAGGAAACAACATTAAACAACAGAAAATTGTGTAATATGGGCCCTTTATACCTTTTTACAGATATACAGTTAATCCGAAGCAATATTAGCCATGTATGAGCATCTACGTCATTTTAATATATTTATTTTGATCAGTGGCCATTTTGCTAATAGCCTGACTGATCGTTATGGCGATACAGTAATAGCTTTTCAATTCTTTCATTGACATGTGCACATTACCGTCTCAAACGCCATCTTGAATTTCTGCTCAATTTCCTGCATCATATGAATGACTCCCTCTGTGAAACAGGCTCTCTCAGCTTGTTTGTGCGTATGTAATCTGGACTTTCTGAATGTCTGTCTCAAGGCCATATCATTAGAGTTATGAGAGCGTAATTACACAGTCCATGCATATTAAACAGCACCCTGCATCCACCAGACTGTGCTTTGAAAAAAAAAATAAAAAAAAAATCTGAATTTGCTTTGGGCCAAGATGCTCATGTCCAGAAGGTCACACATATTAACCACCGACTGATTAGAGGGTCCAGTCTGTCTCTTAAGATTTACCCGTTCATCATGTTTGTGTGGTATTGATAGAGATTTAAAAGAAGAACAAGCTCTGATAACGGAAAGAGAAATCCACAATAGTGGGGAAGGGGTATGACAACTGAGAGTTTAAAAGAGCCAGTCAGTGTGGGGCTGTAACTGAGATGGGTCCATCTGTGCAGTGTTTTTCTGTTATTTGACAAGAAAAGATAAACTGGTGACTTCATAATTCAGTGAAACAGAAATTACATTCAGTACCATCAACAGTCATCAAGTTTAGTTTCACTTTGTCCTTATACTGGAATTATTTCTTGGACTGTTTTGAAATATCGACCACTAAGCTGTCTGCTCACATTATATTGAAGTCACAATTGGCAATTTGGCCCTAAACCAGCCTGCTATATTTCCCAAAATGTGAAAAACCAACTTAGGAGGATAAAATGTGGAATAAGACTCTGTATTGTTAATGTTGCTAAAATATATAAAAAAGGTATATTAAAAAGTATACAATTACACAAAAAATGTAGGTATAAAACAAAGGTACCACTTAACCACACTGTAATTAGCCTTTATAAAGCATGAACAAAACTGGAACAATAGGGAAATTTATTAAGAACGATTCAGGATCACTTAAAGCCATAGTATGTAACTTTCTGGTGGTCGCACGTCACTTGGAAATACAAAGTTTAGAACATTCTACATGGAGTTTTATGGCATACTGTGGAATATTATAGCCAAAGGAACTACATTTCCATGGAGACAAGCAAGAAGAGGCCGTCCTCCAGGTGGAGATTCAAGGCTGCTAACTATTGGTTCAGTATGAAATAGGTGGGCATTTGTTCATACTTCAGTAAAACTAAGCAAGGTGTAGTTCTTATAAAGTGATTTGTGTGTTATATAGCTGATAAATGGTGTAAATGCGTAAGTGTAAAAAGTTCATGAGTTCATGGACTTATAAGAGGAGAAGTAGACCTGGAATAGACTTTCGGAGTGGTTGCTCTTTCACACTTTGATGTTGGAGTGCTCCTGTCTTCAATATTTATTACAGCCATTGGCCTCTGCGCTGGGGGAACAGACACCCAATCACAGCACTGTTATTAGGGCCACAGACACTTGAGTGAGGGCACCATTCATTTACATGGAGCTGCTGCAGGTTCATAAAACGTGTCAGTCTGTATCCACATGTTTAATCCATTTTATATCTTTTTATTGCACACCATGACCTGTAAGTAGCTAGGGCCCAGGGATTTAAAGGTGCACTACGTGACTTTTCAGGTTGGTTGGTCTGCTACCATGGAGATGCTATTGCTTTGTTTGTAATGTTAAGATAAATTAATCCTTTATTTGTCCCACAATGGGGAAATTGCAGTGTCACAACGCAAGTTTCAGAAACAGTAGGAAAATAAGAACATGCATCAAATCAAGATAAATAATAATAAGTATTTACAATCAATCATCAATCATGTTCCACAATATGGTATTAAACTCATATAAGATACATTTATTCAATTGTGGGTGCTTTTATTGCTCAAAAATACCTTTAAAAACATGCATTCTTATTGTAAGTGGGGTCGCCTCTTCACAGATCTCACCTGTAAATTGGCCTGGTGGCATCTCCTGCTTGCTTCTATGGAGATTGAAAGGTTTAATGCCATACTTAGGAAAATTGGAGCTAAAGCAATAACATCTCCATGGAGACAGATAACTGGAGGGCCCTGTACCAGAAAAGTTACACAATGTACTTTTAAGACAAGACAGTTTTATTTACAGAGAACATAACAACTCTTCAGTTAGGATTAATCAGATCCACAATAAAAACAAGATGAGGGGGGCTTTAGTTAAGGAGACCCTTCCCCATGAACTCAAAATAAATGCTTTGTGCAAGTAGGAGCCAGTGAATGGGTTTAAGAACATGATGATTTGTTCATGTTTTTGTGTCCTTGCAGTAGGATTTTGTACAAACTGCCACATACTCTTTCAAGGACGCTGATAAAGGTCCATGGCAACAGTCCACTCTGTTATTACAACCACAAGGATTCTGATCCCCAGTAAAAGATGGTCTATTTTATATTACCCATTTGTCTTGACAAGGTTTTATTCAAACAATAGATGTTCCCTAAGAAGAAAATACATGATGCAACTGTATTCAGATTAAAACAATTTAATGAGCTAAGTATTTTATTTTATTATTTTGTGATTGTGAGTTAGAGATTAGAGATAAAAATTAAGAAAGCAGTCTCTATACTTGGAAAGACATTCAAAACAAACAGAATTCTTGTTGAAATTGTAACATAAATGAAACAAATCCTACAGCCTTAAAAATGTTTCAGTTGGTAGCACATTTTTGTTATTTCAAGATTGCAGTGTGTGTTCATGTGTTCTGAAGTGTGTGTTCATGTGTTCTGAAGTGTGTGTTCATGTGTTCTGAAGTGTGTGTTCATGTGTTCTGAAGTGTGTGTTCATGTGTTCTGAAGTGTGTGTTCATGTGTTCTGAAGTCACTAAAACAGAATTAGTGTTACACTCCACAATAATGACAAATCTTTCAATCCTACCTTGTACAAAACACCAGATTGGTTTCCATTAGCACCAGACAGGAAATAGCATTAAATCAGATCAGCTCTATAAATACAGCCAAGCTCTTCATACATGTTGTACAAAAACCCTATAATGACTCTATTATTACCACCTTTGCTAATAGGCTCCTGGACTGACTCTGCTCAAATAACCTGCACACCATTTTAGACACAGGGCTCCAACAGCAGTTCAGAGCCCTGCAGGTCGAGAGTCATTATGATGGCTGACTCACCCCTCACAAATCCAGCCACTGCTAAAACTGGACACTAATGCTTTAAAAGAATATATCTGAACGCACTGCTGTCACTGACCCGTTTTAAAGGGCCCATATTACGCTGTTTTCTGTGTTATAATATTGTTTCCTCATCACAAACACACCTACAGTTGTGTTTTGTTTCATATGTTTAACACACAAACCCTGCATATTTAGGATGAGTTCTCCTCTGAAACAGAAAACACTCCACCTTGTGATGTCATATGGTAATACAGGAAGTGCTCCACTGAGTTTTTAAACTCCATACACCTTAACTAGAATCATTTGGATGATTCCAGCCCTGGAATTGCCAATCTCTACTGAACTAAAACGTTTAGTCAAATGCTAGATCTGTACCTGTGTGAAACCAATTCCCAACACCCACTATTTGCATGTCTCTCTCCTCTCTTCACCCACATTTCACTCTGTGCTTGCCATCGTCAGTAAAAATCTAAAAATAATATTTCTATTACCATCAGACATTTCTGAAAGAAACTGAAAGTGAGAAAGAAGGGAGAAGATTTGAATGGACTAGACTTGAGGGTGAGCGTTATTGACAAAAATACATATCTTGATTATTTGGTTACTGCAATGACAATATGTATCAATACGGAGCTCAACAGTGATCACCACCAGAGGGAAATTCATTTTTCATTTATTTGTCCTATTTTTCTCTCTGGGCTAATCAGCTACATGGTAACGAATAACCACCTATAATTTTATTTAAAATCTGTTTCTGAAACTTTACAAACTGCTTATATATAAAGTTATACAGTTATTAAAGCAATTTGCAAAATCTTGTGTTTTAAGTGTGTTTTTGGACATTATAGCTGCATTATAATATTTTTTGTCTATTGGAAATGAATGAATGGAAAATTTACTTCCAGAACCAGAGAGGGCAGTCGCTGTTGAGTTCCATTATGGCAATCCAACTAAAATGTGCACATAACATACATAACTGTAAATATTGTGATTGAGATTAAATTATTATAGTTCACAAATAGACTTGAAACTGGACCACTAAAGTGCAGAAATACCACTTAATTCACTGATCTAAAGGATTATGCTACAAGTTTGCCTTATTTATTTATTTTTCCATCTCTGTGAAGCCTTTTAAAATGATTAACTCAACATTCAAATTTTATCTCTAAAATAACCACTTTCATATTATCACCAACACTCTGAATGAGAATTACTAAAGACCCCAGCGCTGACAGCACATTACTCCTTTACAATAATCCCACTTAAAAACTCCATTCATCACTGTCTTTACTGTAGCTCACTCCATGACTGGGGTGAGGCAAGCGCATTAACATTCCTGCGTGACTCTGAAGATAAATGGATATTTTTATTTTTACCTACAGAGTTGTTGCAGCGCTAAGTGATGAATAGCTTGATAAACCTTAATGTTGTTCACTCACATGTCTCTGTAATTGGATAACTAATAGAAGTCATCATTCAGCGTGTTAGCAGCAGCTCTGTCTTTCTTCATCGCCACAGGTTGTCAGGGCTTTTCATGTGGTGTGCCTATTAAACAGTAATAATGTTTTCTGCATAGGGCTGAAAATAAGTGGCATTAAAGCTGTAATTGCCAACTGTTTTGTGATTCACTGGCTAATTAAAGGCTGTGCTGTATGAATGTTTTACACCTTAATCTTTCATTTCTTGATCTCATTCGTACATCCTGACAAAGGTTTTAGCTTGGGAACTTTTATCAGTGAGAGAGAGCTGATAGAAACTTGAAAGGAGAATTAGCTAACTATGCCACCATACACATTTTGTTTAAATGTGCACTGTGTAACTTTTCAGGTGGAGGGTCCGCCGTCTTCTTGTCTCCATGGAAATGCTATTGCTTTGTCTGGGATATTCCACAATACAGCATTGAACAAACTATTTACTACAACTATATATTGTATCTTCAATTACAGGTGTTTTTATTTCTCAAAATGCATTTTAACTGTAATCAAGTCCACTTCTCCACAGATCTGACCTGTAACTTGGCCTGGTAATGTGGACTGCTTGTCTCCATGGAGATAGCTAAATTAAATGCCATACTGTAGAAAATTTCAGGAAAAAACAACATGGAGTCAAGCAAGTGGTGCACCCTCTACAAAAAATCTTGCAGTGCACCTTTAATCATTTACAAAAAAAAAGTGCATGAAATATAAGCCAACTGTATTTCAGAAGTTTGAGATCACTAACTCACTAAACAAATAAGGGGAAGGAATGGTATTGAAAAAAATGAACTCATGTGAGGATATAAACCATAACATTACTGTTCAGGCTACAGGACAAATATCATTAAACAGTCTTTAAGAAGATCTATGGACAGGTCTAATGTACTTTACATGGATGTGCTGTCAAGATCGGATAATGGTTCTTCAGTTCTCATTCTGTGTTAGTTTTGTTAGTGAGTTTAAACATGCATTTACAACTGCTGTAGCATTTATGAAACTATAGGATGAGTTTATGGAAAAATTTGCTCTTTAACTGTGACATTTCAGATATTTTGTTTTGGTTTATCATTAATATCTGTAATTACTGGATCTATCCATAATAAAACAAGTATTTTTTTTTTTTCATGAATGCTCGAAAAAGCTGTAGGTTTTTAATCTCAAAGTTGTGATGTTGTCAGTTGAAACTCATAACTTTGATGCAGCCGTGGACCCAATTCTGACTTATTACATTTTAGAAGGTCATGAACACAAATTGAGCTCAGACATGGAGGAAACTAAGAGTTCATATTAAATATAATGTGACAATTTACACAAATTTATACAGAGCTGATGGAAATAACACATTCATTAAATACAACACAAAAAAAGCAAAAAACAAAACAAAACAAAAAACTGTAAAATGTATTTGGACTAGTTTCTGATTCAAAGCCTCATTGATTATGTTTCTTCATAATATTCCTCTTAGAACATGTTTTGTTCATTTGTCATGTCCAAAAATATGTAAGCCCTGACCTCGCTGTGAACCAAATGAAAGTGAGACCACTGCTAGTGGCCTACATGTTATTTATGCCTCTAATTGCTTCTTAGTCATTCTTGGACTTGTGCTGTTTGAACCTGGAGAGCCAAAGAGGCACTCAAGAACTGGCAATAGACATGAAAAAAGAAGGAAAAAAGAGGCTGTAACTTGTGGCATGCTCATTACCATAAGGACCTGCAGCTCATTTTAAATATGATTCAAATTCTATTAAGGCAATCAAACACGGCAGGGTCCCCATTGAACCAGGAAATGACAGAAGGGTGACGAGTGCATGTGTGCTAATTGAAACCTATATGGAATAGTTATAGTTCCTTTATAACTACTGTGTCCCAATTAATCAAAGAAATGTATTGTTTCTTGATAAATCCACTCATTAGCTCAAAGCAAAGTATAACGTCTCAGTCCGTGAAATGACAGCCCCCTTTTGTTCAAGCACTTGCCAGTCTGCTACTATAGGTACGGCTAATGCATGGTAATTAAATGTGCTTAGCTCCAGGTTAGAAAATAGCTGCCCTGGTTACTACAAAAATGAATAATTTATTAGAAGATCAGTCAGCGACCCTCTTCTCATGTCCATTTGCATGATTTAGACTTAGACTTAGACAAACTTTATTGATCCAGAAGGGAAATGATTTGGATACAGCAGCTCAAACATCCCAATATAATATAATAACAGAGAGTAAGAGTAAGAGACAGGTGTCAAATGAGACATAATTATGAAAATAAATGTATATGTACAAGTCAAAATAAAATAGAAATATAAGTAATAAAGTAAGCAGACAACCAGATGACTTTAGCATTTATATATATATATATATGGTGCACAGAGTAATGGGCAGCGTGCTGCCCCCGCGACCCAGCCGGATTAAGCGGGAGAAAATGGATGGATGGATGGATGTATATATATATATATATATATATATATATATATATATATATATATACACACACACACACATTTATATATAGATTTTTTTTTTTTTTCTGGTACTTGATGAGGTTAAGCACATAATCACATAACTGATGAATTCACATCTCAGGCAGCTTTACAAGAGCCATGTAAATACCATTTAATCACTCTGCACATTGTATTTACATGGGTGGTAATCTCTTTTAATGAATAGGGAGCAAGAAATTAATAATTATAGATTAATGTAATGTATGGTATGCACTGAAAAAAAAGAAAAAAAGAAAAAGAAATAATACAGGCCCTGAAGTCTTGAATTTAGCTCAAACTAAACACCATAGTAGTAGTCTAGGTTTAGTTCCGGATTTAGTCTTAGTTTAGTACCAATTTTGATGTGGTGTGTGTGCAAAATTTAACACACCCTACATCAAGCAAAATATTAAAACCAAACTACATCATCAACAAAATCAATGTGCAATGAACAGCAAAAACAAAAAATAATCAGCTAACCTATCTCAAGCACTACACATTTTGTCCAAAACATTTCAAATCACTGTTTTATTCATCCAATCAGACATTAGCACGTCAAACTGCATGTCTCAATTTTGATCTAATGAATTATACAACACTAAAGATCTTTTTCCGGCTGAATTGAATCCGCTGTGCTTCCTGCTGTTCATCTGAAAATAAACGTCAGATTTCCCCCAGACACAAGAGCAGAGTGACAAAAGTAGATTTTAAACAACACTATGTTTTTTCAGCTGTTTGATAGGAAAATATGTGTCCCTGGCTGATCCCTCTGTTGAGAAGAAAGACTCTTGAAACCAAGCTCGCGGCCAAGCACACGGTGGCTGCCCCAAGGATCCCAGTTCTTTATTTTTCTTTGCTTTCTGTTGTGTTCACTGGAGACAAAGCCCAGGTTCATATAGAAATGGCAAAAGGAGTTGACGTTTCAAAACACCGCAATTAACCTCCGGCATCAAGATCTGCAAAACTTCTTCTTCTTTTTGGTTTGCTTCGATGAGGAGAAACAACAAAACCTAATTAGTTAACCACAGACGTCTTCATTTACCGTATAAACTTGAACAATAGTTTCAGCAGAAGCTGCAGCACAAGTCAAATTGGGAAACCAATTAATTGGAGTGTTTAAATTGCACTTCGTCAGTCCTTTGCAGCAGCTTATTTAGCTTTGTTACTTAAATGAGATCTAATGCATATTGTTAGCAGCCTGTGTGGTGCTGCTTCCTGAGGGCATTGGTCTCGAAATTCAGCCAATTTACACACATGACAACTTAGAAACTGGGTACTGCACAATACCAGAAATATCAATTTAAAGGCACACTAAGTAACTTTTCTGCTAGAGAGTCTACCACCTGCTTGTCTCCATGGAGATGTTATTTCTTTGCCTGGAATGTCCCACACTATGGTATTAAAATTATCTACCACAACATCACATAGCTAAAAATGTGAAAAACTGATTCCGACTGAGAGCTGGCCCAAATCTCCAAAGAATGACCTGTAACTTGATCTGGTAGCATCATTTACGTCAAATTAATTTAATGCCATATTGTGGAACATTACATACATACACACACACACAAAAACATCTCCATGGACACAAACAGGTGGTGGACTCTCCATCAGATAAGTTAGTCCATGTTTAAACTATATACAAATGAAACTGAAGTAAAAAGTTAAGTAAGGACAGCTTTTCTGGCATTGATTAATGATGTTAGCATAGAGCATCTGTTATCACGTCTGCTAACACAACAGAGTACAGCCCTGCGGACAGAAACAGGAAGCTGTTGTAAGGTCAAAGGTCGTATGTACGCACTAAGACTTTTGGTTTGTTGAGGTCAACCTTTGTGTTTCCTATCCATGTCCAACAGCAGTCATTAACCTTCCGTTAGCTGCTATCTGATTGCAAAGCCCATTGGAGCGTCCACTCATTTGCTTAATAAGAGGTGCTGCCTGTCTGTAAATGGGGGCGAGCGGCTGGGCAGAGACAGTCAATCAGCACAGAAAAGGGACTAATTAAATAAGGAAAAACAACACCTAAATGTGTGGAACAGTTAAAAAATAAAATTGTGATAATGCTGTAAAGGTTTGATTCTGATTAATAAATTAATAATAAAAAAAACAATTCTTAAAATGTTAATCACAGAGTTGTATTCCTTACCTCAAATCTTTTCGCAAACACAATAATTATCTATACAAATATGTTTGTACCCAATAGATATTTGAGTATTAGTAGTTTCAAGTGGGTTAAACATGTTTTAAAATAACCTTAATTTGGAAATACTATATGGCACTTTACACTTTACATCAAAACTATGTAGTCTCTCTAAACTCTCTAAACGTAATTCATTTATTTTCTATGACAATAAAATCTTGAATCTCTGAAATACCCAGAGCTTAATAATGGGGAAATTACAGTGTTGCAACTCAAAATTCAATAACAACAGGAGAATAGAACTATGCAATCAAAAATAAAGACAAAGAATTGTTAAATATTAAATATTACGCAAAATTGACTCTTGTGAGCTTTTAGCCATGTTACAATGTTGTTACCTCATCAAAAACATACCTGGAGTTTTGTTTTGCTTCATTCACACATGTTTGAGTAATCCTTTTATTATTATTCTGTCTACATCTCCAAAGATCAAAATGCTCTGTTCCACCTTGTGATGTCATGAAGTGGCAGTGGCAGCCCTATCTTTTAGACTGTCAATTCCAGTGCTGAAACCATCCACATTATTCTAGTGAAGGCGTATGTAGTTTAAAAACACTGTGTAGCGCTTCCTGTATAACATTGCATCACAAGGTGGAAGAGAGTGCTTTCTGTTTGAAAGAAGAACTCCTAAAGCCTAAATATGTAGGATTTGTGTATTAAATGTGTGACTGAAACAAAACACAAAACCGGGTATGTTTTTAATGAGAAATAACTTAATATCACAGATCAGAAAATAGCGTAATATGGGCCCTTTAAAGTAGAGAAAACATATAGGGTTACAGAACAATTATGTACAATAAGTGGCTTCCAGCCTAGAAGTGTCATTAAGCATTAGCTGTATTTCCTTGTGTGTATTAGTCATGAGTTTGATCGGCGTTTGACACCAGATGAATGGTGGCGGTGCAGCAGAGATGGGGGGAGGCAGCATCGCTATGGCAATTATCCATCACACACACTGCATGGTCCCTGCTCATAGCTCACACAGACCTGCCACATGGAACTGACATCTCACTATAGACTGATACACAGTAAAAAATATTCTTATGTTTAGGTTTATGGGCTAAACCAGGTATTAAAATGTAGGGCCAGTGGGAGTCGGCTTTAATCATACAAACAAAGCAATAGCAGTGTGACTCTGTGGACTTTATTAACCATTAAATACTAGTAGAACAAAAGAACCACACTGCTTGGTTTTGATGGTTCTTTTAGCAACTGAGTGTACAAAAACATAATCAGGCAAACCTTCAAAAGTGAAAAGAGCTACTTTCAGATTTTTATATTGCTGTTATCAAAATTCAGAGCTTGAATAATGACCACAAAATTCAAATGTCTGCAAAATAAATGAGGAGGTTGACATCAGCAGTCAGTTTTTAATTTCTTATTTTTAATTTAATTTCTTTTTGTTTTTTTTCTTATTTTTATTTTTATTATTAACAATAAAATACTATGGGCCGTGCAATTTATCAAATTCTAATTGAGATAGGAAATGAGGAATCTTCCTACAGCCAGTCCTTGTTCAGTAAAAGCATGTGGTTTGGAGCAGAGTTCAGACTTGGGACAAACATTTTAAGACCAAAATGACAAGACTCACAGCAGCAGTTACAGAGAAAGGGGCCATAATATTCCAGTGTAAGTCAATGGGAGCCAAGTTCAAAAGGAGCCGGAAGCGCCCGCATTCGAACTTCCTATTTGGAACACGGCGGCAAGTGTGTTAGCTATGCCCATTTATATATACTGAATATGGTTTTCATTGTTTTTTTTTTTAAAGCAGACGTATTATTATTATGCAAAATAGACTTTTCAGAGCTTTTGTTTGTGCAGGTTTGAGCAGTCTTTAATCGCTTATGTTCAAGACGCCATTTTGCCGATCAACCTGTTTTCACTGCTGCCACTGCCCACTGCTCTCTACCTACTTTGTTCTACAAGTTTATTTTCTTAATTTGTGATAAGAGTTAATTTCGGCAGGGTCATGAAGTTGTTTTGATACAATATTTTTTTTAATCTGCGGCTCGCTGGTGTGATGTGCAGCTACCACGGCTCTTGGTTGTTATGACATTTATGGCAACGTCTGCTCCCACTGGGCACCAGTTTTCTAATGTGGAACTGAGCGGACTGGTTTCTTTTATTAAGTCGTTTTAGATCTTAATAATGATCCACGGGTGTCATGGATGATAACTATAAAGTAGACACAAGCACAATAGGTCTTCTTCAAGACAAAAATAAAATGAAATTAAAAATCATGATTGATTAAAAAAAGCCCAGCCCTAATACTATATACATGTACAATTATATCCCAATTTAAATAGTAATAAAAGTGGTACCTGAAAAGAATTGAACTAAAAAAAGAATTGAACTAAAAAGTCCTCCATTTGTACACAACATGACACCTAATGATATGTGCTGGATAACAGCAGATGAGCCGCAGAGTAAAGGAAGAGTACTTTAAGGCCTCATTTCAATTACTTCAATAACATTAGCATGAGAAGCTAATGGTGTCTGGAAATTTATTTGTTCATTAAACATAGATAATGAAAGTGGAATGAGCAATCAGCGGAGGCCTGGCAAGTGGCTAGAATTATAAGTGACGCCAAACTGAAGATACCTCAAAGAGCACTGGCCCTGCACTTTGCCATTACATTTAATAGACTACAATAGACTGTGCAGGAAAATGTGTTACAGGGCTGCAAAAGAGTCTCTGTAATATAATGTAGTGTAATATACAAGAAGTGTATAAGGGCCAGTAATTTTAGCTTACAGCCAGGAAACGCCCTTATATGACGCCAACTATACTAAATGTAGTGGGGGATGAAGTACTACATTTTGTTACTCTGTAAAAGTACAGATACATGAACAAAAGATTACTCAAGTATCACATGTATTACAAGTATCAAGTATCTCAAGAAAAAACTCTACTTAAGTAAAACTATTGAAGTGCCTGTTTAAAATGTACTTAAAGAGTAAAAGGTAAAAGTATTTTGCAGAGATTTTTAGACCAATTAAAGCATCAAATGTTGTGACTTTGATGAGAAATTTTGCTAGTTTTAAGTTATTCATATTTCTTAATTTTTCGGTTTTTGTGTGTTTGGTTTGCTCATAGTTGGGATGTTAACTCAAATTAAATGTGCTAAAAATAAGCCTGAGCCATTTCAGCAGATTTAAAACCATAAAGAAAAGTACTTTTTACTTTTCAGTCCAGATCTAAAATGGAATGGAGTAGAAGGTAGTACTTCGCTATCACCACTGACTAAATATAGAAAATACAAGCAGCTCCATGATTACTGGAGAGTGTAAGAAAACCAACGTGATATATGTGGCTATCCAAAAAGGTGTCACAAAGCATCATAAAAAGTAACAGTACAGCGGTGAACTGGGGAATACGTGGAGTTCTTATCATCTGTCTACTCTGGTCTCAACGTCGAATAATTTACACAAGAAAATATGATTAAAGAGCCATAGAGTGATGGATGCAGATGTGAGATGAGGGAGCGAATACAAAATATACAATAAAGGTTTTCAAACATGAAGGGCGTTGTTGAGGTCTAGTGTCATCTCATTATCTTGCCTTCCCTATCCGTGTCCCTGATCCAAAAATCTGTGAATCTAAAAAACATGTAGCACCAATTTCAACATTTTAAGCAATTTTCAGACTAATAGTTTAAATAATATAAACAATATAAACAGAAAGTGTAATTGTTTTTATACATTTTTTACAGTAAGATTTATCTTTGAGTTTGTACCACCATGTCAACATTTTAGGTGTGCAAATAGTATATTAACTAAACTGGACTGTTATGTAAGCAGAAATACTTGTTCAACTCAATATTTGGAAAATCTAGTCTATTGTTCCTGGTGTTTACTGCTTGTATTTTGGGTCTAAAATGGTAAAGACTGTGAGGTCTATTTCAAATGACCTGCTGAAGTAAACAAACTGTAAACTCTACATGAACCACAGGCACACTGTTGGGCTTTATTATTAGGTTTCACAGTTTTCAGATGAAAATCGAAACTGCAGAATTGTGGTAGTGACTTGGGTTTGCTGAAAATGTGTTTTAATGCAATTCATCTAATTGGCTTTTGCTTCCCTTACCTATAAATTATAAAAAAAACAACAACACAGTGACACTTACACTAAAAACAGATGATTAACTGCCATGCAGTCAAACTAGAACAGCAGAATGGTGCCTGCCAAATATTTCCGAACAATAAATCAAGTTTCCAAAAATCTGCAGTGAATATGATATTCCTCTTTAATACAGAACGGCATTGTGCTTGCAGTACCAAGCATCTGGCGACCTGTTAAAAGACACGGAGAAGGTGGACCATTAAGACCAGTGAAGCCACAGTCACCACAAGAGACCAGAACAGAGGGATGTTTGGGCAAAGAGAGGAGGAAAAGAGAGGATGAGGAGAGAAAGAGGGAGCGCAGCAAAAAAGGGAATCTTTGGCAGGTCCAGCCAAGCAGGAAGTGCTGTGCACAGTTGAGCAGTGGAGATAAGCCACAAAGCAGATGTCTGCATAACAAGTGCCCACCCAGTGGCACTCTCCCCCAACACCTCAGACCTATGTATCATGAAACAGACTGACACATGCATGTGAATGATGGAGGGATTAGAAGAGAGAGACAAAAAGAAATGTCTCTGAGAGGACCAATGCTTCTGATACATTTACTGTGGCAGGAGCTGAGCCAGAGGCATCCATCATCAGGAACTATGGAACACTGCTTGAATCATTACAACTGATGGAAAACTGACTATTACTTACACGCTTTCTGTACAATTCAGGGGTGTCGGCTTCCTGTTATAGGCAACATTTTGAGGACTTTTTACCATTCAAAATATAGGATATTTTGTTTTAAACTGTCAGTTACTATGGCAATGGTCCTAATTTTTCATTATTCGGAATCCCATGGTTGTAGAGAGATTTGAGAACAGAAATAATTGGTTAATATTCTCATTAAAGTCAAATGTATTTACAAGTTGCAGTTCAGTAGTTTGGATCCATTTGCCTGATGTTTTCAGTGCAAGCCTGCATAGTGACAGTTGGGTACTGTCTTTCTCAATAAGAGCTTTTGTTTTTCTGTCTGTGGCAGCGATGCTTCCAATCATGTTTTGTCCTTGTTCAATTTCACCAGTTGTCAACAAGTCGTGGTGTCTGTGCCCTTGAAAAGGTGAAGATCCATCTCCATGAATGAAATAAACACCAAAAACATATATAAATAAATGAACAGTATACATGCAGTAAAACATGAATAATAATAATGAGTTGGGTAGAGGGTAAGATAAAACTATATTACTGACACAGCATTTCTTTGGACACAAATAATTGGATTTCAAGAGCAATGTTCCTGATTCTGAACATGGTAATTATATGGCCTATAGGAGATTTTAATGAAATAAGGAACGATTCACATATAGGAAGCCGAGCAAACATGGAGGGAGGCATGTGGCCAATTAGTGCACTGTCTGCAGCAGAATGTCAGAGCGCACATTAGAGATTAGCATTAGTGTGTTATTACAGCAATGCCATAAGAGACAGATACTTTTTTTTGACTATACTAACACAAACTTCACACTGTTTAATGCCTACTTTTAATTATAGACTAACAACTTTAGAAAACTTTGGATCTGTTATATGAAAGAAGTTAATTATTCCTCAACTCAATAATAATAAAGCAATCAGCACATTCAAATGAATTAGTTGTTATAAAATGACCAGTTGGACCAAACCCAAGATATTTACACAAAAATGACTCTGTGAGCTTTTAGTCATGTTAGAATGTTGTTACCTCCCCCAAAACACACCTGGAGTTGAGTTTTGTTTCAAAACAGTGGGTCACTTCCTCCACATGACATCACAAGGTGGAGTGCGGAAAGACCCCAGGCTATATATGCAGAGTTTGTGTGTTAAATATGTGTGAATGAAACAAAACACAACTCCAGGTAAATTTTTTACAACATTTCAACATTATAACAGATCAGAAAATTGTATAACATGGGCCCTTTAAAGATTCACTATTTCAGATTTCAGAGTTTCAGATGATGCCATAACATTCTATAGACCAGTAATATTTAAAACAAATGTAATATTGCAAGTTCTAGGATCTAGTCACTAATAAAAACATTTGTGAATTGTCCTTTTAGATTTCTTATGAAAGTGCAATGTTATTAATAGAATGGAATCTGAAAACTACCAGTATTGGTGGATTTCGGATTCGAGAATATGATGATGGGGGCAGTGTTTCTTCTTTATAACATGGTCTCATGAGAAATATCCAAAAGGTAAATTCACAAATGTTGAACCTAATGAAATAATTTCTATAAGTGAGTAAAGCACAGAATTTGAACATTAACCATTAGCTGTGACCCGTCCGTTTTAAATATTAGTGACTAGTAAAATGTCGACCTTTCTCACAATAGAGATACTAGTCGTATACATTTAATATGATGTCAAATCTGAATAGTGGCATAGATATAATGCCTTAATCAAGCCATTTGCTGTGCCTGGCCCGTGTGTAATGTGATGCTGTCTCTTCAGGTTTATAAGATTTATGGAGGAGCTCTCGGTCTGACATTATCTCACACTTTGATTTATTCCAACATCACCTGCACAAAACGCTCTGTGCCACAATGTGAAAAAATGAATGAAGGACGGAGTAAACAAGTTACTTTGTGTAAGCATTCAACTGACTTCTCTGTGAACTGTGCTTTAAACTTTTTCACCCTTTTGTTATTGTGAAAACATTGATTTATAAGTACGTCTTTTGGCTCCGTTTTGATCTTTCTTTGGAATGGAAACAGGAAAATATGAAAAGCTGCAATTCTTTGTCAAGGCAGCCAAAGATAAATTTACCTCCAACGCAATGACCCATGAAATTCCCAAGGGCTGATCCAAAGACATTTATGTTAACATGCCATTTTGCCAAAATAAATGGATAAAGTATAAATACATAAAATAAATACAAATATTTCTGTTGTAATTGTAATGTTGTGATTGGGTTAGTAGATTTAGTATAGAACCTTGTAGCAGGGCAAGTAGGGAAATTAGCAAGCCAGTTCCCACCAATAATGCACAAACTGAATGATTCAATCTATTAAAAAAAAGTTAAACAGAGATGACGAAACAAGTAAGATAACGTTGCTGTATCAATTCAGCTTTGATCTGCTGAACAAAACACACATCTAATATACCATTGATTTTCAACTAGTGTGCTTTGAGGGCTTGCCAGCCATGCCTTGGAAAAATGTCTATTAGAGTAAAGCAATTTACAAAGTTATCTAATATAACAATTCTAATACGTCTAATAAGTGTCCTGAGAAAAAGTCTGAACTAGAAAAGACACCAGAATAGCAAAATCTCTAGTGCCAGACACATGGACATGGATTTTATTTAAACATTAATGCTTTAGTGGGTGGTCTGCTGTAGCATCTTTTTTTAAAAGTAAAAGTGTACTCAAACTCAAAAACCTGAAAAACACTGTACTATACTATTCTTAACTGCCTATTAATACTTTGTAGCTGATATCATCCGCATTCCCTGGGGGTGTGATGCTAACTGTGGGCATGCTCTGTCTGAGACTTTGTTAGACTTTAATCTAAGCTTTATTTGAACTCAATCTGACCAGAAAGAGCTGACTTGGTTGGTGAGATGATTTGTGCTGTTAAACAAGTCCCTCTCAAATAACATTACAGTCACAAGCTACTTAGCATTAGCCAACAGTTTTTCAGTTGGTCACTACTTTTTTGCTGAAAATCAAACACCTAAACGAGACTATGAACGTTCACATTTAGTATTTTTTCTTAAGTTTTTAGACTATATTAAAACTTTTTTGGTTGTGTTTGCTAATGTGACCATGGTAACTGACATTGGAGTAGACAGGGGGACAAACGGGTCTGTTGCCCCGGGCCCCAGGATCTTAGGGAACCAGAATTGGTCCCTCTTATATTAGAGGGGGGTCCATGTAAGGCTTCTTGCCCCAGCCTAAATATCTGTAGACGAGCCTGGTAACTGATGAATTGATTCCGCCATACACATTCATGTAGAACACCCCCAGCGTGATGTCAGTACAAAGTGAGAACCACAACATTTATTAAACAAGGCATCAATATCAGTCATCTTACTCCATTAAACACCATAGATTTGTGGTAACTTTCTCCAGTGGCCCAATTGGAAGTAATAAGTCAGTGTAGCCTATAGCATCTCATTGGTGTGATGTAATATAGTGTTGTCTATGTGAATTTGGCCTAGCCCATCTGCACATAACTCTGCAGAAACATGGCAGACGCTGGGGGATCTGCTGACAGTACGTCTTTACTAATCAGCTGCTGTCAGAAAGGTGCAGGCAAAACAGGGAATATCACCCCATTACACAAACACACATTCTACAAAGTGTGTACCGTCAACTCTCTCTGGAAGGGGGACATTTTCACAACATGCTCAAAATACTGCTTCACTACAGCCAGTAAGATGATATAGGGTTAGTTAGTCACTCAGTACTCATAAAGTGCCACCAAGAGGAATGCAGTATGGTACAAATACACAAATGCTTAAATAACTGTCCATATCAGAATGCTAGAAACAAAGAAATGAAAAAAGGATAAAAAACTCATAATTAAAAAGGCTATGTAACCCATCATTTTTTCAACAGGCTGATTACAATATCACACGTATCACAATATTGTGATACGTGTGATATTCTATATATTGCACATGATACTGCGTTTTTTTAAGAACCAAATGCATTTTAGCAACAATATTTCTTTGTTAAACCACCACTTGTGCAAAGTTAATATGAAATACATCTATTTTAATCATCAGATACCAAAAAATATTCTTACAGATATATATTGTTACAGCAGCCCATGGTAATGGTACTGTGTCACCAAATTTAGTATCACAACATATCGATATTTTTGCACACTCCTAATAGATATATAGCCACATTTTATGTATTTTAAGTAACTGACTGTTCAGTACCTATAATTATATATTTTTGTCTGATTCCACAAAGGGCTAATTATATGTATGTAAATGTAGAACAGTTGTCAGTTAGCCCAAAGCTAAATCATGAACACATATTTAACGAATGTGGGGAGTATAGAGTAGAGTATATAAAGGAGTATAGCTGCTGTGTTTGAAAAGCACAGTGAAGTAACAAAGTGTTTTAACCTTCAGCACACAGGCAAATCAATCAAAGCCACTTGTTATGCCTTGTTAGCAAATGCACTTCATAATGACTCCCTTAGCAAAAGCAAACACACAAGCATTAGGGGTTTAAACAAGACACAGCATGTACAAGTATCCAAGGTGAATTCTTACAGGCATTTACACTCATTGTGAAGCAGCTTGTGGTTAGGGGATAATGGTTTTGACAGTTCCTTATTTGGTTTACTGGTCTGGTATGAGTTGGGAAGCAAAGGCTGGATTGGTAAAGATATTATAAGTTATTGTATGCAATTGGACTGTTGCTCATTTGAGTTGTTGGGGATTCATCATGGCAACCGCAAGGTGTGGCGGATCAGCAGGTGCTGCTTCTCTTGACCTACATCCACCTAGGAAGCCACCTGATTTTGTAAAATTTGGATATAGAGCATCATTGCACAATAAAAAAGAAATATATGTGCATTAAACGTAGCAATGTACATGTTTGCGGTGATTGCTACCCAAATGTTTGGAAGCGGGATGGCCGCACGGGAGCGCACAGCTGCGGGGTCGCTGGAGCGCCCAGCCGAGTCACGCGCTGTGGCCCTGGATTCGTGGAGCCAGTATGTCGTCTACAATCACGTGTTGGATGAAGGGAAAGCGTTAGTACTGTGCATTTACCGGTGATCGAGGACGACTTTGCTTCAGGTAACGGAGCAGTGAAACACTTCTGTGCGCACTTCTACTGCTTTGTGGAGATGTGCACTTGAATCGCAGACCCATGGAGTCACCGGGGGGGTTGCTTCCATGGTACCGACACCAACACCCTCGCCGCACGTATACGGATACGAAACCTAAAGGAGTTAACAGACTAAGTGGGCCTAAGTAGTAATGCTCTGGAATGTGTTGGGGTTAAAATTACGCGATCTCCCCAAATGTCCTTTATTGTTCTCGCCATCTACAGACCTCCAAGTGCCACAAACGAATTTTACAGGGAGCTAGTTGCAGTGCTTAAAATGTTTGAAGGAAAAAAAGTGTTAGTAATGGGTGATTTAAATTTAAATTGGCTTGATAAGGTGCGCAGAAAAAAGTTAAAGGACATTACAAATTCATTCCAAATGACCCAGATTGTGGACAAACCCACAAGAATAACAAAAAAATCACAAACACTAATAGATCTGATCTTTACAAATAAACAAGAAAGAATAATGAAAACCAATAATCTAATAACAGGACTATCAGATCACATTTTTACTTTGTTTCAAGAAAGCTTAATCACGTTTTAGAGATAAAAATTAATCAACAAAAAATAATGTAACTTTTATTCCAAAATCATATCTGTCTGTTTTGGGAAATGACATAAAGCAAATAAAATGGAAGGAAATTTTAGAGCACAAATCATGTGAACAAATGTGTAGTGATTTCATTTCTACCCTAAAAACAGTTTTATCAAAATATATAAAGACAAAAAAGCAGCAAACAAAAAGGCAATCTTTGCCTTTGACAATGAACTGTGGGACATAATGAAAAAAAAAGACGCTGCACTGAAAAAATCTATTAAATCTAGATTGACAAAAGATAATCAGATATGCAGAAATCTTAGAAATAAAGTCACCTCTTATCTAAGGAAATCAAGAGCCAATTTTTTTCTAATATTAACAAAAAAGCAAAAGGAAATAGTAAAGTATTGTGGAACAGTATGGACAAACTCCTCGGGAAAGAAAAAAGCAACTGAAATGATCTTCAGCTCAAAGTAGATGGTGTTGCCCAATTTTTTGTCATTATTTAATGATTATTTTATCAATTCAGTCTGCAAACTGGCACAACCCTGTCCAATATCATGTTCCTCTTCTGAGTCTTCCCCATGTAATGTCCCTACTTTCAGACCAGTTAATGAGGCAAAAGTGGAAGCAATCTTAACTAAACTGAATAATGGTAAAGCTAAAGATATCCATGGGCTCGATAGTGTGTTTTTAAAGCAACATAAAACAACTTTAATTCCAGTTTTAACTAAAACTATAAAGCAGGCATTTTTCCAACAACACGGAAAACTGCCATTGTCACGCCTGTGCACAATTCAGGAGATAAGATAGAGGTCAGTAACTATTGGCCCATAAGTACACTCACTGCCATCTCTAAGGTCTACGAGAAGGTTGTAGCTGAGCAGCTCACTCAACACCTTGGTGCAAATGATTTATTAAATCCGTTGCAATTTGGTTTCAGGAGGAATTATTCCACTGAAACAGCATGCTGCTACTTCCTTGAAGAAATTAAACCAAGTCTAGGCCAGGGTGGAATAGTGGGAGCTGTCTTCCTTGACTTGTGCAAGGCGTTTGACACTGTAAGCTACAGTATTCTTCTCAGTAAAATAGGACATTTTGGATTATCACAATCTGCAATAGACTGGTTTGCATCGTAAGTGAGGGGGAGACAGCAATGTGTGAGAGCAAACAACACCTTATCCTCTCTCCAAAGCTGCACAATGGGGGTGCTGCAGGGCTCGATCCTCAGGCCTCTGCTTTTTAGTCTCTACATAAATGACCTCCCCTCAGTGTGTGATGTCAAGATAATTATGTATGCTGACGACGTCATATTCACCCATGGAAAAAATGCAAGTGAGGTAGTAAAGAGACTAACAACTGAAATGAGAAAGGTGGCAGCCTGGCTTCAGAGTTCCTGTCTGGCGTTAAATGTAAATAAGACTGTTGCCATGTATTTTACTAACAAGCGCAAATTTAAAAAAATGCCCAGATATTTTTATAAATGAGATAATTACAAATATTACTAAATTTACTTAATTGTCACCTTAGATTTAACTTTGACTTTTAAAAATCACACAAAAAAACTCTTTAACTCCCTCAAATTTAACCTCTCAAATTTCAGACATATACGAGGGTCACTAACTGTGGAGGCCTCGCACATGTATTTTAACTCCATGATCATGTCACGTTTCTTGTACTGTATGACAAGCTGGTCGCAGGCGTGCAAAACAGCCTTGAAACGTGTTGAATCATTGTATAAATGTGCAGTTAAGATTCATGATAAGAAACCCCGACAGTATCACCACTGTGCTATTCTTGCAAAATACAATGTATTAAATTTTGAAAATCTAATGATATATGTAAATATTTTTTTGCTTTTCAAAATTCTTTATGGTGCTGCTCCTCCTCTGAAGGATTTCGTTTCATTGAGCTCTGAAAAACACATCTCAAGTAACACGCTCATCCTCCAGAGGAGAGTGCTCGGTTCCCAAATGTTCTCACCAAATCGTCTTTTTCCTCTGGTGCTGTAAGTCATTGAAATAATTTGTTAACAGAGATTCTAACCTGCACAGGTTTTCAAATGTTTGCACGTCTGACAAAGAAGTGGCTGATCTCTAAACAAGTTTGCACAAATTACAGATGAATGTGATTTGAATGATCAGTAGATTGTAAAATGTGTGTGTGTGCAGATGTTGGGCCTTGATAGAGGGTGGAAGAGTGCACGTGGTTACATGTTTGGTGTATGTTGTTTTTAGAATAGTATTTCAACACTGTAAACCTAAGTAATATCTGTTTTAATTTATTTTTGTTCAATTTGTCAATATACACTGAATCTGTACTTGTGGTATTTCCACCAACCTGCTCAGGGACTACAGGTGTAAATTAGCATCCATGCTATGACCTGGTACCAGCATCTTTCCTATGACTTCTGTGTTGGTTAATGTATTGTTGTGCACTGTCCCTGTACAAATAATAATAATAATACCATACCATTATAGATTGGCCATACCCAGTGTTGGGAAGTAAATGAAAACCGAGAATACGTATTCTGAATATAATTTTGAGTAACTGTTCTGGTACAGTTACGTTCCCATTCTGTGGCATTTCTTTTCTAAAAAAGATGTTTTCGCATTGCTTCCTTCCAGCTTTGAGAAAAGCTTAATCTATCAAATGTCTCCACTTGTAGCAAAGAAGATGTCCTTGTTGGAACATCCCGTTGTGGTCGTTGTGTCTCCTCTGCTTGCACTCATGGAGCAGCAGGTAACAGAGTCCTCCAAGCTCGGAGTTATCGCCACGCAGATTGGAGTCAATAGCGATGAGGAGATTTTCAGCGGAAAAGCGGAGTTACTGTTGGGCTGTTAAATGACAAATGGAGGCGCTTGCTGTGTAACATCAAGGAGATGTTGGGATTGTGGTGGATGAGGTTCATCTCACATACAAATGGTAAGGTATTAGGTAAGGTATTACTTTGTGCAGCATAACTAACTGCGTTCATGTGGTGCTTGCTTTTACTGTGGTTTACTTCGCTGCCCGTTAGCTCTTCTCTGATTGGTTTACTTCGCTGTCTGTTTGCTCGTTGTTGCCCATCCAGGAAAATTTGCTGAACCACAAGTGACCAGACTCAGCCGCTGGTACAGCAATGAGTCTGGATCTTTCCAGGCAACATGCCACCCATCACCCAGTCACCCATCTCCACTCTCCATGTCTCCTTCCTCTTTAGCTTTTCAGAACAGAGTCAGAGCACAGTCCCATTCATGGTGCTGTACATCTGCTGAACATGTGTGAAAAGTCCTTGAGAGCCAACAATGCAGCCCTGTCACTCATGTTCATAATACACTAAAGTTAGTGTCTTATCATTGACACATGCACAAATGTCTATATGCAATACAGCAGGGATCTGTCCATGGCAGCTTCATGGTTGAAATGATCTAATCGCAAAAGCTAAACGATTTAGTTAACAAAAAAGTATTTTCTTCATGGATTCTGCATAGAACTGCTTCACTAACCTATTTAGACCTCTATAAACATTAGTAGGTTGTATAAATGGTTAGTCATGTATTTATTTCTGCTTGCAAAAGTTAATGCTGTGAACAAACTGTAGAAAACAAACAAGCAATTCATTTTAGGCGTTAAGTTCCTTTCCAAGCACTTTTCATTGATCATCCAACTGTCATCAACCATCATCAGTTATAATATTTTACAAAGTCTCTGGACTTAATTATATCATTTGCATTGTTAAGATTATTCAATCAGTCAAACTTTATTTACAAAGCGCTTTTCATGCAAAAATTAAACAGTTATTAAAAAGCATTTCCACCTTTCCTTCCACCCAACCACCCTACCCCACACAACCAAACAACCCAGACAGTCACATGCAGTTTCACCCACATGTACACACACAAACACACACACACACACACATGCACGCCAACAAGCTAAAATAAATGAGGCTGCAGTAAAAGTTATTGTACAAATCTAATCACAGACGCATATGTCAGACAAAAGCAATTATTTTCCCAAAGTCATTCAGCCCTATAACTGACCCACAAGAAAGCATCCCATTAAAACTTTGTGTGACAAATGTAGCAGAAGGGTACGGTGATCTTGTAATTCTTATACAATCACCTTTTAATGACCATTGTTTTCTCCAAAGGGGAAAAACGACCTTTACGTTGGATTCCAGACTAAATTATTACTATGAGAGTTGTACTGAAGCCAAGTTACAATGTCCTTTGAATGCTTTTGTTTCATGAGCACCTGCAGACAGCATTAGCATCACAGTTAGCCTCACAGGATCATTAGCTGGACACAGGCAGAATATGACAGGTGATGACCGGTCTGAACCAGGCCAGAGCGGGCAGACACGGTGCATGCCAACACAGGGCCACAGATGGGCATTACGTAAATGCACACGGCCACAGGAATCCCAATTACAGCTTCATTAGTGATAGGTGAAAAGTTATGGCCTTAGAGTAAAAACAGAATGCAGTTAATGTACTGTAATAGAGCTAATAAAGAAAGTTTACATTTGTTAATTATCTGGAAATGCCCTATAACTACTGAGCCATTTTTCTGTTGTTCTTGGCATCTCAGCTAATGTGCCTTCACCATGGTGCATGCCCTTCTGGATTAGGATTAAAAAAATAATTGGCACAAAACTGGTACTGAGACTAGATATTCATTGGAGCACGTACTGACAAAAATACACAAGTGATTAGCCTATATTTTTAGATCCTCTCAATAGTTTTAATGGCCTGGATCTATATTATATAAGACCAATTGATAACATTACAGAAGCTATTATTTTGTGTTGAAAATTTGATTCTGCGTTCTTTGTATATATACTAGTAAATATGTCTATGTTAATATGATAAGTCTATACACATTTCTGGATAAACAATTAGAAACTCCTTTGGATCCTTACAAAAAAGCAACCAACCCTAACCCAAAAAAGCAATACAAAAGCTTTTTTGCTTTTTCACCTGTCTCTGTGTAGCTGTGAACGTAACCTAACAGTTTGCCAAATCTGAGCCAAAAGCTATACCGGCCCTATACTCCATATTTATTGCAGTGGATTCTGTCAACACAGCCTATATGTACTACATACGGTCACCTATACAGTCATTCCTCTGTGTCCTGACCTTTGATTAAGAATGTGAAATACAATGTTACTTGTCTTAAATCAATAAGAGAAGCAGGGAGAACATAGCTAAAACAGTCCTGGAGCATGGACTGAATGTCAACACACGCCACATGCTTGAATTTCAGCACCTCTGTTCAATAGACAACAGAATGGCGTCCGCCTTCAAAGCCTTAAACATCTGTTTTATAATGGTTTACTACATATTGGTTGCCTGGAAATCAGTGATATATTTATGCATTTTTATATAGATCAATATCAGCTCTTTGCCAAATCTCAAACCCAGTCAAACGTAATCGTGCAATCAGATTTTTTTTTTTTTTTTGTGACACAAGTGAAATGGAGGAGGTCATCTGTCGGTTATCTCACCTCAGATCAACAGTTTTGTGCTTCACTCACTGATTCTACATAAATTTGCAATGTTTTTCAGTCCTCTCTGATATTAATTTCCAATACGAACTGACCATGCATGTTCCTGATGTCCCTGTCAATCACGCCCATCTGGACTCAGACTCACATCTTCATAAAGTGTTGAACAAGTGTATATTCTCTAAAACAAGACGATTTGGTTACACTTTATAGCTTCACCTTAATTAGCCTTATAAAGCATTAAGAAAGACTTACATCATAATTAACAAATTGTTTATTTATGGTTTATTAAGAATAATTGAAGCTGTATACCTGATTTTTCCCATGTATTTGATCAAAATTTGTCTTGCCCCAGTGCAGATATATTGAAGCTCTCAATGTCAAAATAATTCTGCTTGGTGCTGCCTACATCTCATTTTAAAGCCTTTTCTTGTTCTATAATCAAGAAGTGTGTGTTAGCATAGTTGCTGTTAGCGTTACCGTCAAGTTAACCCAAACTCCACTCTGGTTTCTAGGTGGTTGACAAAAGCACTTTTTAACTGACTGTGGTGAATAATTAGGATGCACGGATTGCATATGATAGGCCACAGTGAGGAATTATTATGGATCACTGCAAACTATTAGTTTTACATAATAAAAATCAGGTACAACACCTTTAATTATAGGGTTATGGTCATAATGTATTAGTTTATTAAGAATGCGTGAATCATACTGAATAAACTATTGTTTAGCGCTTGAGTCTTAGTTCATGCTTTATTAAGGCTTACTATGTACAGTTACTACCAAAGATTCACATCCTTATACCTCCAAGAACATTTTTAGACCTCAGTTATTGTCAACATCATAAAAATTACGCTATTCTCAGTAGTGCTCGCCTGTGCGTCTGTCACCTCTGGAGAAATCACCAAAAGGAAACCAGACTTGTTTCTCACAACAAATCTGCAGCAGTGACTGGGGTGCTTCCTTCCTGACACCTGTCTCTAGGGCGCTGTATGGGGCCATAACACTTCCTCTTCTTTCCTCCTGTTTTCGTAATGAGATATGCGGCTCAGGAAATGCTCCTACAACAGACAGGTTTGTATACAGTGATTATCCAGGGCTTGGGGAAGTGCTCTCTGTCCTGACGATAGTGCATTGATCGCTGTAATCACAGAGGGCTAATTATGCAGGGAAGTGCTGAATGAGCTCCTCTGGGGACAGGGCCATTGTGAAGAGACAACCATCACAGCTCCCCAGAGACTGTCGTGCGACGCAATACAACACTTGAGAGCCAATGAGTAAATCAAGCATAGGAACTTATGCAAATGTATGCAATTAGTGCAGAGTGTTTACATTTGGACGTTTTTGGTTCATTTATACTGTGTGTAAGTAACTCCCAGGGTTTCAGAGTGATGACAAATTAGTGCTTCATAGGCCTGTCACAATACTTACTATATCGACTGCAATACATGAAAGCTAAAACATTTTATTTATGGTGTGTACATTTTCTTTGCATTTTCTTTTAAACTTGTGGTTATTTTTGTCAATATGATAATATTTAAGATGTAAAAGGTTGAATTAATACCTTCTGTGACTCATAAGAGATGGAACTGATACTAAGGTGTTTCATTCTGCACATCTTTTTTATTTATTTTTATTTTTTTTTACAATATTGTAAATTGAAAATAGCTTTTCTAGTATAAATGTCTTCTTCGGTTATTTTGTCAGTGACAGAAATGGATTTAAAAATGATTGTTTATCATCTATTTACTTAAAAATTTGTTATCGTGGCAGGTCTATGTAATTCAAAATAATATATTTTCATATATTACTCAGATTGTTGCATATAACAGGAATCTGAAACTTGAATAGTAAATAGAATGCAATTGTTTATAGCAATACTCTCTGCCGCCTGAATCAGTTAGCGCAGGCCAATGGAAAAGGTTATTCACAAATTTATATACATATAACACACACACACACACACACACACACACACACACACACACACACACACACCCACACACACACACACACACACACACACACACACACACACACACACACACACCCACACACACACACACACACACACACACACACACACACAGAGTGGACACTATAGACAGAGAAATGTATAGCCAATTGTCAAATAGTCTGAGGATAAAGACTATGTTTATTTTGTAGTCATTTCGTTGAGACGTCTAAAGACATTTCAAGCCAGATGTAATTCTTCCACCAAACATTCTTTTCTGAGGGCTAAATGATAGTATTCATTCTGAGGTATTGGAAACACAAGGTCAAGGTCTTTGCCACAAAATGCACTGACGTCAGAAAATGGGCAGAGGAACTACACCATTAGCAGTGATGAATGCTGTCAAATATAGGCGGCCTTGACAGAGAATATACATGTGATGGGGAGTTTTGGTTAGATACGACACACAGATGATCTGGAGAGGAGGCTTGTCTCACTCAAACTGTCATCACATCACATCAGTTCAGGGACACATATAACTAGGGCTGGGAATCACAGGGTCCTCCATAATCCGATACTCGATATATGGCTCACGATACAATAATATCACGATTTTTCAGTGCATATGATAAATTCTATAATGGACATGATCATTTTCTATATATATCACTATTTTTAAAATTTCAACCACCATTTCTTTGTCACTACCTGCACAAACTTAATATGAAATACACCACTGAATATGCCAAATGTATTGCATAAACAAGTTTCCTTTTTCTAAACAAGAAAATGATTAACAAGATACGAATAGTCTTGGAGATAAAAGCCCACGATATCGATACTGTATCACCAAATTTAGTATCACGATACATATCGATATTTTAGCATACCCCTACATATAACATTGTCTTTGCTATATTGCCATCATACAAAATAGAAAATTAAAAGGTGAAAATGAATATGCACTAGTGTTTATGCTTCCTCCAACTTCTCAGAGTTGTCACAGTGACTCTGTGATTAGGTAGATACAAATATATCTAGGCTAACAGGGTGTTTTGCCCATGGGTACAAAGTCAGAATATATGTTGAGCATTATGTTTATAAGATGTTATTGACTTTTCCAATTATTTTTGTTGTTTCAGATCATGAACATTCTTAAATGTGTCTCTATAAAACCGGTGCCCCCTTTAGGTGGTTTTACTTGTTGTATCTGAACTTCACCCGAGGATAAATAAAGTTATTTGTGGCTTTCAGTTTGTGGATTATGGGGCTGCATTTTGGTGCGTGGTAATATAACAATTCAACCCCCGATAACTCAAAATCAAAATGGGGTCATGAAAAGAACTTTGAAGCTATAGTGATCTGTACAGCCACATGCATCTTTCATTACCCTCCCATAGCAGCACACTACTGTATGTATACATTAGCATCGCCTGTAGGATCTTCTCAAATCTCTTAGTCACCCTTTAATCTCTCTGAATTTCCAACCCCAACACAATCACTATTTGCTCTTTTTTGAAATGTACATTCAAATTCACACCTCCAGCTTCCCACAATGGCAAGGATGGGGCTTACTGGTAAAATCACAAAAACAATAAATCAGATGGCTGAGTGCATGCCAGCCCCTCTCAGAGGCAAAACATGTTTGCACTTCTTAAATGAAAAGGCTCTCCTCAGGCTAATGTGATTTAGCCTATGTTGGTGTGCTGGCTGGTTGCAGGTCTTCTGTGACTTCTTCTGATAGAGGGATTATGGGAAAAATCCCAGGGGTGTTTTTTGATGACTGCAGCCCTATATAGAAGAGTCTAAATAAAATAACAACAAAAACAGCACTGACATATGACTGGTGGAGCTTCAAAATACTGAGGTTCTCAAAGATGATGTTCTGTAATCATGGGGAAAATGGCTGGATTTGCAAGTGTAAGGATTTAAGGGAGATTAGTCACATTAATTTTGGTTTTAGAAATGTCCCCGTGTTGTTGATGTTCCAGGAATGTCTTTTAAATCTGTTCTGTACTGCCTTCTTAAGAATTGATTTGAGGTCTAAGCCCTAAAATATTGAAAATTTCTCAGTGGTGCAAACTTCAATATTTTTCTTGCCATTCTGAACCAAAAAGCCAGTTTCCCTTATCTACAGCTGTGTTACCATAGTGAAGGAAAATACATTACATTTTGAAATTATGATGACAGTGGATATACCAGCTTGTTTTTTTTTTTAAGCACATACTCACACTTTTTACTTAATATTTTAGCTTTATCCCTTTGAATTTCTGGCCTGGGAGTTAAAGATAATGTACTTAAAGGTGCCTTGTGTAACTGATGGAGGGTCTGCCACCTGCTTGTCTCCATGGACTGTCCCGGTATGGCATTAAACGTATTCATCTTGTGTTTAATCAATAACGTATGTTTTTATTGACCTAAAAACTTGCATTCTTACTGTGAGTGGGCTCGCCTTTCCACAGATCTGACAAGTAACTTGGTCCTGTGATGTCACCTGCTGTCTCTGTAGAGATAAATAAGTAATGCCATACTGTGGAACATTCCAGGCAATATCTCCATGGAGAATTGATTTACATTATGGGTTACAAGTGTTATGTTTACCTCAAGTACTTTAGAGAGCTTTATTAGGAAAGGCATCAGATGTAAAAACAAATATCAAATGTACATGCCATCATTATTTACTATTTGATTTCTGCTGTTTAGAATGGAAGTCAAACAACCAGAAAGTGTTTCTCTTGCATCATTATTACTTCATTAACAAAATTAACACTTTACTTTTAGTGCAAGTACAATGTTACTTTATGGCCAAAACAACAGCTTTAATTCATTTGTACACTCCTACACACTTTTGGACTTTGGGCCAGGATCCTGACTGTTAATTTACGGTTAGTAGCACCACAGTGGAAAAAATGCAGTTCCTCCTAATAGAAAGTAGCCCAGTAGGATGTCCGCAGTAAATCACCGTTCTATAGGTTAATGTGTTATCAGCACAAACTGCAGTCTGAAGAACCTTGAGAGATATTGAGCGCACATTGCTGAGGTTGCAAGGGCCGAATTCAGTACACCCCAGAGTTTATAGTGTATTTGTCATTTGTAGTTAAAAACCACACTGGAAAATATGTCCAAGTGAATAAAACATTAAGAAACTACCACGTAAACAAGCAGTGGATATATGCTACAAAACAAGTATCAAGAAACATTGAAATTCACCTGAAAGAGAGACAAGATCTGCAGCAGAGGAAATGCACAGCTAGCAAAAGGCATCTGACGTTGATAAATGTTGTCCTCTGACTGTTAGGTAATATGGCATGATGAGTGCAGCCTGCTCTCCTGCTCCACAAGGTTGTACGAGGAGGAGGTAAAAGAGATGACGCGGAGGTGTGAGAGCCAGCGGAGCAAGGCCGTAACAACAAGAACAAGTGGAGAAAGAGTGTAGTTTGGATTTCACAACAGAGTGATAAAACATGAATGGCGCAGGTCAATATCTGTGGGTTTCTGAATTATGAATTATTACAAGAAATGCACTGTTCCAGCTTTTTCAGTTCTGATACTGATTTCCATACTGTAGCTTTAAGTATCTGCCAATATCAGAAATCAGCCAATACCAGTGCAGAGACTGAAAATATCATTCATTTATAGAAAAATAAAGTGCTTTATAGAAAAATTTATAAAATAAAATAAATAAATAAATAAATAAATAAATTCAAATGTGTTATAGAACTGTTATTTATCCCACAAGAAACTACATAACAACTTTGGCTAAAGTTCAAACGTTCTAAGACTTTCTGGGCCAACTACTACCAGTAAACACTCTTATTACATCATATTTCCATTCAGGATATTGATTTGAAAGCCGATATCCGAAACACAAAATTGTTAAGTATCGGCGCCAATATCTGATACCAGTATCAGATCGGTGCATCCCTAATTATTACGACCGTTGCTACAGTGATTAATAAATTAAAAATGAAATATTATATCTTGATGGGCACATAGGATGGGCACATAAGAACCTTATCTTGCTACTCCAGTTTAGTCCAATCAATCTAGTGATGTTTTATATGATCTTCTAGGGCTAGATTTGCAATTTAGCTTCAGCCATTTCTAATAGTCAATGATCAACTTTTCAAATCCAGTAAAAGCAAGCTGTTTGGAGCAAAGTTCAGACAGTGGAGGAAGACGTTGGATTTTGTGTGTGTGTGTGTGTGTGTGTGTGCGTGTGCGTGTGCGTGTGTGTGTGTGTGTAGAATAGCACTGATTAAAAGTCTGTTTGTATTCATGAAATTCATCTTGAAAGATGTTTTGTTTGGTTTTAATCAGACAATATAAAATTGAGAGTTGTGAGAGAGATGGAACGGGAAGAATGCTTTTACCTTTTACAGTAAAGTACATTATTTTTCCAAATCTTTTAAATCTGGTTTACATTGTGCAGCATCACTTATAATATAATTACATTAACTTTCTTGTATAGTGTTTAGTCATAATGAATAGACTCTAAAGAATGTCTAAACTTAAATATTAACATACAAAGCCAGACAGACCAGTATACAGCATCATCCTGTAAGGTGCTTCAGTGCCTTCTTGTGGCCATACAGTCACTTTCTACTTCAGGACGTAATGCTCAGCTGAAACCTGTGCAATTTAAGCAACAACACAATGAAATACACACATTTTAAATATTGTAAAAAATACCGAACTCCATACTCTAGTCTGAGAGATATTAAGTACCAAAAGCTTTATGAGTCAATGTTTACAGAATGACAAATTGTACGCACATGAAAAATGATCCCCGCATTAACCACTACTTTGTCCTCTTTTCCCTATCCAGTCAAGTCAAAATTACCTGTCCTGCTTCGTAAGAGACTAGAGCCCATACATCATCCTAATGCATGAGGTAAGAGATGGTCAGGTGAGGAGACTACACTGGTACCACTATAAAGGCATCAATCACCACAATGAAGGCAGCAAATTCAAATGCAGGGTATGGATGGAGACAGCATTCCCACTGCTCCAGGTTTCTACTATGTACACTGCACTCAGATCATTATTTAACGCCAAGAATCAGGGGTGGCTGCCGCTGTAAAAGGAAGCATTAATCAATTGTATGCATGTGTCACAAATTCAATAACCCCATGCATGAATGAGAAGTGTGTTTGATTAAGGCTATAGCTGTGACTGCACTATACTTGACCTTTAGCTATCGCTCCACTTTGGGAAAGATTCAATTAACGTACAAGTCACTTAACAGACAAAGAGGTGTGCTGACAGGGTTAGCAATCATGCACAAGTCAGACTATGTCCTACGCGCTTCTCCCTGTAGAAGAAGAAAAGTACATACTGTATTACTATGTATGACAGTGAGGTCTGTGTAATCAAGTTCACAGCAGTTTCTTCTATAACAAAAAGTATATGAAAGATTTTACCGTGATTTTTACTGCAACAGCTACTGCTACTACAAACAGTACACGTCTACAGTACAATCAGTAGTGTTTGTAGGCTACTTGTGCAAAATGGCTTAGTTTACTTATGTACATGTATTTATTGTGTGATCAGGAAATTGATAATGTAATCAAATTTTTGTGTTAAATGGCCTTAAAAGCCTTTTTTTGTTTTTTATTATGACAATGTAACATTTGATCAAAATCTGGCTATTCGCCCAAGCCTACTTTCTATTGCAGAAAATATACTCATTATTATAGCAATTATAATGTCCCAATAGTATTAATAATACCAATTCTTTCAGGAATTTGTATTCAGAACACACAAAGTTGGCGATGATGTTGAACACAAACCCCTGGCTTTCATATAATAAGGCTTTTTGAGTGTAAAAATTGCGCTGGCTTGCTCTCTGCCTATTTCTCTTAACAGTGGAAAAAAATCAATGGGCTTTGCCTGAGGCACAGACCTTTGCACTAAAAGCTATTGTTCTAAGAAGCGGCAGAGCTGTGTTTCCCTGATTCTGCGTCCCACGCGATCTGTTGGCTCTAATGCTTGCTTTGGTTAAGAGCAAAACAAGTTCATTTCACTTAGCGTCAGTGTTGTCACATACACTCAATGCCTGCAATAGCACTAAGCACCCAAGAGGAAACAGAAGACTGTCCTGGACCCCAGGGAATAACGGAGGAGTGTTTTAAAGGCACCATAAACACTGCAGTGATGTGCTCTGTTTGGTGTGCACCTGAACAGCTGCTCAGAGCCTCCAGAAGTCACTGTGAGGCTAATATAAACCAGTCAACCAGACCATACTGCAGGAAGTGATGTCACTGTTGTTTAGATGCTGTGCTGAGTCATGCCACTCCACACAAACTTGAAGAAAGAACAGGTTTGATTCAAACGAGCAAATTGTTGTCAGAAAATGAAGGATGCTTCAAATAAGAGATGAGAGGCCAATCACACAGAGCTCCAAAGAATCAGGTTATTGAAGGAGGAACTGTGGCAGAAGAAACACTCACAATCTGTACTTAAGCAAAAAACAAATGAGTACAAGTACTGCAGTTACCACAGTCACATACAGTGGAGTCTTGGAATAGTAAACACATCTTGCACTCATACTCTGCATACTCTGTTATAGCCATTTTCATTAGCCATTTCAATAAGCCTGTGTCATTGTTGGCTGCAGAGGTTTACAGACCCAGCTGGTCACTCACAGGGGAAAGAATTAAAGTCTAAAAATGGAAGCAATTTTCCTCCAAGATTAGCCCGAAAGGAAAGAAAGACAACTGTAACAAAGCTGTGGTTGACAAAATGAACCCTTATGCTGCTGGATCATCTTAGCATAGCATTTTGCATTTTGCAATAAAGAGTTTGTAATTGAATTCTTTCATTGTGAATACTTTTACATAGAGATACCTCTCTAAAGCAATGTAAAAGCAACCACAATGAGAAAGAATAGATGACATCATTCATTTTCAAATTCAGAACATTGATAAGGTTATATTCCATCTGTCTTTGCTGGCTCATGTACTAGTACGCACGCCTCTATTGTTTGCATGAGGGGGCCACCTGCTGGACAAAACTTGCATTGGCTAAAAAAAGTCCTTCAATTACAAGGCAGCATTTCAATTATTCTAATGGTGGATGCTACAGAAATAAAGTTCTCACAGCTCTTTGACATATATAATCAGCAACAACAGCAATATTAAGTGTTGGCGATCTCAGCCTTCACAATGTATAAGCTTATCCAGGCCATCACCTTCATTCAGTACAATGGATAACTGGTTTTATCTTATTACACAAGACTATTATCGGACTACAATACCCCAGGGTCCGTGTTTTTGCAATGAAACAGCAGAGAAGGACTGACAGGTTATGGAAGTTGACATGATAGCTACCAAGTGTATGAAGGTCAGTGTAATGAGACTGTGCTGTAGAGTGGTATAACATGCAGTGTTCAGGTAGTGGCTTATGGCACATCATTTGTCACTGTTAAACCACCCAAATCTAGTCTGTTTGACATTATTCTATACAGCACTTTGCATAAAATGTCAGTATAGTGAGAAATATGGATACTCGAAAAACTTGGAAGTAGTTTATCTTCACTATTTTGGGAGGGAAAATGTACACTGGTGGATGGCGGGTGTTATAGTGTTATATGGGTGTTATATGAGGTGGATGCATGAATGTTTAGTTTTGTTAATAGTTTAGGTGACAATTTTAATTATTAATTATAATTATTAATTAGCCTTAACAAAGCATGGATAAAGATTTGATTCATAATGGACACATATTTTAATTAAAATTAAGTAACTATTTAATACCCTAATCCTAACTCCTAACCTTGTTATTAAAGGGTCCATATTATGCTGATCTATGTTACAATGTTGTTTCCTCATCACAAACAGACCTGGAGTTGTGTTTTGTTTCATCGACATGTTTAACACACAAACTCTGCATATTTAGGCTGTTATTCTCTCAAATGGAAAACACTCTGTTCCATTTTATGATCTGATATGGTAATACAGGAAGTGCTCAACTGTGTTTTAAACTCCCTACACCATAATTTCAGCCCTGATATTGCCAGTATCTACTGAACTAAAGGTAAAAGGTAGCTGTGGAACAGAGCATTTTGAGCTTTGGAGACGCAGACAGACTAATAATAAAGGGTTACTCAAAGATGTGTGAATGAAACAAAACACAACTCCAGTTATGTTTTTGAGGAGGACACTACATCAGAATATGGCTTAAAGCTCACAACAATCCATTTTGTGTAATACAGGACTTTTAAGTTACTAAGCCTGAGTCATTCAAACTATTTGTTCATTAAGAATGAAGTCTTTGGTCATGATTTATTAAGGCATGAATAACTAAGTATTTTAAAGTATTGCTGTGGTATTTTGTTTCTATTTGGCAGTTTTGTTTAGTTTATATGATACACCACTTTCTTAGTTCCCTATTTATAAAAAGAATTTCAAAGTGCATATTATTATCACTCTTCACTAGACAAGCTCTCGGCAAAATCAAGTTTATTCCTCGTGCTGCCACTCTGCTCGTCCCCTCCGGCTCATCCCCCCTAATGTTTTTTCCTCCTTTTCGGATTGGGCTGTTGCCATATTGTTGATGTGTTTGGAAAAATAAGCATTTTCTCAAGGTGATGATGACCCTCACTGGGAAAAGTGGAGCCTCTGAAATCCTATTATCTAGAAGCAGGCCTCATTGTATCTCTATCAGCAGCACTGGCCAATCTGCAGCTACGCACTTTCCAATGGTCACTCCTACATTCATTCTATCACCTTTTTGAAGAGAACAAGACAAAGCTAATCATTATTTTGATTTGCAATTATTATTTTTTTAGATGGAGCTCATGTTTGGCTACAATATTCACTCAATCCACATATTATTTATTGATTGATTTTATTTTCCACTCTGCCAGAACAAATCTAGTCCAGAAATGAGAGAACCCTGACTATTTTGTAAGATGCGATATGGATGATTGCCTATGCTAGTTATGGATGCCATTTAAGGACCATTCAGTTTTTTTTTTTGTTTTGAATTGTTAACTGCTATGGCAAAACTTACAGTGTGCATTTAAGAATTTAGGAATACAATATTTGAATGTAACTTGACTGAGTTTGAGAACTTAACAATCACAATAGAAAATATATTTGAAAGTATTTAATCAGTAATTTGTGCCAAAATGAGAATTGATCGTGGAGGTAGTAATATAAATAACTAAACCAGTAACTGTATAAGTCTCTTGTTCGACATCATGCACAAGATGCATCTTCACCTGGCCCACCTCGTCTTTAAACTGGATGAGAAAATGGTCCCCTTCATAGTTATAATCAGTGTGAGCCGACTGATCTGCGTCCAGTCTAACTGCAGAACTAACATACCACAAAGGGATCTTGAATTCATCCAGTAAAGTCAGTGTCATGATGCAGCAATTCTATAAAAGGTACAAAGAAAAATATAATGTAATGACTTGAAAATATTGTATGCTGCCTCTGTAATCCTATGTGAGATTATTCACAGCCTTTAAACTACTTGCTCATGCTTCTATCATCTTTCTGTGTGGAAGAGTTGGAGTGAGGAGGTGTGAAGTGGCATACCTGCACAGCTCCTTGCAGGGCCTCACACCTCCAGGGGAGATTGATGCTGCCAGACAGAGGTGTGTGTTCAGACAACCTGTTCCTGTGAATGGCAGTCAGCTGCATGAGTCCATCGCACATCTGAGCTACATATACACATACACACACACACAAAATTAGTCATGGGGCTACCAATCTTCAAGCTGCCTTTATATGACTGAGTTTGAATTTAAGTTACATTTATGACAGAAAAGTTTGGCGAAGCTTTCAGACATAATCTTGTGCTTGGTGTTGTGCAAAGTGATGTGAAGATGGTAGCCATGGAGACCGTATTCAGGATCGATGTCATCAAAAGGAGGCTTGGCTGCTGGCTCAATGAAAGGGCTGTCAATCAAAATACAATTAAAGACACAATGTAATTATAGCTGCCATATAGTACATATTATATTGAATTGTTTTGGTGGAGTGCATCAAGTGAAGAGCTATTCTCCCAGGTCACCAATAGAGGGAGCCATCTCCAAACTGTGTTAAAAACCAATTCAATTACAAGGAAAGTAATATCTAAAAAATTATTATATATAGGTAGCTACAGGTTTGCAGTGCACACAGTGAAAGAAAAAAAGTGATGATGATTTTTATGACTTATGACTTGTATCAAATGAAGCCCAGCTAACCCACTAAAACCCACTTTTTGACAATATTCCAATTAGTAGATTTGTCTTTACATAAAAGAAAATGTTTGTTAGATTTTAATTTATCAGAATAAAGCTTATTGCATAACAGAAGTAGATACAGAAGACCACACAACAGACCCAAAATGTGTACAAACATCTCTAACAGAATGCATTGAAAAACTAGAAAAGCACTCAGAGAGCGCAGACCTCCGCCAAGCCCCATTTAACGCAATGCTAACGAAATTTTCAAAGTGATCCAGAATCCAGGATTTCTTCTGGATCATCACCAATTTAATCATCTGTTGGATTTACCATTTGGAACATTTCCTGAAAATTTCATCAAGATCCGTCCATAACTTTTTGAGTTATCTTGCTAACAAACAAACAAACAAACAAACAAACAAACAAACAAACAAACAAACAAACAGACTCAGGTGAAAACATAACCTCCTTAAAATCATGACTCATTTAAAAACAGTGCTGATTCTTTGTTTTCCCCACAGTGAGTGAAAAGCAGGTCACAGACAGGCTCATCTGACAGAGAAGAGTGCGAGTCAGCGCTGCCTGCTCGAGTGTGGCCTACCAGACTGAGGATCCCTGGGTGCTCCTCTCCACCAGCCTGTGGAAGTGAAGGAACAACAAGATGAAGGCCAAAGAGCACGGGTCCTGAAACAAAAGAATTGTGTGGCATCTTATTTAAAATGCTACCAGTGTCACTCTAGGCTTGTACTGTACTAACCTTCCAGAGGCCCACAACAACACCAGGCTGTAGAAGCTTAAGTTCCATCAGTTTGTCTTGACCAATAAGCTGAGTGCTTTTGGATAGAGTCATGTCTAAAGTCATCATCAGGGACCTCTGTGCTGGTCTGCCATGAAAAAGATGGAATATTTTTACAAAACAATATAACTATTGTAACTATGGTTAGGCCTGTCACGATAATTACAATATCAACTTATTGTTCAGTATATGATAGCTGGAAGTATATATTTTGGGGCTCAATATTTATTGTGGATACTTTTTCCTGTGCAATAGTGAAGATTTTTGTCATTTTTATGTGATAAGATTTAGCTGTAGAGAGTAAAATGAAAACTGCTATAGCTAAGGATTGGTTCATTCTGCCATTCATTGCTCAGGCTTTTTAATGATACTATCTATTTAAGGAAAAAAAACACATACTGGAACTATCTTGCTTTGTGTCATTTCTCTGTAGCGGAATATTGTGCTTCAAAATATGTTATTGTGACAGGGCTGACTATGGTTGGTTAACGTTATGATCAGTCTCTAGGAAATTAATGTAAGTCTATGTACTGTTCATGCAAACCCAAGATTTGTGAATGCATTTGTATGAGATGCAGGCTGTCTTACGTCTTCAAACCGGTGCGGCACAGTGCGATCCTTCTGACCCCGTGGAGCTGGAGAGCAGAGATATTGTGGAGGTCGGGCAAAGCGCCACTCCAACACAGAGTCACAGAGGTCTCCGAGAACTTCAGCCAACTCAGGTCCAATGTGCTCTGCTTCTGTGACCGCTCCACCACCACCAGCTGCCAGCTCACATGAAGTTTCCTGAAAGAGTGATAGGATGTAAGATTTGTCATGATGCCATTTTCAAGTTTGTGTAAATGAAGAGGATTGTGTCAGGAATGGCATCTGGTGTCTATGCAGCTGACTGTAAACTATATAATAAATACACTGTATAATAAATGCACTGTACAGGAAGGGCCAGAGTCGGCTCTATCTCCTGAGGAGACTGCGGTCCTTTGGAGTGAGGGGGCCACTCCTGAGGACCTTCTATGACTCTGTGGTGGCATCAGCCATCCTGTACGGTGTGGTCTGCTGGAGCAGCAGCGTCACAGAGACGGAGAAGAAGAAACTGGACAAGATCATCAAGAAGTCCAGCTCAGTCCTGGGCTGTCCTCTGGACTCGGTGCAGCAGGTGGGGGACAAGAGGGTCCTGGCTAAACTCATGTCTATGCTGGACCATGAGTGTCGCCCCCTGCAGGACGCCCTGTCTGCTCTGGAGAGCAGCTTCAGTGACAGACTGATTCACCCTCGCTGTGTTAAAGACAGATTTTGCAGGTCTTTCCGTCCAGCTGCTGTCAGACTGTACAGTGATCAATGCTAGTCATGTGTCATCCCCATAGCAACCATGTGTCATCTCCATAGTAATAATAACAATGTGCAATATTATTTAAAGTCACTTTACCTGCTACTTATTTATTTCCCCACCACTGTCCATCACTGCACTGTCCACAATCATCTGAGTCACTTTATTGTAGTAATATTATATATTACTGTACTGGAGTCACTTTAACTGCTGCTTGTTCACTTCAGAATCAAAAACACTTATTGTGCAATGTTCCTGTGCCTTTAGCTTTGCAGTGTTGTGTTTTTTAGTTGATTGTAAATACTTATTATTATTTATCTTGATTTTGATGCATGCTCTTATTTTCCTACTGTTTCTGAAACTTGCGTTGTGACACTGCAATTTCCCCATTGTGGGACAAATAAAGGATTATCTTATCTTATCTTAAATAAAACAATAGTTGCCATGTGATAGATGGGAGATGAGTTCAGATTATCTCCAAGACCTCACCAAGCTAAAAGTTTTCTCAAATGTATTAAATTACGAAATAAATCTACTTTTTTTCTTTGAAAGTGCTTTGCATTATTTCTAATTTCTTGAATTGACATAAAAAATGTTTTTATAGTTACCTATTCTATCTATAAACTACACAGGCTGCAAATAGAAAGGGATCTGAGATATTAAAATTAAATTCTTGGTCAAGTAAGTTTGATCTAGAGATTTTGCTATAGTGATGCAGCAGTCAGGCTCCATCCAATATCAATTAAGTGAGAGAAAGTTGGAGCAGCCAGGGAGGCCTGGTATTACCTCTGGGATTGGACTCCACTGAGTGCGAGTGAGGGGCGTCTAGTGGAATGATTATTACCAAGGTAAATGGGGAGCTCCAGCAGACAAAACCCCACAGGGACACGTCTCGGGGGAGGAAAGCCTAGGATACTATGGGCGAGTATGAGTGTGTGTGTGTGTGTGTGTGTGTGTGTGTGTGTGTAGCAGATGAAGGCTAGAGGAGCTAAGTAATTTATTTCAACCATTCAGACTGCCTCAGCAAGGAACACAATTATTTCGCCTTCCTCTCAGTAACGGTGAAGGATACAGAGCTCCAGAATTGAGTGGTGCACGGCTTCTAATCAGAGGTTATGAAAACAGGGCTGATACTGCAGTGAAGACAGCAAGGCACTCTCCCCACACGCATGGCATCCCCCTGAGCAGACAACACTACCAGACACACACCTCTACTCCCACCTTTAATAACAGTGTCATAAAAAAGAAAAGAAAGGGAACATAAAACTGCTTTCTTTTCTTTTTGATTTCAAGTAGTCTCTCCACTTTCAACTTTCTTGACAACATGGCTGTAAAGTTTAGCTATGTTTGGGGAGAAAAGCATTGGGGATTCCTGGGATATCTATGCACCTCACTGCTTCTTATTGTACAAAGCATACAAAACAGATGGTGATGTAGATACACTGTAGTCTGTGTGAGATATGGACCAAAACACACAAAGGGGTGTGCAACCAAAAAGGAATAGAGAATATAGTTTGTACAAAGAGTATAAGAGGAACATTTGTTTTGAAAGTTTAAACATAAATCTGATTTTCGCCTTTCTTACCTGAGTACTTGTTCTGTTTTACTAGGCAGTCCAGTGTGATGGTTGATAACACAGAGGCTTTTCTTCCACTTGTATGTGTCACAATCAGCTCCTGTTTTGAAATACAGCCATTTCCAGTGGCCATCATCCAGATTACTGATATCAGATGTCTTCTTTAACAAGTCCTCGAGAAATCTGGGATAGAGCTTTCTTTTTCTCCCAAACTCTTTCAGGAAGATCTTATGCCACAAAGCACTGCAATCATAAAGAAGAATGTCATATATAGTTTAGCTTTATTTGCATTTAAAAAAACATTAAACTCTTACTTGTCACTGGCTAGTTGGTAGAAGAGACTGCTGACGTGGCTTAGAGTGAAAAGAGCAGCAACGTCAAGGTATGACAGGATCTTAATGAGGATCTCAGATGGCAACCTACACATAAGACAACACTGTAAACAATAGCTACTTATTATAAGTCAATACAGTTCTTTATGAGCACAAATGATCTGTTCTACTTAACAAAGACACAAAACTGACAACCCAGTGAACCACACAGCCCTACAAGAGTGTATCTGTCAGTGCAGTGTGGGCATAACCATATTCTTGACAAATATGGAGCCGTATCAGTAGGTGATCATTGCAATAGGCTGCATTGTGTGTTCAGTCACTTCAGTTGGTTCTCTACCACCTTGTCACTGGGGAAATATATGTAGCCTTTTTTCTCGTAGTCACCAGCTTGTAGACAGTTGGTGACTGTTAGTTTGGCTATTAGGCCTATTAGAGTTAGCTTAGTTTTCACAGATTATATTGATTTGTTCAACGCTGCCCTGGTGCCCACCGAAAACCCCATGATTTAGCAAACGTTACGGGACAATAAGTTTAACCATGACTCACTCCAGTTTTAAACGTCAGACATGTGAAAATAACATACTTCTCTATCAAGTTCCGAGCACATGGTCGTGATTTGTCCGCTCTTTTAACTGTGCTTTTCGCCTTCACCGCGGAAAAAACGGCTTTTGGTGCCGCCATTTGTCTCCCTGCTCTCCTGACCTCCTTGACAATCAAGAAAACTTATTCGAGCTTCATCCTCTTCAAGGGCTTCTGTGTTTCCACGGCTTCCCAAAGCGGGTACATTATATTTAAAGTATAGCTAACGCTAATCTGTAGATTATATTTAAAGTATAGCTAGCGCTAATCTGTAGATTATATTTAAAGTATGGCTAACGCTAATCTGTAGATTATATTTAAAGCATGGCTAACGCTAATCTGTATCGTAAATTTGATACACGTGTAACTTTAGCTGCGACTGTCCGGTTTGTATCGTGTCGCCATGGTGATGTTGTGTAAACTTCCGCCACTCATACACACATTTTCCGGTAGAGTTCTAAAAAGTAAAACAGCACATTTCTCTTTTGATTGATCAGAATGTGACTGCACACTGACTTCTGTATTACTTTTGACTAGTTTTATAGACAGCACATATGGATGTTGTAGCTATGAGAATACAACAGGACCGGGTCGACCAGTCTAATTACCAAAAGGGACTTTAGGCCTAAGTGTAATTGGATATAGACTACATCTGATTGAAGTAGCCTGATCAAGTCGTGAGAGAAGAACATTTCCAATAATAATGTCATTATGTAGTGGCCAAGAGAAGTGGAGCTGGGGCACACTGTGACCTTTGGAGCTCTGAAGATGCTGATGCATTTGAATGTGAGCATAGCCAGATGGACTGGCTTACAGATGGAACCGTTTTTTAAAATGGACATATGGCCATCTGAGCATACTCTGGGGGATAGACTGTATTTGATCTTATTTGGTGAGCTTTAAATACATCTCTGAATAATATAATCACTAAATGAATAGAATTTCATTTTCAGAATACAAAAGATAGGCTACACCCTGAGAGAGTTTTTTTTTTTTCTAAAGCAGACAGATCTCTAGTCTCCACATGATTGACCTTCCCGTCTCTTAAATCCAGCAGGCTGGCAGCCGCTCAGAGGACATCACTGTCATGAGTCTGACTATGAGCCTGCTGTAGCCTGTTCAAGAGAACTCTTTTTTGGGCAAAGCCAGCCTCAAGTAGTCTATGTTAATGCAACAACCGTGCAGGCCACATGGGTGTGCAAGGGATGTTCCTCTCTCTCTCTTGTGCACATCTTGACATTTGATGTGTTGTGCGTCCTTGTGAAGGCCCTGGGTCAGCTGTGGCTCCTGGATACCTGATGTCACTCTTCTGCTTGGATTGTCAGTCAGCTCTGACAGTGAGTGCCAGGAGGAGGAAGATCGCCATGTTTAAATGTAGAATACAAGTCTACAGCAAGACAAGATTACCACACAACACATGACAATAAACCTGTTTGTGGCATTTTAACTCAACAAACAAAGTGTTTATTTATTTGGATTTTTCAATATTGGAATTACACACATTTTAAAATAGGGTTGGGAGATATAAGGATAAATTTATGATCCATGCGATAATGTGCTATTTTGAATATAACCATCCACAAGGAAGTATGAAGATGAAGACAGCTGTAATTACTTCTTTGATGCTGTGTGATGCTGTGTGCTGTGTACATGCATTATGATAAAAGAAAAAGAAAATTAAATCATGAAATTAAAATTGATTTTTAACATACCACTCATGCTAACGTATCCAAACTCAAGTGGATCACTGCATAGCAAAAGGATTGTTTATGACATGAAGTAGGCTATATTAACTCAAGACATAAATAAATTCAACACAGTAACTTCCGCTGCATGTGAATGTGAGACCCATGCATATAAAAGCAGACAATGGAGAAAAGATGGCAGCTCATTAAAGTTAGTGTGGTGTACTGCCCACTTCTAAAGCCCTGTCAGAGGTGTTGAGGACCACTAAAACCTCTATGAAGCTCTTCAAAGGCTGAGGCACGTCAGGACCAGAGGAGAAGCCATTCATTATCTGTGAAATATGGACATTTTCTGTGTCACTGGGAGAAAGCACTATGTCTTTAATATGTATTTTACTCATATGTCATCCACTAAAACTGCCAGGTCACATAAGACTTATAATTATGTCATCCTTAAAATATCACTAATCAGGTCCTATTCATGAATAAAAGTTATAAGAGGTCCATTTTTTATTATGTTAATAGTGAAATGTTTATTTAAGAGAAAGCATCCCAAAACTAAATGGAAAATGGGCACACATACACTTAAAAATATGAATGAATAAAAAAATTAAAAGATGACTAGATTTATTTTATTTTTATTTATTTGGTTTATTTGGTTTATTTAACATCGATCCAAGGACAGATACTATTGAAGCAATAGCATCCAAGATCATCACTTTTTCACTGTTTAATCTGACACAATGATCCATAAGACCTGCCTGATGTCTTTTCCTTTCTCAAAGCAGAAATAATGAACGAGCTCTACCACTGGATGGCGCGCGAGTATTTATGTTTGAAACAGTCCTCTTCTGGACTCAAAGACACTTAGTTGATTTTTAAATGAAAACTATGCGGAACATGCTGTGTAACTTTGTCCATCTCTGCCCCCTTCATTTAAAACGAATCACATGAGCCATGAGAAAGTATTTATGAGTGTCACGGAGCGCCAGTTGTCTTTGGAGTCCAGTAGGGTCCCGGCGGTTCGGTTCTTTCACGTGAATAATCTGTAACCAAAAGCCTTTCGGTTTTAATTGCTTTGGGGGGGGGGGCACTTCTGAGGAGTTATTGTACTGGCTGCACGCGCATCAGAATGGGCGTGAGTTGTCCCTCGAAAGACAGTTTAGACTACACTACTCGGACCAGTGATCTGTGAGCGCAGATCATTTGAGTCTGGGAGAGATAAGGCAGTGCATCTGCGGGATGGAGAGAACAGGTATGTCGTGTTTTTGCTTTATTTGCAAAAGTAACTGCATGCAATATAACTGATTTCATCGCGGTTAGAAATTACTACAATATGTGATGTTATTTGAGGTTCAGTTTAAAATACAAATAAAAAGCAAACCTAAATAAGTCAAGCGTGATGTGGTGCACAAAAGATGCACTAGGCTTGCACCCTGACTACAAACGCTTTCAAGTATTTGGAGTTTGGAAATATGATCTACTTTTACGCACAGTAACCTTTTACGCACGAAGAATACACACCGTTTAAAAGACAAACAAAAAGACAATTTATGATTTTAGTCTTACATTGTGTTTTTCTCATTCAACTAACAGGATTTATAGCAGTCGACTGAATAATCTTTTCGAACCAACCCAAGACGCATAAGAGGGAGGGGAGTGAGAGCGTGAGCGCGCGTGTCAGAGGGGGTTTGACACAGAGACACAAGAGCAAGGAAAGGAAACAAGGGGAAACTGAGTGTGGATCGAGAAGAGCAAACGGATTCTCCAAAAAGGGAGCGGCTAGCGGTCGTCCTTTTGTACCATGAACATGGTGCCAGTGCGCTGCCAGGGCTCGTCGTGCGCCATGCTGCCGCTCGCTCTGCTGCTCCTCTTGGGATGCGGTGTGGCTCTGTGCCTCGGTCAGAACGACACGGAACCCATCGTTCTGGAGGGGAAGTGTCTCGTAGTGTGCGACTCGAACCCTTCCTCTGACGGAGCCGTTACTTCGTCACTGGGGATTTCTGTTCGCTCAGCCGGTGCCAAAGTGGCGTTCTCAGCCGTGCGTGGGACCAACCACGAGCCCTCCGAGATGAGCAACACATCCATGACCATCTACTTTGACCAGGTGAGGCGGCCACTCCAAGTGTCCAGAGTAAAACTTGGGACTCCCCTTTTACGCATGCCTGAATGTGGACGAACGCACACTGCACGGCCACTTTTACAGCAAACGAAATAGTTTTAGGTTAGTTTTCGATTTGAACATCCAACAGTTCTTTATGACTGAAAGGACAAGACCAGATAAAGTGTTGTTTTTTAATGGAATTTGATGCTGTCGGGAATGAGTAAGGTCCCCCTACACCAGATATGACTGTTTCAGGCATATTGGCACTGTGTGTGCTTTTTAGGGAGCGGACGGACTAAATGTGATGTGTTTTAAATTGCATTAAAACAAAATATGATGTGTTGATCCATCATTATTCGGCTGTTTGCACAGTTTAAATGTTTTTCTCAATAGCAACGTATTCTAAACATTTTCTGAGCAATGATGACCCCTGTCCTAACCCCTTGTTTTTACAGGTTTTAGTGAATATCGGCAACCATTTCGATCTGAAAGCAAGTGTTTTCCAAGCTCCGCGGAGGGGAATATATAGTTTCAGTTTTCACGTTGTCAAGGTCTACAACAGACAAACCATTCAAGTAAGTCAGCGCCCTGGGTGTATGTTGTGTCGCGATAAATAGAAGTTTTAACCATATTGGTTTACTACATTACAGGTGAATCTGATGCAGAACGATTATCCAGTGATATCAGCCTTCGCCGGGGACCAGGACGTGACGCGGGAGGCTGCCAGTAACGGCGTGCTGCTGATGGTGGAGCGGGACGACCGAGTCTATCTGAAGCTGGAGAGGGGCACCTTAATGGGCGGATGGAAATATTCCACCTTCTCAGGCTTTCTAGTGTTTCCTTTATAATCGACCGGCCCAGAACCACGCCAAGACCAACGCACACCACTCGCCATCTCTTTTTGACTTCTTTTTTGACTAACTGTTAACAAACTATCCGCAAAGGAAGTCGACAAAACCTGTATAACTATCCTATCTACGAACATGGAGTTGCGTATTTCAGAATTATCATGCTATCTGGATGATGGATTGATAATGGCGCGTTGTGGATTTGTTCTCATTTTTGGAATCAAACTTTGCCCAGAGACAAAGAGGCGATTTTCTGCAAATGAACAAATAACTTGAGAGGAAAAGGTGTGTCATGCTCTATTTTATGTTTGTATAGCCTTAAAGAATATATGAATCCCGTCCAAGTGAAGTTTGATGGATTACGGACATCCAGAGATGAAGTGCTTTTAAGGCCAGTCAGTGGCATTTTTTTTGCACGAATGGAAGTTTTCTTTTCGTTATGTTTTTTGTGCAGTCAATGGTGTTGCGTTTGGATGCTCTTTGAAAATTAAGCCAAATATAGGCCGCCTACGAATTTATTTAAAAAGAAAAAAGGCGACATATTTCAGCCAACTGGAATTAGAGCCCTTTTATTCAAATATAATTCTATCATTTATAAAGAGTGCATATTCACATTATTGTGTGTTACATTTCGGATCTGCGTAGCTTTGACTGATTTAATGTTCAGTGACATTGCTCACAAAATGTACATTGTGAAAATACTAGAAAAATCCCTATATGTCCCGCTAAATAAAAAGATATTGTATTGTATAGGCTATGCGCAATGGGCACTTCTTTACACGCGGCTTTGCTTGAGTTGTGAGTTTGTAAATGTGTGTAACAGGCCGGAGTGAGAGCCCTTCACTAAACAATGGTGTGGGCGGGTCGCTGTCCATGGTGCTGAAACACACAGCTGGAGCGCGGCCTCTTTCTCATACTTCAGCAATAATAGATTCATTACCTGACTCTATTAGACTGTGTAAACTAAAATAAAAATTTTAAAAGTATGATTATTTTAATAACACTTCCACGTGCAAATATTAAATGTACATATAAACTAAAGTCAAAGAAGTAACTATTTTAAATTATTAATAATCAGTAGAGGTTCTTTTCACTTTTATCTGAGTGTGTCAGAGAATTCCGTTTTCTAACAGAACATTTCCACCCACAGCACACAGGTCTTCCACCTTTCTCACTCACAGATTTCGTTTAACTCCTCCCACTCAGAAGTGTCCAAATGTTTTCTCACATGAGTTTCCATCATGGACTGCAAAGTGTAATACCGATAGAGTTAACTGAAAGTAAATGTATCAGCAGAAGGAATATATAGTGAATGCAGGAAACATATTTTAAAGCCAGTATTGATCCTTAAGTGCTTTTGTGCTTATACCTTAAAATAAATCAAATAGGCTAATATCTTTGCCCTTAAATGGCAAGTGTGGATAACAGAGTGTCATAATATATTCTTCACCCTCCCACTGTATGATGGTCTGGTTGGAACTGTAGAGACAGAAATGGCGCTTCTGTTGATATTTTTCGTGTTGAGTACATCCAAGGAGTAGCCAGTGTAAACATTTTCTGTTGCTTCGAATAATTAAAGGATTGACTCAGTGTTTTACATCAGCCACTACAGTCAGTCCCCTCCGCCTGCTGGTTCAATCTCCACATGCCGCTAGTAGTGAGATGTACTTGCCCCGGGGCAGACTGGCAGGGATGTGGCAGCTGTTGTGGCAACTTCAGACATTTTCTGAAATAGGTGGCCAACTTAACCAACTTGAGATCACTAACGTGGCCAACTGGTGGCCAAGTTAGTGATCTGCCATTCATGTTTTGAAGCGCATATAAACTAAGGGAAAGGACTGAACCACCAACCCCTAAAAAGATGCTGTCCCTCTTGAACCTGTATGGTTCAGAAGTTGGTCTGATTGTTGAAGAGGAAATCTTATGCTATTTTTCATGTATTCAGTATTAAACTTTAACATATGTAGGTTACTGTTTTATATTTTGGACACTGTAAACTGCACTTCCTATTCAAAACTGCAGAAGTGAAAGGCAGTAGGCTACAGGTGACGCAGAGTCAGATATTTCTGAATAATCACATTAAGTACAGAGCAGTGGGGGGAGACAGGGGGTAGGTAAGTGCAAAAATTTTCTGAGCACTCAGTACAGGATTACTAAAACATGCTTGGTTCAATCTGAAAAATAAGGTTGATAAAACACCATTATAGCATGGTTAAAAGCTGATACCAGTCTATTTTACATAATATGCCCCTTTAAATCAGCCTGCTTTTCGTGTGTGGATAAAACATGTGGTCAGGAATGGCCTCTTGATTGGCAGGTCACTGTGTAACATTATCCCTGTGTATGAGAACAGCGTCTCACAGAGTAAACACCAATTTAGCACAAAAGCACGGTGACACTGGCAGACAACAGAGCACTACGTGTAATGAGCACAATCTGTCAGAGGAGTAAAGAGGCACATTCTAACACTTTATGATAATCCACGCTTTGTTACAACACACAGAGCCATTGGAGCCGACACTAGAGGAAAAATGTTTGTTCACATGGTTGAATAATGAACACGGGCAGCTTTCATTCATTTTATTTATAGATCCTACAAGTGAGAGGCTTCTTCACTCGGCCTGTTTCTTGTACCTTCATCTTGTGCACAGTAGAACACAACAGCTGAGAACAAAGGGAAAGTCCTGCTGACAAGAGCCCTCCGATGCCAGCTATGGGACTCCTCAAAGCGTCTCCAAGTGCCAGAGAACCATACGCCTTTGGACACTGTCATAAATTGGCTGATAAACTTCTAATTGTGCTTATACCAGAATCAAAACTGTGCCCTTAGATAATTAATAAGAAAGAATGTTCAGCACATTTTCAGCTCATTTAAAATGATGTTTGATTTTTGTGATTTTCCAAGGAGTGGTTTTAATGGAATAGTTATTCTCTTTGTTATCTCAGTCCAGATCTGTTCTCATTGCATTGTAGAAGAATTCAAAATATAAGTAAAAGTACTGCAATACACAGCTCCTAAAGAAACACATCTATCAATGTAACTACAACGCTGACACTCTGATTTTGTACTAGTGATACTTTCCAGTATTGCTAGTACCAGTTCACTAACAGCTATGGCTTCTATAAAGTTAAGTTATACCTTTTTGTCCATCTAAAAAGATACATTTAACCTCTGCATTTGACCCATTCTTCATTTCCATAGAGTTTTTTCAGGAATACCAAGATGGAAAATTTTACCTGTTGTGCATGTTTTGAGCTGTTGAATGAAAATGTATTACCTGGAGGAGACCCACCCAGACATGGGGAGAACATGCAAACACACAGAAGGTCCCCACCCTCCCATGGAATTCAACCATTGACATTTTTGTTGCAATGCAAGAGTGCTGGCCTGGATGATACAAAATATATTCATAGACGTAGCATCCTCCTTCAGTAGTAGCCTAAATTGTATCTGCTTCTTTTTCCTTTTTATATTGTTCCTCCATCACAGATGGCAACAATAACAGCCTTGGCAATTACATGCAACTTAGATAGCTCACACAAACGAATATGCTTTGGTCGCTTTCCACCATTACATTCCTCTTTAAAGATCCAGGCGGCAGAAATGACTCTTTTGGCTTTACTTTGTTTAAGTGTGGGACACTGAGGAGATCATAGGTTCCTTTCACTCTGGGAGGTCTGTACTGAAATCTTAATGATGTAATGCTCTGAATGCTATCAGTGCAGACACTGTGACTGATTTCTCAAAATCAAAGAATATACTCTTCATTAACAGGGCTGCTCAGGTTGCCCACACAAACTGGAGTGGACTTTGTGAAGTCACAAGTAGTAGAGCACACTTATGCGAATGGAGCAATTTTTCGTCTTGCAGAAAAATACTGTTTATAATAGTGCCATCACAAGCTTTATCAGTAAGGACACATTTCAATACTTACAATAGCAGTGATCTGTGAGCTTATCTATTGGTCCAGGATGGATGAAAAAGTAGGACAGTTGCCAAAGCGATTAAAAATTTAAAACAAAATGTTGCATATAATAAGAAGCTGTATCCCACAAATAGTTAGACAGCCAAAAACTGCACCGTATACACTGAATATTACCTCCAAACTATATATTACCAACAATATCCAAACATATTTTTTAAAACAGATTTGCAGTTTGCTTAGATGTGGGTGAAGGGTCACAAGTTATTGTTTATTTTCTATAATATCATCACATTTTGCTGCATATACAGTTGTCTGAAACAGCATTCATTTTTCCAGGTTTTAGCTTGGCACGTAAACGTTATTGTATTGTGAGCTCCTCTGGCTGAATTGCCGATTTTATTTAAAAAATGTAAATAACGTATATTATGATTAAGAATTACCTGATTAATGTATGTTATAAGATTCGTATAGTACTTAAACATGGTGTAGATGAGAATTGCAGAAATATCACCAGGCGTTAAATAAATAATAACAAAAAGGTTTTAAAATACAAAAGATTGAAAAAATGTCTGTGATCCAGCCATCCTCCAGGAGAAAATATAAGAAAACAGCACATAGTGGAAAAAGCTGTGTGAAAAGTTAGATGCGCCGCCTCCATAGCATAAATAAATCAAAGCTTTACCTTGAAACTCCAGCCACAGAACTCCGTCCATGGTAGCCATATGCTCCATCCTCTGACACTGCATCTCTCTGTGCATTGATGCATTGTGGGAACCTGGCTTCATCATAGTTTGCCTTTCAAGAAACACCAAGGTCAAGAAAACATGTTGATACAGTTGGCACAGTGGAGATGTTTTTCTGACCTGCTAGTCACAGCCCAGAGTCTGAGCCAGCTTTACAAACATGCACGAGCACAGTTACTGTGGGTGTCTATAAACAAACTGAGACTGCAATTATATGAGTTTAGGTATTTCAACACCAAATATCACTACATCTACTACCACAATCAGGGTAACATAAGACTATTACTATGACTTTCATAAAGTACATAAAAAAAAAAAGTGTTTTACAAATTGTGTTAATTTTAGACATAAGAATCAGTACTATATCATGCAACCAGTGTATTTTTCTTTCTTTTTTTTTTTTTTAAATAATAATCCATTGAGCCAGAACCAAATATGATCGTGCAGTTACATTTGTTTATTTCAGTGACGCATGTGAAACGAAGGAGCTCATTGGTCACTTATCATTTTGAATAAAAAGAGGTATTTCTCTCACCTCAGATGAATAGATTTTAGTGCTTTAGTGCTTCACTCATTCATTTTTCAGCCTCTAGTGGGATTCTTTTCCTTTCTTTTTTCTTCGGAAGCAACCATATTTGTTTTGGTACAGACAAGCCATGCATTTCCCTCACTGGCTAATCCATCTATCAATCATGCTCATCTGAATTTGTGAGATTCACCGGTGACCAGACACACGTCATCGTAAAGTATCGAGGAAGTGTGTATTCTGGATCCCAGGCAAATTATCTTCACTTGTCCCTTTCATTTATTTTGCTTTAGCTTACACTTGCCCAAATCTCTTAGTAATAGTTTCCTTCCACAAAAATATGTATTTTAGTCATAGTGTAACTTATTGTTTTTATTTAATTTTCCAGCAAAAATTTGACATTGTGAAAACTTTCACAAAATATTTTAATTGACAAAATGACCACTGCCTGTAACAACCCCAAACCTGGATTAACACAGCAGCATCTCTAAAAGGGGAAAACCAAATGGAAACAACAAAAAATCATTAAGCATATTAAGGTCCACTACAATGAAAACAAAAAAAGGGTCTGCTTTTTTAAGTGGCCAGCATTACAACTTGCCTGAGATCTGATTTAACCTTGCCGGATGACTGCATAATGAGCTGTACATTTCTAAGCAACTAAAAATCCTGCACACTATATTAGTTCTATTGGAGTTTTGGTCTAGTTATGGCTGAAACTGCCTTAAGTGTGATTGTGAATAAAGCTTTCACACTATTATTTTCATTCACACGTTCCAGGGTGGACAAAGCCACAGGCACTTCTTTTGACTCTAATATCCAATGTGAATTTCAACTCAAAGAAAACGCGGCTTGAATGTCAGAATTTACGGGCAGTTTAATCGCGCCGACCTCATTATATGATTTCAAAGCACATTTCCATAAGTTTCACTTCAACCGTTAATTTCACAGATTGCGGCAATGGCAGCAGATTGAAGCCATAGGAGGCAAGTACCACACAACTTGTGCCTATATTTGACAGGTGTCTATCAAGGTATAGGTGGATGCTAGCAGAGTGGTTAGCCCTTGATTCTTCTATTTATAACTACATCATATCTACAAATGTGAAACCTCTTATATTATTCTTCATTGCTATCAAGGAGAGTTGATAAATGTACGTCCTACGCAGAAGTAAACTGTGTGTAACCAGTGACAATGCAAAACTTTAACATTTTTGTGCTTCAAAAAAATCAAGGCTACATTTTTAATTAGTGCATTATAAAGTAAAGAAATTATTGTGAAATTATTGTGAAAAAACAAATTACAGATTTTCAGTCAAACGTTTGAACACACTCTCTCATTCAATGTTTTTTTTCTATGTTTACTTTCTACATTTGATATACACACAAACATCAAATATATAAAGTAGATTTCGTATAGAATTATATAGTATAAGTTAAATAAGTTTATAACCAAATCCTCCTTTGTCCATCTTTTGCTTTGTCAAAAAGTATTTAGTAGATTTATTTCACTTTTTTTCTTTGAATAATTCCATAAATCTTGCTTCATATATTTCATGTCTTCTGTATGTAACAAAAGTAGTAAGAAAAAAGAAACAAAACACTCTGAATACACACATTGATAAAAGGCTTTGCTCCACCTGATTGCTGTTACTTATGTCCCTAAGTCCTCGTACTTGACTATATCTCACCTTTAGGCACCTTTGTATTTAAAGTTGACCCCGCTCATTTGCATTTGAATGACAAAATCTTGAAGCACACGAGCAGAATGGCATGTGGTACAGACTTGTTAATAATGCATTTGTTTTCCCATACAAATACATATACACAAAACAACCGCACCTCTCCCCATCTTCTCCTTCTCTGTTTGTTTCTACTTCTGCCACTGCCTGCAATATCCATATACTGCTGAAACATGCAATTCCCCAAAGACAATAGCACGTAACCAGCACAGTAACAGTATGCAAAAAGCCCATATGAAACTCTCCTTGGTCTGATATTATGTGTCATTACGACCATAGGTGGGGAGACCTAACCCGTTTAGCTCCTTTATTAGAAGAAAGGAAGAGGAAAATGCTCCCTCTCACTGCAGTCACTACAGCACTACAGTCTGAGGAGACGCAGGTATGTGGGTCTTTCTGATGCTCACACTGTGCAAATATAGCGAAACAGTACTTGTTGTAGTTAATGTAAGTTGCTATTGTTGATGTACATATAAAATACAATTACAGCTATAGCAGTAAATATATGTACCAGTTGCAGAATTGTAGTAATTGTATGTGTTAAAAGTATTTTCTTGATGCTATGTCTAAAACTATGGGTTTTGGGTGGTGTGACAGGGACCACAGAACATTTGAAATACATGTCTTTACAAAATGCACTGAAGTGTAATTAGACAAAATTAACCTATAACTGGTTAAAGGTTCTTATTACATATTTTCTGATCTATGTTATGATGACCTGGAGTTGTGTGTTTTTTTTTCTTTCACACACAAACCCTGCATATTTAAGATGGGTTCTTCTTTCAAACTGAAAACAATCTTGTGATGTCATGTGATAATACAGAAAGTGCTCCACTGTGTTTTTAAACTCCATACACCTGCACTAGACTAATGGATCATTTCAGACCTAGAATTGCCAATTTCTAACAAAAGGTAAAAGGTAGCCATTAATTTGAAAACCACCACTTCGTGACATCACAAGGTGGAACAGAGCATTTTGAGCACTGGAGATGTAAACAGACCAACAATAAAGAGTTATTCAAACATGTGTGAATAAAACAAAACACAGCTGCAGGTATGTTCATGAGGAGGTAACATTCTACAGCTTAAAGCTCAAAGGAGTTAATTAGAAACAACATAAATAAAAAGCAAAGGTAATCTGCATGGGGACAAGGAAAAACGTGTTTAGTAACAATAACTGAATAATATATGAGTGTTGTTTCCATACATCTGTGTCAGTAAAATACAATACTTCCTCCTTGAATCCTTTTTGTACATTACAGTTCACATAATAGTTCCAGGATAATTCCAAGTATCATAAAATAATTCAGCGACAGACCAAACTCAAAGCAGAAGCCTCCAATCCTTCCCCTTTATATAAAATGTAGACATGTTGCTATAACACTCAACACACCCCTGCATAACACTGCCATCTGGTGTCAGTAAAACAAAAAAGTGTGTGTGTGTGTGTGTGTGAAATGTCAAATTACATCTTGGCAGAACAGAAAGGGATGTCAAAATATCAATTAATTACTTCAAATGAACTTTATTAAGAACAATATCAAACAAACTGACTAAATTACTTCAGACAAAAGTCACTCAAACAAATCAAACCTGTTGTAATGTGTTATTTAATATTACACAGGTTAATGTAACCTACAAACATGAGGCGTTCACTGACCTCCCTCTGTAATATTTTAAAGTCACATACAGCCTGCATTATGAGAGTAATGTTGAAAATCCTCATATTTTAATGAACATATCTTTTAACTAACAGTTTTAATAAGAGATAAAAAGAACAATGGGTAAGTGTGTGCAGATCGAAGTCTTGCTCCTTTTATATGTGTCAGCTGTAAGGGAGTTCTTGTTTTAGTGAGTGAGGGGGGTGCCATGTTGAAATGATGTGATAATAGTGTGTTCACAGAGCCTATCTGTGTAGCACAGGTAATGACGCAGTAGAGCAAACAGACTAACTACTGCAACATGTGTGTGTGTGTGTGTGTGTGTGTGTGTGTGTGTGTGTGTGTGTGTGTGTGTGTGTGTGTGTGTGTGTGTGTGTGCGTGTGTGTGTGAAGATAAAAGAATAACTTATATCATCACCATATAAAGAGGGAGAAAATAAAAGAAACCAGTGTCACCTATAAATCATTTCTTATGTTTCTGAGGTTAGCTAAACTCAAGCTGCAAGGCAGGACTTATATTGCCTCTTCTGCTAAATCATGTTATGGTTAACCATGACGCTCTAATGATTTAAAACATATTATTTCTTCAAAATGTGTGAATATTAAAGGTCACATATTACACTATTTTCTGATCTATGTTATAATGTTTCCTCATCACAAACACACCTGGAGTTGTGTTTTGTTTCTGCATATTTTGGCTGAGTTCTTCTCTCAAACTGAAAACACTCTGTGCTTTTAAACTCCTTACACCTTCACTAGAATCATTTAGATAGTTTTACCACTAGAACTGCCTACCTCTACTGAACTAAAGGTAAAAAGGTAAAAAGGTAGTGGTTAAGTTGAAAGGTCAGACTAAGTAAAGGGTTACTGAAACACGTGTGAATGAAACAAAACAAAACATTTTTGAAAAGGTAACAACATTCTAATTTGGCTTAAAGCTCACAAAATCAATTTTGCGTAATATAGAAGAACCTTTAAGCTACACTTTTTTAATTCACTGCTGCCCAATATAGCTATTGTACACACACTCACTTCCAGAGGTTCCAGCTGTGCTTGAGCAAGACACTTCACCCACTTGCCTATGAATAGTGTGAGCGAGTGGTGGTCGGAAGGGCCAATAGTACAGATTGGCAGCCTTGCTTCTGTCAGTCTAACCCAAGGCAGAAGTGTCTAGAGACATACAGTATCTTACTACCACTAAGTATGGAGAATGAATAGCAATTGTAAAGTAATTGTCAAGCAACTTATGTGTGTGGAAAAACTCAATATATGATTAATGCATTATTTTTACTTCAAGATAGTGTAAATAGTTAAATATCTTTTCTGTTTTTGAACTGTTTTTCTCAATTATTTTTAAACCAGAAAACGCTGCACTTCATACCTCATTATTAAAATTCTACACCTGCATCTTTGCATCTTTTTAGCTCCAGATATTGACAAGTGACACATTGCTGCAGGTCAGATCAATGTCTGCCTCCATGGAAACCCATCTTCAGCCCTTGTATATGTCAGAGCGACTAGCCTAAGTGTGTGTGTGAGGCTTTCTGCAGCGCCTCAGGCATCACGGGGGACCTCCAGGAACGCTACAGGCATCTTTAAGGCCAGAGGAAGAAAGAGACAAGAGGAGAGGGAGAGCTGAGCTGGAGGAGTTCAGCTAAGTGTGTGATCAACCCGCCTCAGAGAGCAGGCAAAAGCAGCTCTGTCAATAATGATCTTTATTTCCCAGTGGCGCCGGAAACTCCAAATATGCAGACGAGGTCCACTGTTGGAAGTAAAATGCTTAGTAAGATGTAAACGTCAACGTGACCGAAGTTTGTTTTTCAGACATAAACCAGTGAAGAATACTAAAGGTGCACTATGAAACTTTTTGGTTGGGGTTCCGTCACCTGCTTGTTTCTATGGATATGTCATTGTTCTGCCTGGAATGTTCCACAGTCTAACACTAAACAGCTCTCCCTTACATTTATTCAATTACAGGTGGTTTTACTGCTCAAAAATCCCGACAGATCTGAGTGTAACTTGACCTGGTTTGGTCTCCATGAAGATAGAAAGGTTTAATACCATACTGTGAAACATTCCAGACAAAGGAAGAACATCTCCATGGAGAAAAGCATTTGACGGACCCTCCACCACAATGCACAATGCACCTTTAAGGCATATGCTAGAATGTGTATAGCAATAATGTTGCCGTGGACTGGAAATGACAGTTTGACATAATACTGGGCTGACAAAATATGGAGAAGTTATTTTCAAAAACATGATATTTTTTTGTATTGTCTGACTGTACACTGTTGTTGTATCCTTTGTCAAGCCACTTCATTCATCTTATCTTCTCCAGTCATGGTATGTAGCCTGCTATGTCAGAAATGGCATGGTGGGAATTTTGCAAAAGAATAAGAAAAATAAATACATATTTACATCTACTGGCATTGACCTATGACCTATACTTTGTACAGAACCTCCTGCATAGTCAACAAACTGTGGACACTCTGATCTAGTCCACTAGTCAAGACAAATAGGGTCCTTATCACAACTCAAACCCTCTAATTAGAGTTGTTGCCAGCCTATTAACCTGGTAAAACCTGATTACCTCCGCCAAGGAGGTTATGTTTTCGCCTGAGTCTGTCTGTTTGTTTGTTTGTTTGTTTGTTTGTTAGTTAGCAAGATAGCTCAAAAAGTTATGGACGGATCTTGATGAAATTTTCAGGAAATGTTCCTAATGGTAAATCCAACAGATGATTAAATTTTGGTGATGATCCAGAAGAAATCCTGGATTCTGGATCACTTTGAAAACTGAGCTGCTTGGCGGAGGTCTGCGCTCTCTGAGTGCTTTTCTAGTTTAAAACAATTTGATGCTCTGATGCTGAACAGTACCACCTGATTTATTTATCATTTGACTCAGTTTGGCAAATAAGTCACACCGGGATTATGTTTGGCTTAGAGAGTCCTCACTTCCTGCAGTTGGTTGCATCTGCCTGTTTCAGTCAGAGCACATTGGAAGCTGACCACGAGTAGAGGATAGGAAAAAGTACATGGCATTTGACCATGTATAATCATGTAGAGCTGCATTAAGACCCCACAATTCCATGTTAAGGAAAATTTTCAGACAAACTGCAGACTTATCAGGGGTGGGTTGACTAGCCAAAATATTGTACTCAATTGAAAGTAATGTTACTTACAAAGTGGTCCAAGAAATTACTCAAAAAGTACTTGGGAAAATTACTACTCAAGTAAGAGTAACTTAAAGAGTAACTGTCAGGACTTAAAATCTGATCTATAATTGAAAGTGTAATTGGAAGTACAAAACATAAAATAATGCACAAAATCTAGTATTAAAATATTAAAAAATAGAGAGAGAAAAACAAATTCATATCTGAAGTAGCAGTGCAAGAAACATAAATGGTCAAACTATTCAATATTGTCAGCATAAAGGCACTTGTCTTCTCAAGTTTGGTGAATCTTCCATCTAAGAAGATTCACCAAACTTATACTCAGGTAAGAATAGTGTTACTTCAATAAAAATATGACTCAAGTAGAAGTAAAAGTATGCTGCTAGAAAAGTTCAAATTCTGTAAAAAGTTACTGAAGTAAATGTAACTGAGTAAATGCACCTCTGCTTATGATCTTGTTTGCCCAGCCTGTGTGATATGTTTGCTAGTGTTTTCCCAAAAGAGCAGGCTTAGATGAGAGCGGCGTGCTCCAAGAGGGCTGGAGCTGGAGTGGCCCTTGGTGCGTTGGCTGTGATAACAAGTTTAGAGGCAGTTGGACAGAACCTTGTGGCAGATCGATGCTGGCATGCTGATGAGGACAGAGCAGGTGTAGCCAGAGGGGGTACGATAATGGCCAGAGCATGCACAATCATACTCGAGGAATTCATGAAACACAACAGAGGTGGACAGAGACGTGGGAAGTTCTCAAAGCACTAAAAACCTTTAAGAATGATTTTAAGAAAGAAATCAAAATTTCTCTCTCTGAAAAACAAACAAAGAAGTATGTTGTGTTTTAAGGCAAGACATTTCAGTACAACCTGACAGAAAATAGGGCCCTGGTTCAATTCTCTCTGTGCCTGATGTAGTCTTTCTATGTGGAGTTATGGGGCAACACTAGTTCCAAAGTTGGCGGTTCAAATCCCGCTCTCAACATAAACATCATCATTGGTTGAGGTATTAGATCCACAGGTAGGCAGTGTGATTCTTGTTCCCACAGATGAATACTGTCAGTGTGTACTTGGGCAAGACACTTATAAACTGTCTTGCCCCCAGTGTCTGCATACACCGGTGTGTGAATGCGTGAGTGGTGCTTTGAGTGCCTTGAAGATGGAAAAACAGGTAGAAAAGTGCCATATAAAAATGTGTGTGTGTGACTTTGCTTGTTCTCTCTGTGTTTGGTTGCGTGGATTTCCTTATATTTTCTCTACTGACCTTAACAATAGGCTAATATACTACACTGCATGGTCTACTTCAGTCACAGTCTGTTGTTGTGTGTTGGGGCAGGACAATAGTTATGCCTGAAACATGTATCTATCAATATAGTCTGAATTACACATCTCTTTGTTCTAACCTTTTTTTATGTCTCGCATCGGCCACTTTGATTTTGTGCATCTGAAATAAAGTGATTATTCTCAAAGACAGAGATGAGCAGACTGGTGAACACTCTTTGAGCTCTGGCGTCTGTCTCAGGGTTGTATTGTATCTGCCCAGTCCCTCCCTCCCCATGCACACTGCCCCACTTCTGCAGCCGGCCCCATCTGGTTTGACAATCTGTTTTGATGGAAATCACTTTTTTCCAACTCTACTCATCTCCACACTGTGTTCTTGTATTTTGTCTTCAGGTTTTGTTCCAATTGTAGTTCAAATGAGACTTGGTCATGATCAGTGCTGCCAGTGCCTCAAGATTCAAAGTTCAAATACATAACAGGAACAACAAATAAACAGTTTGCATTAAGACTTCAGTCAGTACATTCCATCTATTGACAGTTTCTAATGCACACATTATCAAACACTGTCAAAAAGTTTTCAGATTGTCTAAAAAAACATACGGAACACATTTTTCAGGAGTCTGTGATCATGCGAGTGTTCATGATCATGTTTAAAAGTTTGACCCTAACCCTTTCAACAAAAATACTGAGTATGACTGAAAAACACTGTTTAACAGCACAAATCAGCTCACCTGTTGTAGTTCCAGCTAAATCAGTTGTTTACGGTCAGATTGTGTTAAAATAGAGACTAAAAGCAGAGACTACAATTAGCATTATACCCTCAGGTAAAGTTGATGCCATTAGCTGAGGGTATAATGTATCTATTGTACAGTATATGTCACCAGGTCATGGGGCACTTAAACACATCCCAGGTATGTTTTTGATGAAGAAACATTATAACGTAGATCAAAAATATGAACCCTTTAAGACACATTTCATTCAGGGCAGTAAAGTGCTAATTGAGGACATATTACGAACCGCTAAACAAACTGTAAAGTTTGTTTTTTTTCTGCATGCATCATACCTTTATAGGATTCAAAGAGTAAGCACAGTTAAAATAAATAAAGTAAGTAGAGCGGAGAGGGCGATGGCTGGTGTCTCCCCCTCTTGGCCCCTCCCACCTCCCTCTTTGTGGAGTAAGTACGACTCCCATCACAAACTGCGCCTCTGTCAACAAATGCCAATGCATCTTGAGACAGGAGTGAGCCCAGGCAGAGAGCGAGGACAGAGAAACATCACATTGTCTTCTACCATATGCATTCTTTTGAGTCCGCTCCTTCTCCGCATCTTTTACACAGTAAAGAGTGTTTTTAATGCAAAGGTACTGGGCTTTTTCTTTTTTTTACTCCCAATGCGCCCTACTCGTCCCCAAACACTTGAATCTACTACAGTCTTTCTCTTCTCTCTCGAGATTACACCAGCTAGCCTGATGATACTTCCACACCAACGCAATTCAGTTTTACTGTCCATCTTCTGTTGTATTTTTTAAGAGCCCATATTACTGTTCTGATCTATGTTATAATGTTGTTTCCTCATCAAAAACATACCTGGAGATGTGTTTTATTTCATTTGCACACAAATCATGCATATTTAGGCTGAGTTCTTCTCTCAAACAGAGAGACACTCTGTTCCACCTTGTGATGTCATGTGATAATACAGGAAGGGCTCCACTGAGTTTTCAAACTCAGCGGAGCCCTTCCTGTATTATCCAAATGATTCCTTCACTTGAATCATTTGGATAATTACAGCCCTGTGTTGACCCTTGTCAAATAAGAAACATGTCCACTGATTTCCAGTTCAAAACTGGAGAACTGAGAGACCCCACCCACTCAAAGTGGCAGCTCACTGTAACAAGCATCAGATTTTCATTTAATGTTACTTTATTGTTGAAAATATCTATGTGGTAATTTGTAAATACAGAGTGGTGGGTGGAGATAAAGGAAAGGTGAAAACTGAAATTTTCTGAACACCCGAGCAAGAGGACATGAGGATTACTCAAACACACACAAATCAATTCAAAACACAACCTAGAGAAAGCTAACCACGGGGGAACACTTTTTACGGTAATTGATATTGTAATGTCCCCTTCAACTTTAATAATGTTTGTTATTCTTGTTTCATCAGTCTGTTCAGCATATGTACAAAATCAAAAGTACAGTCCTGTATCCCTGTAGCTACTCTTTCACATGTAGAGATTCACAGGGTTATTGGAGCCAGCAGACGGATAGCGGGTGATAACCATGTCAAACCTTTAGACTGACATCAAACTGCTCTGTGCTGAAAGGCTTAGATTTAGAGAACAGTGAGGCAGTGGGCAGAAGAGACTCAAAACAGTGTGTGATCTGCATAGAACAGAGGGAGGCTGTATTTAGGCTGAGAAATACGCAAAAAACAAAACATTTTAATGTGGTACTGTGGGTCAGTGAAGACAAACAAAACAAGATCTAATGAGCAAGGGGCAGTTTAAACGGGAGAAAATGTTAATCTGTTTTTATATTATTTACCTTGAGTGTTTTGCTTTCCTGTTTTCAATCACAGGAGCATTTGCCTCACTTGGATCTTGCCACCATCCAGAAAACATTACACTACAGTATAACTTTTCTGGTAAAGAGAACTACAATACAGTCTCTATGGAGATGTTATTGGTTTGGCCAATATGTTCCACAGTATTGCATTAAACCTATCTATCACCATGAAAACAAGGTAGTGACACCAGGTCATATCTGTGTGGAGAGAGTCTTTTACCAAAACCAATGCTGTTTCTCAGTCCTTTATTTTTACTTTTTGTTTGTTTGTTTTTGACTTAAATGGACCATGCTTCTCTCTGATTGGTTAATTTGCCTGTCAGTCACGCCCTCTGAAAATAGGGAGACAGGATGCAGTTCCAGATCCACTCGTCTTTGTAAAGTTTTGTCAAAGCGTATGGTTCTGGCTGGTTAGGTAATGTTTAATTATAAATCACGTTGTTTCCAGGCAAAACAATCAAATCTCCATAGGGACGAAGTGTGTCCAGACCAGAAAAGTGAAATCAGTGTCAGTGAATTAGTGAAAGATAGATAAGAAAAATTATCACGATCTCTATTTAATCAAATATTATTTCAAAACTGAATTGCATGTCCATAATGTAACCAGTCCATCTGTGCTTGTCTTCTGCATTGGATGTTATTTTTGTGTTTTTGTTTGGAGGTAGAGTTTGACTTGAATTTGACCTCAGCCCGCTTACTGTACCTTTTTTCTTTTTTTTTTTTGTCTACTACAGTGTAATTCTCTTTTTCCATGCAGGCTCCATGGGCTGTTCCTGCTCACTCCTATTCCCTGATGAATGAAATTGTGAGATTATAAAACACATGCAAAAGCAGATTGCCTTCCAGAGAGCTTAAATCAATCTGATGTTACATTTTTGGATGTTTGGAGTCTGAAGGCTGCACAGGCCCAACACTGGAGGGTACAGGGAAGCCATGTTTGGGGAAAACAAGCGTGAAATGCCACTGCCTCAATTAGGATTTGATTGAGGGAAATCCAACAGTGTGTTCTCACAAGCAGAGAGAAAGAGAGAGAAAGGAACAAAAAGAGGGACAAAGAGAGGGGGAGAAAGGATGAAAGAGAGAAAGAAAGAAAGAAAGAGAGAAAGAGTAAGGATGAAAGAGAGAAGGAGAAAGAAAGAGACAGAGAGCAAAAGAGATGAAAGAAAGGGAGAAAGAGAAGGGGAGTGAGAAAGGGTGAAGAAAAATAGAGAGGGAGAGATAGAGCGAGAGAGCGAGAGAGCAAGCAAGAGAGAGAGAGAGAGAGAGAGAGGGAGAGGGACAAAGGGGGGGAATAAAGGGGCATTACAGGGTCCTCCAGACTGAGAATGTTCTTATTTACAGTGACATTGGGACAACAACAGCTGTATACAGCTGTCAGCTCCACCACACTCACCCTCTTATGTGTCTCTACTGAGTGAACACCCCCCCGAGCATTCTGACAAAATACTAAATGATAGCTCATGTTTTCAAAATAGCACGGAAATTATGGCTTGGTTAAATACAGGATTGTTTCATAATAATAATTGTAAGTTATTTCTATTACAGTAATAATAAAAGCAGTGAAAGTAGAGATTTGGATCTTTCTTGGCATACATACTTAAAATTTACTGTTGCGCTTTTGGGTTGTTGAAAATAACAACTCTGACAGGCTAGAGGTTGGTTTTACGAAAAGGGCTGACAGTGAAAGAGTTAATACTATATGTTAATTAAAGTGTTAAAACCTTTTGTTGATTTATCTTTGGTGTTCAGTTCACCTGATTTCCCCAGACCTGCCAGTACTACCAAGTTCCTCACTCAAACTCCCACTCTGAAGTCCATATTTTAACTCGATGCCTGGTTACCTATAAGCTATGCAGAAATGAAACAATGAGTGAGAATAAGAAACTCAAGATTTTGCACAATTCCTAAAATATAAATCTCTCCACTAATTATTTTTAAAATCCTAATACGAATAGTTCCAGTCACGCTTGTGTGGTAGAAATCCTGTAAGCCTGGTTTTATTCCTGCTTAGAATTCTAAAGAGGTAGTTTCCGTGTGCCAGGAGGAGCGCCCACCTCACTGCCGTGTTTTTGTCTCCTCGGCTGCTCTGTCCGACCCAGGGCCCCTGCACAGTTAGGCTCTAAGTGAGGGGCCGTGGCAGGGCTCAGGGCTCACACACAGCCACATCATTAGGGAGAGCAGTCTTTGGCCCCGGGGGAGGGATGACAGTCCATCATGGCTCACTTTAGACCTGTGGAATCAAAGATGAATGTGAGAAGTATGAATAGAAATACTGCACTTACCTGCACTGGGTTTAATTCAGCACTGGAAAACAGATGGTCTTTATCTCAATTCTGATACACTTTAAAGATGCACTATGTAACTTTTCTGGAGGGGGGTTTCCATGGAGATGTTATTGCTTTGCCGGATTGTTCCCAAAAATGGCATTGATCCTAACTATAGGCGTTTTATTGCTCAAAAATACCTTAAAAAATATGCATTCTTACTGTGACCTGGCTCATCTCTCCAGCTTGTTTTAATGGAGATAAATATGTTTAATTTAATTTCAGCAATAACATCCCCTTAGACAGGCAGGTCAGAAAAATGACATGGTGCACTATAGTCCAATGATGTTCTTCTGGCCTTCCGATCTTCTGGTAGAGGCAGGGCTATCTACAGTCCAACTTCTTCGGGACAGTATCTCTGGTGTGTGAGTAAACAAGGATGAGGGGGCTTTTTTACTCTCACACACCTGGAATACTGTCCTGAAAAATTCCGACTGCAGATGGCACTGTCATCCTGCCTCCACCGGTAGGAAGACAAAACCTGTTAAAATCTGCTGACCAGTGTAGTAAACCTTGGTCTGAAAAAGGATCTATTAAAATAAATGACAAAGTGCACCTTTAAAGACCCCATATTTTGTGTTATCTTTTGGGTCTTCAGATTCTCTCATTGATTTAAAAACAAGATGCATAATGACCAAATTACCACTGGCTGTTACTGTACTGTACTCCTCCTACTGATGTGGTAATACAGGAAGTGCTCTACTGTGTTTTAAACTCCATACATCTTCACTAGAATATTTTTTTTTCAATTCAGCCCTGGAATTGCTTATCTCTACTGAACTAAAGGTGAAAGGTAGCCATTAACATGAAAACTACAGCTTCATGACATCATAAGGTGGAACAGAGCATTTTTAGCAATGTAGACTAATAATAAACTCAAACATGTGTTTTTGATGAAGTAAACAAGAGTCAATTGTACGTAATATAGAACCTTTAAGGAAAAAAATCTTTATATGGACAAAAATCTATAACCTACATTACTATATGTTGACAATCATAAGAGAGTTGCTACATAATTAGACGAAAACAGCATCTGACATGACACACATGTTTGAAAAAGTCACTGGACATGAACCACTGAGAAGAGAGTTGGATGCTGCAGTATTCACTCTGCATGGATGAGGCCTCCCTTTTTGTGAAAAACAACAAAGTTTTTGATTTATTCTTTCTCAGTTTTGTGCGCACCAGTTATCTGCATGTATGAGCTAACCTTGTTCTGTCAGGCTGAGTTCTCAACTTCTGTACAGTGCAAATATCTTCTGCTTATGCGTTTTGAGGCTACAGACTGGTGTACTATAAGCTCATTCTACCTGCAGAAACACTGTATATAGCTACTCTATGTGCGTCATTCACATATTGGTAGTTTGTCTGACCTCAGCTTCTTATCAAGAAGTAGCTTTTTAGCAATTGTACAACTGACAAAGGTGTTGTGCTGTGGTATGATGCTTTTATCAGAGGATCAGAGCAGAGCTTGTGGAGTTCACACACGTAATGAGATCTGTGAAATCAAATCAAATGTATGTTCTTCCTAGTTGGTGTAGACATACCAAAGCCCATATAAACAGTAATGCGTGAAATACTATATAGCTATTCCTCAATAGAGATAGGAAATAAGCCAATATCTTCCAATTGCCTGCTTTGTGCACAACCTGAGAATTTCTTATCTTTACATGTTTGCCAACAGTGGTGTAACATAGTATAACACTAGACAATATGAATAATAAAACATAAACGCAACAGTGTCATTAATGGGGCTGTACACTACTATTTTAAAACATGAAAAAGAGAACTAGTTCATTTTAAAGGATTTGACTTTATGCATTCTGATCATCCTGATTATCCCAGTGATGAATTTATAAGCATGTTTCACAACTTTCAGAAACAAGAGTGGAGCGGCGTTTAGGTGTGAAGGTAAAGTTAGCAACAATTAGCATGCTGGCAGTGCACTTCCTGATTAGCGAGCAATAAAATGCTTACATGCAGATAGACAGCTGTCTTTTTTTTTTTTTTACCTCAAGAGCAACTGGGGCAAGTTGATTTTAACTCAAATAGCTACATGAGGAAAACAGTCAAGTACAAGCTCTTTAAGTGTTTATTTATGTCTAAACCCAAGCACCATCAATGACTGAAACAAGGTGTCAAAGAACATATTTAAAACATTGGAATCATTCAACAGGTTAAATTGGGGTGACCCAGCCTGACATGATTCAAAAACAATATAGCGCTCAGTTGGAGTGTCAAAAGCCAGATGTAAATTAATACATCTTAACTCTTTGCTGGTAGCACGCTAGTAACATTCGCGCACATCTGCACTATTAGCAGAGATATCACTCCCTGACACTCCATCCATCTCCATTTCTTCTATGGTGTTTCCATGGAGAAGCTATTAGAGCATTAGCAGCGTGTTCATTCAGGCTGTCACATGCACCACAGTGACGACTATCTGTCCCCATCAGATCTTAGTTGCGTCTGAGCCTGATGTTACTGTTATAAAGCGGCCGCCCTCTTCGATTGTGCTGTTTTTGTACGTGTGGCCCTCCCCCTCCTGCTTGTCTCGCCTCTCTTATTAACATGCACTTAAATTCCCTTTGTTCTCTCAAGTGCTCATTAAAGAATTCAGTGCCTTGTGATGTCTATAGTTTTACATAATGAGAACCCAAGAGGCCTCCACGTGCACACTAAAGTTCTCCATTTGTTTTAGTCGGCATTAGAGGAGCAATTTGTTTAATTTCTCCTGAGTTTAACCTTGCTGACTGTGATGGAACAGGCACCTGCAAATCTTGCTTTCAGTGAGATTAGCGGTGAGACTCGGTGCTGCCCATGAATCGTCAGTTTCTTGTATCTTTTCTGGGAGATGGTACCTGATGTGCATACATAAATAGATTCATACTTTTAAAGGAAAATCAGGCATGTTTATTTCATTGAGTCCTCCAGAGAGATAGTGGTCAGTTATAATGCAGTGTGCAATGTAGATTTAGCCTATTAAACACCAGTTTTAACATACTGTGTGATAACATTTGAAAAGTGAAACCATATTTAAGCATGGCATCTCTTGATAGGCCTTTATACACAACAGGCTCCCCTTTATGGGTGAATGGGTTTGGTATATTTGCCACAGTAGACATGCTCACTGTTAAAAAGAATATATACATTAGTCTCTTACTCTTCATTATCCTTATAACATTCTGAACAAAATGTATAACTTATTTCAGAGTTTAGTCATTTGATTGGTGATTCGATACACTTGCACTGGTGTTCAGTCATGTTATTTTTCTCTTTATTTTTTACTTGTGAACAGACATGCATGACAAACTGACCGATATGTTTCTCTGATTGGTTAATCCACCTGTCAATCATACCTAAATTGTCAGAAACTCCATGGAAAGATAACTTGTCTTGAAACATATATTTCTTTAATTTTTATTATTATTATTATCCATCCATCCATCCATCCATCCATTTTCTCCCGCTTAATCCGGCTGGGTCGCGGGGGCAGCACGCTGCCCATTACTCTGTGCACCATAGACCCCTATGAACCCCTCTGCAGGTGGTGAGCCCACAGGAGGGAGGATTATTATTATTATTATTATTATTATTATTATTATTATTAATAATAATTTTTTTTTTTTTTACAGTGCCTACAGTGTTTTAGTGTTTTAGGGACAGTGGCGTAGAGGTTGTGGGTTCAATTCTGACTCAGAAACAGATTCTGCATGTTGTGGGGAGTCTTTAAGTTTAATCTGCCATTCAAGAGACCAAACATGATCCTGTAAAAGAATTTAAATCAATAATTTTCTGTTTGTCTATGTCCCAAATTGTTGGCCATGTGAACAGATATTGATATTGTACCCCATAATGCCCATAGTAAATAAGCTGTATCTCCTTCACCTTGACACAACTTTTAATACCCGGAACCATCATTTTACAAGACATGTTTATAACTCATGTAGTGAACACAGTGGCTCCCCCTGTTTGCGAGGCTGTGTTACGTCACCACAGTCATATCCTGTCCATCTGCTCGCTGTTTTGACATGTCTCCTGAGTCCCATTCATTTATTAAACCAATATTGTTCTGATTCCTTTTGTAACAACGATGCCAAGGGGAAAATATTTAGTTTTTAAAACCTTTTCGCCATCTTGTCTCGTCTCTTCAAAATCCCAGAATGAAAGATTTTGGCTGTGTTTGCCGTTTGAAGACTGTTGCCAACAAGAGGGGGGACAAGGACGGCAAATTTATTCAGAGCCACGCGTGCACCCCTCAGCATCTTGTCCTATTTGCTATGAAATCTGGAGTAAAGATTCCAAACAGGAAAACCCTTGAGCTCGCTGATTGTTTTACAGCTGTACCAGGCTAAGGGCGTGGCGCTTGCATGCATCTAACTAGCGTCATGCTTGGGCACACATGGCTGAGTACATGCTTAGAGAGTGCTTGGAGAGCAGAGAGAGAGGAAGAGGTTGGGGAGGGCTCCGTGTAGCTTTCCAAAGTGAGTAGCCCATAGAGGGATACAATAAAGCACCAATGACAGGAACAGATGGAGCTCCTTTATTGTCCCCTGAAATGCAAACACTGAATATCTTTGCTTGGTGGGTGGCCAGTTTATATATTTATTTCCTCCACATCCTGTCCCCCTCTGCTCCCTCATGGTTAATAACTGCAGTGGCTGGCACGCACCCACGTTTAAGACTAAAAGGTTCTGATAAAGAGGCTGGAGCCAGATGCTTATTATTGGCTGGTGACGATTTAATGGGTAGTGACACAGTACAGGAATGACAAGGAGTGGTAAAGTGTGGAGCAGTTGGGTAAAAATGTCTTCACAGTGAGAGGGCAGCCTGGCACAGAGTGGGAATCCAACACTGGCACTGTAGTACTGGTTCATATAAGAGTATGGACAGCTGTAGAAAACTTTAAAGGTATGTAACTTTTCTGCTCGAGGGCCGCCACCTGCTTGTCTCCATGGTGATGTCAGGTAGGGTGTGCAGATCTGTGTCAGGACAATTTGAGGAGAGGAAGAGCCAAAATTGTCCCTCCCCTGTGTCCTGCAGCATCACAGCAGTGTACTCACGTCAGTATTTCCTCTAGAAGGTCTTCTGGTTACATTTGCTGCAACATATGGTGTGAAAAGCCTGTAGAATCTCAAATGTCCATAACTAGCTCATTCACTCCCCTCTTGCATAATCTCCATGTAATTCCATAATGTGTAATGCCATACTGTGGAATATCTCCAAGGAAACAAGCAGTGCCTCCAGGCAAAGTTACAAGTCAGATCTGGAGAAAGGGGAGTCCACTCACAAAAGACGCTAGATGGATAAAGATAAAGTAGTCCCAGCATAGTACAGTTGATGAGATGATTCCATTTCTCTGAGTGAAGTTTGCCCAATTACCATATCTGAGTGTGTTCAACATAATTAATACATTAATCCATAATAACTTGCATTGGAGAATTAAAAGGCTAATTACCCCACTGTCATCGTCTCCCATGGTACAATATTTTGACCCCATTGCCCATGCACCCAGTTACAGTTATAGCGGCAGTTGTGACAGGAAGGGCATCTGGTCTAAAAATCTGCCAAATCCAACTGTTCACTATGCTGAATTCGGCACTAAACCAAAATAAAAGAAACCAGTGTTATAGATAGGCTGGTTGATGGTGTTACATTATCTTACATCACGGAGCTTGTAAACAAATAACCATTTTTCCACAGGTCTCCAGAGAGTCCGTCTGCAGCATCTGTCCACATTTGATTACTTACAAGAAATACCACAGCCGATACATCACCTGGGGACGGCTAATGCCTGCAAAACGCTTCAATCTATTCACTAGAACTAAATGTACTGACAGTATACCAACAATGACTCCATATAGAGTAAAGCACCAGCTCACAACAAACAGGATTTATTCTACAGTTATGACTCCATCAATAATGTATACAGAGTTGCAAACACTTCACTTTAGGTTTCTGGTTTATTCCCAGTCTCATGCCAAACTTGCGTTCTGATTCCAAACCTATTTAAAAACTCAAAATCAATGCTGTTTTCCAAATCTATTTGTTTTGATAAGATGTTGTATTTTACTACAATGAAGTAATCCAAACGACCACATTAAATCAAAAATTAGATCAGATATTTCGTTTAAAGGGTCAATTCAGAGCATTCGTCCACACGTCAACATGCTGCTGTGTAAACTCAGTGTAAACTTTTCTCTGCAAAATACAACTCCAGGTATGTTTTTGATCAGGGAACAACATTACAACTATTAGAAGCTCAAAAAGTCTATTTGCATGATACAGTATGTCCTCTTTAACTCTTAAGCTAAGTTTTGACTCTGGTACTCTGACCAGTCCAACTTGGAACATTTAGACAGAGTTAAGCTTAATGGTGACCTGCATTTCCATGCTCCGGACACTCAGGTCCAGAGGCAGTCTCCTATATAAGCAACTGACGTCACCCAAACTAAAATAAATGTTTTTCTTTATAAATAAAATCTAAATTGTACCTGAATTATACTTTTTAGTCATACGGCCTAAGCTCAGCTGTTCACAAAAAGACATTTAGTAATTCCAAGTCTGTGGCTCTGTGACATGGCGTGGCAGAAGTTAGAGTAAACTCAAAACTACTTATGGTTTATTGTCAGCTTTTATACATTTATTTCACCTCTCTGTGCTAACATACATTATGTGTTGGATATAAAATATTGTTAATCTTGGAACGAGTATCATGCATCAATAAACAGCTTTTCAATGCATTTTAATACATATTCAGTGGTAACGGTATAGGATCAAAAGCTACTTGCCATAGTTTTACTTGGTATCGAATGGAAACATAATTCACTTGTTTGACTCATCACTAATTAAAACCATATTCACATTTTGCACTTATTTAAAAGGTGCACTGCTTAACTTGTCAGGTTTGGGGTCCACCATGATGGAAATGCTATTGCTTTGCCTGTAGCGTTCCACCATATGGTATTAAACGTATATAAGACACATTTATTAAATTATGGGTATTTTTATTGCTCAAAAGTACATTTAAAAATACATTCTGACTGTGTGTAGGGTCGCCTCTTCACAGATCTCACCTGTAAATTGGCCTGATGCCATCTCCTGCTTGTCCCTATGCTGATTCATAAATTTAGCACCATACTTTGGAACACTGCAAGCAAAGCAATAGCATCGCCACAGAAATAAGCAACTGATGGGCCCACTACCAGAAAAGTTACGTAGTGCACCTTTAATTGCTAACTTTACGTTTTCAGCCATAAGTCACAACCACTCCTCCATTATGACAAGTCTCTTTGTCCAACTTTGGATCAACCTTTCCCCTCTCAATCCTCAATCTCAATCCCATCCCCATTTCCTCTCCTCTGTCACTCCCACCCACTTTACCCTGGCACTGCACTGTGGACACATTACTGCTACAACACACACACGCACACGCACACGCACACGCACACGCACACACACACACACACACACACACACACACACACACAAGCACACACACAGGTTCATGGTGGTGGCTTCTTCCTGATAATTCCCCCGTATTAACTGGCTGGAGTTATTACCCGTTATACTTCTATGTTGAGGGAGCTTTATGAGATCCAGGTCCCTCTGGATAAGATGATGGAGTTGGTGAGTGCTGTCATCCCCCAGCTGTATAATGGTATCAGTTGGGAAATACACAATGCCATGGATTATTGATAGAGTCATATCGCGCACTTCTGCTGACAAATTTCTGGCCCAGGTTGAGGGGGGCACATAATCCTGAAGAATTTCTGTGCTAATATGAACGCCTACACATCTGCTATAGCGAACGCAGGTCTCTCTTTGGGATATTTTGCCTTCTTTCCTCCCTTGTGACAAATGAACATGCGATTCCCAGTGATTCAAATGAAAGGGTGAGGATTTATTCCAACAATAGACACTCCTACATTGCCTTACAAAGAAGATACACAATTGAATCGACTGGTTCTGTCACTACTCCCAACGCCAAAAATATGATATGTTTTTGCAAATAGGAAGAAGAAGATTAAAAAGAGTTTACTGTGTCAAAAGAAATGCCAGAAATGACCTTGGATGTGTTTTTCATTAGAAGCTGTTTGCAAAACTAAATGTGTAAGGAGATAATGTGCAGGATTTCCAGGTTAGTGTTGGCGAACCTTGACCCTGGAGACCTTCTTTTCAACTCCTCTTCAGTTTTTCAGTTTGCTCTGCTATGCTCTAATGTAGTGTATTTTTTTTTTTTTTTAAAGACATGGTAGTTTTGAGGATATGGTAAAAAGGATACTTTAAATAGCAAAACATACTATTTCTTGACTCAAAAGTGACCCAATTGCAATACCCTAAAATTCGTAAAACTGATGTGCAGTAGTTTTCATTAGTAGGATGCATGCTGAATGTAATGTGATAGTGCTCTGAAAGGGGGGTGACAGCATAGTTTTTGACAAATTTAGCATTCTCAAAATGATTAAATGTAACATAAAATATTCTATGTGTTAGCAGTTAATACCAAGTAAGTAAAACACCCCAGCTTTAAACAATGTTTTTGTTCTCACGCTCCTTCACAAAAATATATTTAAACACACATTTTATTCCTTTAAGGCTGCAAATATTGTGTCAACACCGACAAATCCAGACACATCTTTCAACATCTCAGTCTCTTCTTTTACAATACACTTTATAAAGTAATGTCTACAGGGCCTTTACGCTTTCTAATGCGCACACAAAGATCAAATTAGCTTTTCTGTACAACAAAGATCAAATATGCATTTCTGTACATCGAAATAGACGTAAACGCCGCATTGACCAGTATACAACACAACCGCCCAAAGTGAGACTTTTGAATCTGGTAGAGCATGCACGCAGATATAATACAATTTCTCTCATTAGCGTTGCACCAGCCGCCATAACACCCAGCGAATAGAAGGTAAACAATTGTATACTCCCTATAAATAGAGAGAGGGGTAATTCTCCTGGCTCTCATTACACGCCTCCTCCCTTTCTACGCCTCAATCTGTCTGATGCTCAGAACTGGGACTGGGGCTCTACATAACATTTAGTCTGCGTGAAGACCACAGGCTGCTCCACGGTTAAGGCCTTGATTTTTGATCCCAGATGGGTGGATAACTCTGGAACTGATCAAACGCAAGCTGTTACCTAAATCAACATGAGACGATCTTGTAAGTTTGGTACATTTCTGCATGTCCTTAAATGCTTCCACAGGCAAAAATTCCAATACCAACAAATCCATGTTTATTTGAGGGAATTGTATGTTTCTATGTAAATATCCTGTTCAAGGATCTTGCACTAAATTGCTCTTCATTGGCCATCTTGAGTCAGGAGCTGTGGTAGCCATTTTGCTTTTCAGAGGAATATGAAATTACTATCACATTGAGGGAAATCAAAGTCTTGTTCTGCAGCGGTCCTCTGGGCAGCATTGTGCGGTATTGCTTTGGAAACAGGCCTAATTGGTATGTGTGGGCCAAACTCACCCCAGCGCCTCAAACTAGCTGGCTTCATGTTCACAACAATTGGATTTGGAAAAGCTTGGCCTAGATTGTTGTGTTTCGCACTTAGGGTCTGTATATATAACATCAAGAGCACTAAAATAATCCCAGTGTTTTGTCTGTCCATCATATTAGAATGCATGACTCTTGTAATTGGTTGAAGCCCATTGTAGCCAATAGCATGTATTTTCACACAACGAGTGGGTGCAGTGGTGGCCTCCCAGAAGAAAATAGAGGGATTACAGCTGAACAATTAGTGGCAGGTTCAATGTAACAGATTGTACACAATATTTCTTTGGCAATGATCTCTGTGTAAGTCTTGGCAGTGTACCAGGATGCCAAAAAGAAACATGAAGTCAATTATAATTTGCTTTGCTACAATCAGAATGTGAAACGGACACATGATGGCCCTGTGATTCATCTGCTCCTGCTCAGTCTCCTCCTGAACACTGATTGAATGTGGCAGTTTGCCTCTGTCATGCAAGCGGAGCGTTCAGGTTCACGTGCTGTAAGGCAGTCTGGTTTACCATGTGTAACACCAGCTTCTAATTCAATAGAACAAAATGAGCTGAAATATGAGCCCACGTTCTTTGCTGTGCACCTATTTGTATTAGGGGTGTGCTGAGTGAGTGCTCCCCTGCCTACTGCCAATCTCATTGGAGGCTATAAATGTGCAATGTGTAAATAATTTGGGGAACATATTAACTCTCATTGTGTTGTTCAGCAAAACCCAAAGCACTGCTATAATGTGCGCTGCGCTCACCTCCAACATGGAGATTTGCAGAATTAGCTTGCGCCAGTAAGTTTTCACCTCCCAGACGCACCATGGTGCAATATAAGGGGAGAGAGAATGTGATTACAAACAGTAAGTTATTGCCTCGGGCACAATTAAAACTTTGCAGACGAGCGTTTCTGATTGCAAACTGAATCAGGTATGGTGTTGGAGGTGCATGGTGCTTGTTAATTGGTTAATTACAAAGCAGGAAGACTGGCCAAGACTTAACTGGGAAATGCGCTCCACATTTGTGTCAGTCCCTCATGTGAGCCAGACACTGGGGCAGCCCTCCACTAAAAATAAGCTCATCAGCAGTTTGGATGTGTGGGGGGCCGTCTCTCACACTGATGGAGGAGCTGTGTTCAGAACGAACAATCTACTCATGATTTGTTGCCATAGAAGCAGTGAAGCATTTTTTAGGCTTTCATCTGCATAATCAGGCAGAAAATAATGCTAGTTTTGTCAAAATGATAGCAGGCTGTCATTTTATAATTCTAAATGAAGTGAGGGGCAGACATGGGCCATTTTGATACAAGACAAGTGTAGAAGTTCTGGGTGTGCACAGACGTAGGGCTGTGAGGAACACGGCCACACGGACAGCACCATGACTTGCAGGTGTGTTGCTTCATGCCACATGTTTCTGAAAGAGCAAAGGGAGAAAACAGCCAGAGGCAGGAATTTGCCGTGAGTGCTAAACACACACACACACACACACACACACACACACACACACACACACACACACACACACGTATACACACATGCACTTACACATACACACGCATGTTCACCTCTGGAGGAGATGTGGCCATGTCTTAGTCAGTGCCCTGACTGCCTGAATCCTACAGGTCTTACTCAGAGCCTGCACTGTGCACTGTTGCTTGAGTAAATCAGAAGTGTTTCCTGACTGCCAGTGCGTTTGTCTTTGATTAAAGCAAAGCCATGGGCTAAAAGCTGTCCACATGCCTTTATGAGCAGCTGCTCCTGACCTTTCTGTTCCCAGACTCTTCGCAGGACTCAGGACTTGACACAACATGACAAGTTGCCAGGTCAGTAAACATGCTGCTCAGAGATAAAAAGCAAAAGGAGGAGGAGATGGGGATGCATGTCTTAGTAATTTTATTCATCATATGCATTTTACAGGAAATAAAATCAGTCCAGATATTTAGTTAATTTGTTTATACATTGAGTAGCTGTAATGAAACTGAGCTTGTCAGCGTGCATTATTCCGGCAGCTGCAGAGACATAAACAGTATTTAAGGGAGGAAAATCCAAGTGGATTAACAAGCCTCCACAAATCTTGTTCTTGCTCAAACTGTCATTGGCAACATGTATTTCTGCAGCATGTCGATAAAACTGAAGGTCCACCTTTTGGCAGTGTCAGTCAATGGCTCACTCAAGAAGGTGAGTGCACAGCTGAGGTTAAGTTAGCCACAAATTCCTCTGATCAATAGCCAGCTCAGTGTGATTGAATCTAAAACTGGTGTTACTCCTCTCATACAAGCTCTGTGAAGGAAAAACACATAAAAACACTATGGGACTCTCAGGTGGGTGGGTGTGCAGAAATCAAAGTGGTTTTCTGCGGAGTAGCCTTGAAGTTTTCTTTAAATTTTTTTTTTTTTTTTACTAAACATTTTTCCACTGGTGTATCACTTAAAATCATGCAATAAGGACATTTGAGTAAATGAAAAAAATAAATAAATAAATAAATAAATAAATAAATAAATAAATAAATAAATAAATAAAAGAACAGAATAGATAACTAAAAAATCATTAGGTTCACAATATGTGGATCTTCTTTGTGCATTTTCTCAAAAGATAATGTTTTGCCCATGTTGTCACCTCTGGAAATGTAAATAACATAAATAAACATCACAATTTAAGTCCAAAAGAGTTACAAACAAATTAGTTTCTTTCTTTTTTTTTTTTTTATTATAATTTTTTTTTTGTAGAACGTTAATCACCAAATTCCCCCTGCTACAACAGACTGTAAAGCCTGAAATCACACAGTCCCACACACAGAGTTAGAATCTGATAAAATGTGAAGTAATTTATAGTGGCACTCGCTCATATTGGCACACAGGGTTACATCATTGGCTGATGAACTGGTGCCCGCAGCTCATATCCTGTAGATGGATGGGATATTTCTCTGTCTCTGCTATTCCTTAAAAGTGAAAATACTCCGACATAGAACACAGAGCAAAGCATGTTGTTCTACCACTGTTTGAGAAATATCCAGGATTTAAGGTTCTGCCTGTTACTTGCATGTCATGATGTCACTCATCGTGAGAGTGGAGACAGCAGGTCTGGTGTAGCACTCATCACATAACCATCAAGGTGAATTCTCGCAATATTTTTGAGTTCACAAACTCTTGAAAATGCATCTCTTGCTGATGCAGTTGTCCCAGGCCACCAGTGGTTCAGACCAATCACAGCGCTTCATTGTGGTGTGAACGGAAGGCAAAAGGTAAAGTACACAAAAAAACAAAAAAAAAAACATGGCGATGCCAATGAATTTACTACAGCCTATTTTAGCAGAAATACAGGCTTTTTCAAAAAACATGTATTTAAAACTGTATTTCACAAAACTAATTTTTCAGTTCATCTTTGTTGTCACACATAGACCAATTAGAATCAAAAATTCCTCTGGAATTTCCACCTTTTCCTGATTTCCAGATTGATAATGTATAGAACTCACTTCAAAGTGATGCACACATTTATCTGGTGCTGGCCAGGTTACCAATGAGACATAGCATTATAACCACTGAGAAGTCAAGTGAAGGACACACATAAACTACACTGGATGGATAGCATCATTCCTGCCACCGACACACCACCGATCACTCACTTCAGCTTCCACAGCCCATTTTGACAAGGGACAAGAAAATGGACTTATTTGGGTCAGAACATCCCAAAATAATAACTGAGGGGTTCCTGGTCCACAGAGGTCAGTATTAGAACAGTGTGAATCCTTTGCAGCTCTTGTCTGATTCAACAAGTAAACTGCTGACACAAAGATGGCCGAACCACAAATACATCACAAGTAGTTGCTTATAGATCTTTAGATAAGTCATTATGAAAAAAAAAAAAAATGTGTGTTTGATAAATATCAGAGACTGCAAAGCAAAACACACACACAAAAGCATTAATAGGTGTAAGGAGGTGTGAAAATGATTCTAAATTCTCCAGTTGGAAGTATTGTACACCCCAGTCCCTCTGGTGTCTCATAGGAACAACTGAAATAGCAACAAACAACTAGTCTCCAAATATTAGGCGCAGATCTGCTCCCCTGATCTGTCACTGAATCATGCAAGCAGGCATCAAAGCCTGCACCCCTGACTGAGGTTAAGAAGTTGTGATTCAAAATAGCAAAGTGGAAAAATAGACTTCTTGATTGCTACCAGAACACAACATAGCTAGAAGGAGCAACAAAAGGAGAGGAGTGAGTTTGTGTTTTGTTAAAATTCACCAGTGAGATAAGCTGGTTTAGGAGATTCTACCTTCATCCTGTAGCAGAGTTCAGGGGGTAAAATGGATTCTTGACTTTGGCCTCTCTTCCCGGTTAACCCGTCGCCATTAGCAAAGAAGTGTCATGGAAAAAATATTATTCCGATAAATTTCAGTCAGTCCGAAAGTTTTAACCAGGATTTACATGAGAGGGGCCCCATAACGTTCTTTTTGCTTCACATTGCTCAGGTTTATTCATTGACTCTTAAGCGTCGCACAAATTGATGTTGGATATGTATATAGTATAAAGCAGCATAAACATGTACTAAACCACAAGACTACAACACCTGCTAGCTCCTGGTGTTGGACAAGATCCAGCCTTCATCAGCACATGCATTCTATTATGCAAAAGAAAGGTCTGAACACTAGAGCTCATATATACAAGTCAATATACAAACAAAAAACAAAAACTTGCTAGTTAATTTATGTTATGCTGCTGGTTAATGGTTTTCAATTATTAACCTCAGGAACAAATTGGAAAGTCTAATGGTTCTGATAACAAGACAATCAAATGTCAGTGTTTATCAACTAGAGATACAGGAACTTCTTAGCAGGAAGTAGAACTGAATCGCATTTGAATTAAATCTTATTTGTTTACACCTTTAAGAGGATGTTCTGAAAGCTATGAATGACAATATTACAATAACAGAAACATACCATTACAGTAATATAAACAGATGACTTACTTGAATCATGTTTTCATAGAGGCTATATCCATAACACAGTTGTTTTATTTCCAAAAATCACATGCAAGATTCAGCAAAATATTACTAATAACTTCATAATTTATAAAGGTTCCGAAACAGATTCCAAATAAAATGATAGGTCTTGTGGTCATTAGTCACCACATAGCAAGCTTTCAAACTTTCAATATTATATTTTTATTTTGTATATTTATTTTTTCGGAATGTCTATTTGAAAAATGAATGAGAAATTGACTTCCGGAGCTCCTTATTGGTACCAAATACTCAGAGTACGTGATAAAACAACTTTAAAAACCCCTCAGCCCTGTATTATATTAATATACAGTACAGTGTGTAATATAGTGTTATTTTCACAGTTCTCCACATTCATTAAACAGCCTCTAGTTAAGAGAGAGACAACAGCACATGTCTGTACTCCTCGTGCTGCTGATGCTGCGTTTGTATTCATGTGAGATCCGAGCGGCTCCATTTATGCACCAGAGGCCTGTGTGTTTGGTGCGAGCTCCACCGAGAACCATTAGGCTAATTTAGATCCCTCTGCAACCGTGTGTGCCAGTGCCATATGCAAACTCATTTAGATTTCAACACTAGCTTTCCTGGCCACTTCAAATGTATAATAAGCACAATTCTGAAAAGTTATGACAGGATTGAAAGTATTAGAATAATGTGGTCATCTCAACAAATCATGCAAAATAAAAAATAAAAAAAAAAGCCTGATTTCAATTTGATGGAAGTTAAATTTATTTTCTTGGATTTTGTTGCACTGTTTTATGATCTTTAAATAACACCCATTTTTACAATCACGCATTTCCAAAATTATTCTTGAACCAAAATACAAAGAATTATTCATGTTTTGCTTGAAAGCCATATACTTAGTTCTATTTTTATTATTATTATTATTATTATTATTATAACTTTTTCTGTGTTGGTTTTGAGTTGCCACCACATTGCTAATTTCAGGTTCCATATGTGAATCTGCAGTCACACACATATGTGCATACTATAAACATTGCATACCTAATATTGGCAAATTGCTCTCAGCGTAATTGAGTTCATGCTAAAGTGGCTACATGCGAAACACAGTGAAATAACTTCTCAGCTTAAAGGGGCCATATTACGCTATTTTCTGATCTATATTATAATGTTTCCTCATCAAAAACATACCTGGAGTTGTGTTTTGTTTCATTCACACACACCCTGCCTATTTAGGCTGAGTTCTTCTTTCAAACTGAAAACACTCAGAATGTCATGTAGTAATACAGGAAGTGCTTCACTGTGTTTTTAAACTCTATACATCTTCACTACAATCATTTGGATCATTTCAGGCTTGGATTTACTAATCTCCGCTGAACTAAATGTAAAAAGTAGCTGTTCGTTTGAAAACTACCGCTACATGACATCACAAGGTGGGACAGAGCATTTTGAGCTTTGGACATGTAGACGGACAAATAATAAAGGATTCCTCAAACGTGTGAATGAAACACAACACAACTCTGGGTATGTTTTTGATGAGGTAACAGCATTATAACATGACTTAAAGCTCACAAGAATCCATTTCGTGTAACATAGGACCTTTAATAAAATTTCCATTCCCCTATATACGTTTTGCCAAATGAATAATCTTTACATATTCATAACATTGGAGATCTTTTCCCTGACCTTACTGTAGTGTCCGAAAGTACAAAAGTGCAGTGTTTGACAGATCTGCACTCCCACCCACCTCACTGCTGACTGTGGAGATAAATAAATGAACACGCCACGTCCCTCTCCGCCCATAAAATATAACCCACAACCCTTCCCCAGGTTGTTGTGATTTGGAAACAGCTGTTGTTGTGGTGGATTCGCCCCACTCTTCCAGATCACGTTTCCTCGCTCCATTCTCCCGCGGGATAGGGTAATATTTTTGTGGCGCGGCGGGGGGAGGACGGGGAGGGGAGCGCGACGAAAGTGGGGGTGTTGTTATGCGGGGGAGAAGCCGAGTCTGTCAAGAGTTCTAAAGCCCAAGGAAATACTTTGAATAATGGAGCACCTGTAGTACCTATTGTCATATAGCGTATACACCACACATGCTAATGCTAACATGTTGTATACAGTGCCGCATCCATTTTCACGGAAACAACGAGGATCTTAAGGAAAAAAGCACTGGCAAATATTTAGAAGCAAAACACTCATTAGTTTGCGATTAAAGTCTCATCTACAACAATTGGTGTATGTATATTTTGTCATCTCCGGAGAGCGCTGAGATGATCCATTTGCAGCAATAAGCATTTCTTTGTATTTTGCGCCGAAGCTTATTCTGCACAGCATTCGCATTACTGCTAATCACCTCATACATCTCTAAAGATTTTGTCGGAAACCATTGTTCACTTTTACAGCTATTAGAGATGGATTAAGTGCCAAAGAAGGGAAAATATTGGATTAATTGCTGTGATTACGACCTTCTGTTTTGGCTGGATACTGGCATTGCTTGGTACAGTTTTGATGCCAGTTCTGGTTTTGTTGTTGATTTGTGGATTATAGTTTTGTGTTTAACGCTCAGGATTGTGACGTCACAGATGATCATAATTTTCAGTTAGCCGTATGATAAACCAATGGAGATTTTAAGATGCTATATTTAGCGTTCATTCAAAAGTATTCTGACTCTAAAGAGCGTTAAATGTATATACCAATAGTAGCCCATCACTTTGGTTAAGGTTTTCATTTTGTTTTGGCTAATGTGTCTCTATGGACATGTTGCACTACTGCCAAAAACATGGCAGGTGTCTGTGGTAATGGTAGTTTTTTTTTTTTTTTTTTTTATAGGTTTGTTAAATCATAAATGTTAAGTCGCAAATTCACAGCTGATTTCTAACTTTTTTTTTTTCCTTATTCATCAAACAAGAGACCTTTCAAAAGTATATATTTAGCCACAAACTGTATTAAATATGTAAATAATGTAAATAATTAGTTACCTCAACCTTGTACACTTTCTGTCACACTCAAAACTTTGTTAACGTTAAATGACTGCAATCCCTTTTTCTGCCGTCGCTTAAAAGAAAAGAGGAAATTGTAAATATGTTACAACATTATTTTCAGCTGATGCGCCTTGGACCTGGAAGTAACATCACACTTAACAACTCTACAGGATTTTCTTTTTTTCCACTTTTTTGTAAATGTTTCAGGCTATAAAATGAATACACGTTTAAAATCTACTTCACATTTACTCACCGATACCCAAAGATCTTGACTCCCCCTGCTGGTTGTCACTGGAAGGTGCTGCCTCAGAGTTTCACAGTGCAGTGGTGCTGGTGACTTGCAGAAAACAGTTCTATTTCAGAGGCTTGGCATTTCTGTCTCTGGTGCCTGTGCGTCTGGGATGCGGAGAGCGCTGTAGCATATTTAAATGTGCACAAGGCATTCCCCCATTAATCCAAGGTTTATGGTTATGCTAGGTGCAAAAAAAGCATTTTCTTCTCCCTAAATAAGTCATTTTGAATTCTGTGCTCAGAATATGTTTATTGCCATTGTCTGTGGAATATGCGGTGGCTTTTTTAATAGCCCGCCTGGTATGTGCTCATCAATCACCTCACCAGAGGAGCCCTCACGCTCTCCCCGCGCGCACATGCTAACTCAGTTACCGCACACAGAAACTAACTCCCCAAGTTTGGAAATGTGATAAAAGTAATCGCATTGTCTCCAGTCAGTCTCCTTACAGATGCGAATCGATGACATTAATTACTGCATCTTATTATACAGCCTCAAATGTGCTTTTGTTGATTCCTATTTATGAAAGAGGCTGCCGTTATTTACCAAGAGGGCACAGATGGAAGGAATAGTTGGGAGAGCTGATGGAGAGTCATATCTTAAAAACTAAATTTGAAATTAGCATGCGGCAGAGGCGGCACCAGGCACTTTCACATAGTAGTTATTCTGTGGTGGTTGTAATTTAGCCCAACAATAAGCCCTGCATGTTTGCCAGTGTTAATGTGGCACAAAGGTTAGCGTAAAAAATAAAAACAAGATGACATTGAGGTGACACAATATAAAAACAAAGTGAGTTGAAGAAAGAATAAAATAATATCCAGGGTTGACGGGGCAAATCTAAATGCTTTATATATGCAGTGATGCACAGTTTAAGCCAGATGCCCTGCAAGCCTTCTTTCCTTTATCTAAGCTTAGCTTTAACTCAAATAACAACAGGTCCTTATACATATATTTTACAATTCTTCATTTAACGTATTCTTTTAGGGGTCCCAACCATCTGAAATCTATCCCTTATATTGCCAATCCAATACAAATTTCTAATAATAATTTCAACAGTATTTATTTGTGGACAGAGGAAAAACACTGAATAAAACCTGGTATTGCAAGGAAATAATGATTTAAACTGCTAAGCGAAAACTCTTTAAAGCTGTCCTATTGATAGAGAAACCAAAGGCCTGGTATAACACTCTCCAAACCTAAACTAACCCCTGACGAGCAGAGACACACTGAGCCCACCCGAGCAGGACCAAACACTCATAATTGTTTGCCTTGTCTTTTATTAGCCCCTCTTTATAGCACAGTGTCCACATGGAGCAGGAATTACAGCCAGTCAGTCCTGTGATGAAATATGAAATATATATAGCAGCTGAGATTATAGCTGGGTTCATTTATGACAAAGACACATCCTCGAGTGTGAAAACTCCCACGGGTCCACACTGTCTGTGTCATTTCTCCTTGTTAAAATTTCAATAAGGCATGTGACACTTTTCAGAGGGCTCATCAATACAAATGGGATTTCTCTCTCCATTAGGGAATCCCTCTAAGTTCTATTATTAATTATTTTACCTCATATTGCTTTTTATGCAACGAAAAATATTTCTCTATTTGAATAAGTCACTAATCTAAAGCGGCAGTGGGTGATAATAATAGCATTGTCATGAAAGGTTAATTGAAAACCCTGTTTTGTCAGGATACAAATAACAATATACATAAATTATCTTTTCTCACTATAATCATTACACTGGTGACACTATCTCTTTAGCATCTTGATGCATTGTTTCCATAAACAGCACCTTTTAAGCCCCAATCAGAACAACAGAAACACAATTAGATAACAAAGAAAAGACCAAATTTCATGTAAATACACCAAATCCACATTTTTAACTTTCAATACTGTATTGTGAACCATGGTGATATAGTTACAATATACACTTGTTATTTATTCATTCATACATACATATGCCTTTTCCTAAAAGGGGCTTCCAGTAAAAATATTTCCCAGCAGCTAAACCTTAGGCTGGTGCACACTAAACAGGTTTATAGCTGGACATGAGAGCTAAGTGAATGCATTATTGACAGAGCCTTCAACATTGTAAACCAGATCAGAATTATAAATGTTGGTGGATAGACAAATATACTGACAAAAGGCACTCTTAAGCCTGGAGAAAGTGTCAAGAATGTGTTGAGTGAAACCTGTCACATCAATATGCAATTCACTGTCTTTTTCTAATATTTCACAAAACATTAATGGTTTGTGCTTATTATATTAAAGGGCCCATAGTAGCCATTTTCTGACCTATGTTATAATGTTGCTTCCTCATCACAAACAGACCTGGAGTTGTGTTTTGTTTCGTTGACACATGTTTAACACACAAACCCTGCATATTTAGACTGAGTTCTTCTCACAAACAGAAAACACTCTATTCCACCTCATCATGTCATGTGGTAATACAAGAAGTGCTCCACTGTGTTTTTAAACCTTATCATTTGAATAATTTAACCCCTGGAATTATCTGTCTCTACTGAACTAAAGGCAAAAGGTAGCTGTTAACTTGAAAACTACCACTACATGACATCACAAGGTGGAACAGAGCATTTTGAGCTTTGGAGTGTAGACAGACTAATAATATAGGATTACTCAAACATGTGTGAATGAAACATGTGTGTGAGGCAACATTAGAAAATGATTTAAAGCTCACAAGAATCCATTTTGTGTGATGTAGGACCTTTTAACAATACCTGAAGTAAGTTTTGCTTCAGTGTTACTAAATATTGACTTCCCATCTCTGGACTAACCTTTTAAACTGACTTATTAACAAAGTGAAGGTGTGATTGTTGGAGCTCTAAGTGGTCAGGTCAAGAGGGTCCGGGCTCTGATGGAGGAGATGCCCGCTGCACACTAAGGCAGTGGGTCTGGCACTTGGCACCACTGTGATATTAATATGAGGTGTATGTAATATGAGCTCTGGGATGCGGGCGACTCAACATGTGCCCACACCGCTGATGGGCAAGTGCAAATGAAATTAATGGCTAAGGGAAATCAAGTGAGCTAGGCCTGAAATCAAATTACCAATCCGTTCCTCCGACAAATGAGTTGGGAGCCAAAGTTGTAATTGATAGCAAAGCCGGAGCACGCTATTGGATCAGACAATATGATCTCGCATGCACTGGCTCTGATGTGATTTGCTGCTGTGTTACAATGATTAAATATTAAATATGTGTGGATGACATGCTGGCCCCCTTTTGGTGTGCCTAGTCTCTCAGGACAGGTCTAATAGCGGCCATATTGACTTGAATTTTGATGGGGCATTTCAAGTTGAGGTGTTTAAAACAAATGGCATCAAAGGACGAAGGGTAGAGATGACAGAGGAGACAGACCTGGGGTTTTAATAAAAGCAAAACATGAATAAATCACACAAAATCAGTAACAGAGAATTGAATTATCAAAATGATCCTTGTAAAAAGAGAAACAGATTTAATAAGTGAGTATGATGTCACCCATATTGTTCAGCACCACTCAAACGAAACTCGCCGCGCAAACGGTTACAGGAGAGAATTTGGAGCCAGGCTCTATATTATGAATAGGAATTTTTTGAACTGACAAAATTGAGGAAAAAAAACCCCACACAGGATCATGTAGAGCAGGTTAATACAAACATTTTAAGACCAACATGACGAGGCTCACGCAGTTATAGAGAGAGAGGCGACAATATTCCAGTGTAAGTCAATGGGAGCCAGGGTCAGTATGAGCCAGAAAAGCCCCCATGCGAACTTCCTATTTTGAAGTTCATTATGTCCATTGATATAAACAGTACAGTCTATGGTTTTATCTTTAACAAGCCTAAAGGCGCTGTATAATCTTAAAATGTGAATGACGTTTAATGCATCAAAACTGATCAGCTTTCACACCTTCAAAAAATAAATACAAATAAAAATACCAGCATTTTGATTGGCCTCTTAATAAATACAATGTTCAAAGTAGTTTCCAACGTTCATTTGAAATACTTAACTACATCTGCATCATCATATATAAGGCTATATTTGACTGATTTTATTTTATTCATTTTTTAAATTAATAAATTACATATATATTTTAGAGTATAAAGCCGAAACAACCATAACCCACATCGGGCCTACATACAAGACTGGCTGGGGTTTTGCCTAAGGGCACAACAACATTCAAAAGCCACTGCTCTGCCATTCTTTGACTAATACCCACCTTAAAAATCTATTGAGACCTCAAAAGAGTAAAGTGTTTTATTATGTAGAGTAAAACAATGCAGCTACCCTGATAACATGACGACGTCATGCCAACGTTGGGCCAACGTATGTGTATACGTTGGGCCAATGTTGGCAGTTGACGTTGGGCCGACGTCATTTTGCTCATTGGCAAGTGGTTGGGCCAACGTCATCAAAAGACGGTTGGATAGACGTTGGCCCAACGTCTACCCAACTATTAATTAGGCTTTTTATATACTGTATATATTGTACTACTAAATTGCATACTTTATGGAAAGTAATCACAGGTGAACAGTGCATGTAGGTTTTGTTGCAGTATTGCAACATTTATACTATTATAATACTTGAATTCATGTACACACATATTATCAAAATATAATGTTCAAGGGTGGTTCTTAATTACAATGTACAAAAAATGTTACCAAAATATATTGCTGAAGGCTGATTTACAACAGAAAAAGTTAACTACATTTCAAATGCATTAAAATGCACTACAAGTTTCTGTGTACCTATATAAGTAGATGGAAATAAATGTAATGAGATCAACTTCTGAATGTAAAAATAAAATACTACCAACATGTCAAAACATACCTGAACAATCATGAGAAATCATAGCACCAAAACATAGCATATTTTCATACTTTTATCAACTAAACACACCCTAACTATGCATACACCGTGCGTGTGCCAGCACTGGATGGAATTACTAACAAAATAACAACCAAAATTACGAACCCAAATCTTAGACAATATATCTAAAGTGAATTTCAAATACAAGCCGATAAACCACGTGGGACAAGATCCAGTTGGAAAATGGATAATTAGTCAATATTCAGTGAGTAATCTAGCACTTTTCACGGGTGACGGCACATACTTGAAAACCGATGGGATGTAGTCAGGTGAAAGCGGGTTGTCACTCTTTTTACCTAGGACACAAAATAAGTAACGTTAAGTAAAGAAACCACTAAGATTACACTGAGAAAAAATATTCACTATTCAATGATACAGGCAGTTTAAAATGTTGTGATGTCACATGAATGCAACCCATTAGCTAATACGTTTTTAGGTCTGGACATTAACCACCGTAGTGAGGTTTATATCGCCAACTAGACTGGGTTGGTAGATTAGGTTGAGGACGTTTCGGCTCGTCCGACTGAAATACAATCCACCCAGTTTAGTCGGTGATATTTATTGTCCAAAACAATAACTATCAGCATCATTTAAGATAATATTAAATGTATAATGTTTACGTGAAATTACCTGATATGAAATGGTCACTGCACAAGCGAAATCCATTAGGTGACGGGTTCCAACGCTCGGTTTTCTTCAGCGCGCTTCTTGCCCGTTTTATCGCAGAAATCCATTTTCCCCTCCGAGCTGGATCTTTGGGAATGCGATAAAAGGCTTTATCTTTAACTTGTCCTCGGTGGTTTGTACATCCAGGGGCACAGCATGAGTCTACCATCGTTGTAAGCTGGAAGTTTTGTAGGCTAGTTAGTTTGTTTGTTTACAATAATTCCTGCCAAGATGGCGCCCGGTGGTGCATGCTGGGATAGCGTGACGTCATCTCCCGGAGCTCTATTGAAACGAATTGTCATTACAAACGTCGGCTCGACGGTCGCGCCAACGTCGTTAACCTGTGTCAGATATGACGGAATACCGAAAAATCGCGAACTTCAAACAACGTCGGTTCGACGTTGCGTTGCGTCGTGTAGACGTCTGCTCGACGTCTAAGATTATACGTCGGCAACGCCGACGTCGGCAAGACGGATCAATGTTTTCAGGGTACAATCTGATTTGCTGGTTCCAGAGCAGTCAAAGATCCATTCTGATAGATGACATAAGTCTTGTAGTATTTATTTGTTTTGCCTCATAAATCTGAGATCTCTCGTTCCAATTACGGACTCAAGCAGTTGTGTCTTTCTGAAGCTGGCTCTGCTCCACTCAGAACAGGCCTTTATAATGAACTCAGATGTGTTTAATAAAATATAATGATCAGCTTAAACAGGCCTGATATCAAACGCTCCACTGTGGCTCAGCAAAACTCATGTCTCAAGGCACATCCAGGGTGGCTGCATAAATAATGAGACACTTTTTTTTTTCTTTTATGTTTTTTATTTATTTCTTTTCAAATCCTTTGTTCTCATACGTGTTGTACAAATACATTTTTCACTGTCTGGTAACAATTTATTTGGTTAATTTTTCATAAACAGTGCGTCCTAGAATACCAATTGGCACTTACAGCTTACATCAGAATCTGAAGTCAAGTGAGCAACTTCATAATTTAAATAATGTTGCAATGACTTGTAATGTTTGTCTGATTTGCATCTTTACCTATTTAAAGTCCTGCATTATGCATCAATCCAGCTATACATAAAACTGCTAAAACAGCTTTATGTATGTAGTATATGATGGAGAAAAAGACCATAAAGTGTGTCAAACATCCATTCAGCCAAATACTTTAGTTTATATGTTAGAATTATGAACTGACCATCAATCACACTCATCAGATTTCATGAAGACAGGATTTGGATCCAGACTGTACTTCTTTGTAGTGTAAATGTGTGTAGTTTTGAGTCTGCATGCACATTATTCAGTTGTATTAATTATTATATTTATTTGAAAAGTTTACCCAAATTAAACAGCACTGAGCTCAGCACAATTTTGACAATGTATTTTTATGTTTACTGCTCCATCCCAGTTTACACCACACATAGTCATTCTCACAGAGCAGCCATTCCCAAAGTCTGCTGTGCTCTCCCTATCACACAGGCCCGCCTAATGTTTTACACTACATATAAAAGAATATGTAATGTTTTCTCCTTAGCTGTACATGTTAAAACAATATATGTGGCCTTATTACTAATATAAAGAAATGTCAACAAATATCTCATGTTAAGTTGGGAACCAGTGCCATAGAGCGTTTGGTGACACTTTAGTTCAGGGACCACATATTAATCTATAATTAAGTGGTAATAGGTATGCTAATTAGCTGTTAAACGCATTCATGCTTATTAAGATAAGAAAAGTGGCTTAATACTTGCAATATGGCCTTAGACAAAAATGAATTTAAAGAACTTTGTTAATAGGAACAAATATGTAATCAAGCCCTTATTATGCATTTTACTATTAGCCCGGCTCTAGAGAAAATTGTCAAGTCTATGTTTGGCTTTTTAAAATCATCATACCAATCAATAAAACATAATAATAATAATAATAATAATAATAATAATAATTATTATTATTATTATTATTATTAATAATACTAATAATAATAATAATAATAATAATATAAGTACAATATTGTAATAGATAGCACTTTAGTGTATAAAAAGTCATAGAGGTTATTTATTCATCCTTCAGTTAAAAAAACAAACAAACAAAACACAATAAATATTTACCCCATAAATCATGTTCCATCTCTAATTTTTTGAATGAGTTGATATAGTAATTATCATGACAAGCCTACCTTTCATAACAAAATACATTAACAGAAAAAGTCCAGCAGCTGCCACTCTCCCACCTGAGTGTGCTCACAGTCTGGCGTGTACCTGCGTGTATTTCCTGTGCTTTGAAGACTGTTTACTGAGCTGAAGTCTCGCTGAGAACTCTGGGAAGGCAATCTGTGACTCCTCTGACACCTGGCATGTAAACATTGACAATAACGCAGTCGTGAAGCTTCCTGCCGATGTGCCCTTTTGCCCGTTCACCTGCCGTTCACCTGTCCTGGCTGAACACGCGAAGGTCCTGATTTCAACAAACTCATTTTATCTCGCCGCTAACTGTGTACTTCAAATCATAAAGTAAAGTGAAGTATCATTTGGGTCCCCAGTCGAATTGTTTCATTGTGCTTGTGGAAAAGAAAGTCCTAATATTGTCTATTTTAGAATCTGATTTAGATGGAGATATATGGAGATGTATGATTCATTGCTTTTAAGGTGTGGAACCTGATTTTTTCTGTCTTAAAAAGGGTGAAAAGCAAAATAGTTTGCTATGGTCCAAATTTATTCCTCATTTTCCTAATGCATTGGTGCTTTTGACAGAGGCCAGAGCAGAGTTTTGCTATTACTAGTACTAACAACTAGCATGCTAACAGCCATCAGCATTACTTGATTCGCAGTTCTCCAATAAAAAAATGCTTTATAATTAGAAGCTTACAGTGCAGAGCAGTCTTGTTTTAAGGAGCTACTTTTACAATATGTCTGTCGTGGGGTATAACAAATTTTTACTCTATTACACAAGTAAAAGGGACAGTACACAAATAAATTGTTACTGTCCCTTTAAAGAATGTTCATAAAATGATTTTCTTCAAGTATTCCAGTAATTTGTCTATCTCTCCAGAGCTAAAACTTGTAATTATTTTAAGAAAGAAAGAAAGAAAGAAAGAAATATTTTCAGAGATGAAAATTGTTTCACGTAAATATCGCTATACTTTGAGTCACAAATACCAATATCGATACTTCTCCCATGATAGCCATTCAAAAATAAGGTCTAACAATTCACTTGGCTATACAAAAAGTTCCAGTCTTTCTGGTAACATCATTGCCGTTCTTATTTCTCTCTCTGCGCTTATAAGACCCTCATGAGAAACAATGTACTTTTTGAGGCTAATTTGTCAATGGGGCGTTGGCGCTTCATTAGCATCTCATGGTGCTAAGACCAGCCTTTTGTTTTGACGGATGGCTTTCATAAGTCACTTGTAGAAAACCTTGAGCGGGCGTTTGGGTTTTACTGTCACACAGGCTCCATCTGCTCAGTTTTGTGAGGGTTTTATGCTGCGCCATCATTCACCTCCCACAAGCAATAAACTCTGCCTCATCGCCACGGCAACTCTGCTTCCTGCAGCAGTTATGATAGGCCAAAATATTAGGAACATGGTTAGATCAGTTACCGTCCTTTTTCATCTTTGACATTTTCAATAAAATTTTATCAACTGACAATATACTACAGCATTGCTTTATTAGGAGATGATTTTCATGTCTTTATCTTGCTTTTTACTACAGTCTATTTGTGTGCGTGTGTGTGCGTGCATGCATGTGTGTGCATGTGTGTCTGTGTGTGTGTGTGCGCGCACATTTATTAAACAGAAAAACTTACCCTTACTTGGCCTTGTTTCTATGGGACTCTTTGCTACAGTTGTGTTTTGTTTGAATAATCCTAAATTACTCGGCTGTCTACATCTCCAAAGGTCAGAAGGCTCTCTTCCACTTTATAATGTCATGAAGTGGTAGTTTTCAAGTTAATAGCTTTTATATTTTAGTTCAGTAGAGATTGACAATTCCGGGGTTGAAATTATCCAATTGATTCTCGTGAAGGTGTATGGAGTTTAAAAATACATTACCACACGACATCATAAGGTGTAACAGTGTTTTCCATTTTAGAGAAGAACTCAGTCTCAATATGCAGGGTTTGTGTGTTAAACGTGTGAATAAAACAAAACACAACTGCAGGTGTATTTTTGATGAAGAAATAACATAATATAGAAGCTTTAAGAACTGAAACCACTTGCTGAAACCCTATCAGTGACATTCATAACATCATAAGTCCCTCTCTGAACACTTTGTCACTGTGCATGGCTGTAGGATCACTTAACTGTTATTTTAAGAAGTCCCCACATTGTTTTTGTCCCTTGTAATGCAGATGAATACATCCCATAATCTGTTAATCCCTCTTTTATTGATTTGGCTAAACCCACACACCTATAATGCATTTGTAGCGTCAAGCCGCGAGTGATTTATGAACCCGCCGGGTAGCAGACATTAAGGATGAGATACAATTGTTTTTTTTTTTTTTGTTTTTTTTTTTTTTCCCTAAATCAAAACAAATGGGTCACACAAGGTTCTCATATCATCAAATATTTTTCGCGGTGGAAAGCCGAGCCCTGCAATATTGACTGTATAATTGAATCGTGTGCGAGCGGAGTCGATTTAAAACAACAGATTTGAAGGATGAGAGAAAGTGTCAAGTCATGCATCATAGTCAGACTCTCACCTCAGGTTTTAAGGACAGGATCGGTTAAGTCGCTTTCAATCTCCTATCTGTGAAAAATATTCTTTTAACCAAAAAAAGTCAAACGGCTCAACAATTTGCAACAACAAAGGCCAAACTGAAAGGTGATTTTGGAGCAAGTACAAAGAAGTTAAGGATGTAAAGGTCAAAGTTTACAATATAAGAGGTGTGATTGGTTAAAAGATCTTTTTCATTTTGCCAGCAGCGCCATCAATCTTCCAGTTTTCCTATTTTCACTTTTGTCATGTCCATTTTGCTCGATTAAAGTCTTGGTTTAACACGACAAAATCACGCTCCTCGAACCTACAACAAAGAAATTACTCTCTCACAAAAACATAGCTAAAGCTTGTATCAAAAATCACTTGGAAAAACACAGCTATGGCCAACTCAACAGTTATCAATCATAAGAATTGGTGGCTTTCAACAGTGTGCCCAGAAATTGAAACTAATGTACAATTTGATTTGAGCTTTAATCTGGTACAGACGTGCACTCAAGTAACCTCTCTTGTTTTTAATATTTTAAATGTATTTGTGATAACAAACATTTCTAAATAGGACTTATGGGCAGTTAGAAGGCGTTATGCAGTATCCTTGAGAATTGGGAACAACTATATTATAATGGCAAGAAAAATGGTTGTCCTTAGAGTCCTCCAAAGTTTACATTTTATATTTGAAGTTTTAAACGTAATGTTTCCTTGTGGATGTTAATAAAAACAAACTGTAAAAGATATGACTGGGCTGTTAAACATTGTGGAGCACTGTTTGGCTTGTCTCTTCCATTGAACACACAAGATGAATATTTATTCCCACAGCAAAACATGGATTTTATTTTGACACATAAAATTTTAACTCAAAGGCAAACTTGACTCTAAAAGGCTGTTGTGGGCTGAAAGAGGATGCATTTGGTGGGTTTAACTTTTCATCACATTCAAGGGCCTGGAGTTTGCCCCAAGCATCATCAGCTCTGAACCGTGCAGCTCGTCTCTTCAGTGTTACTGATCATTCTATAATGAGGGGAAACAATACTGCATTTAGCTTGTATAAACTGCATTGCTGTCATTTGTATTTGATTGAACTTTAAATATGTGTTATAACACAGTGATATGCCATTTGCCCACAGACAAGGTTCAAAAGTAAAAAGAGATGGCCATACTTAGGGCTATTTTCATAGAAATAAGGACAATTTTGTTTTTGAAACAGTGCTGAGGTAAGTTCTTTGTACATTTCTAGATGGAAAAGATGTGCTTTTAGCAAAAGTTTGGTTTATCGGATCACATGACACTTTGCCCAATCAGCTTGAGCTATTCACCTGAACATTCCATATCTTCCCGATTCCTTTTAACAGGAACTGTCCCAGATTGTATAGAACTCAATCAATCTGCTTCTTCGATTTCAAACGGTAGCAGCAACTAAACAACAAACCAACTAACCAGACCTGGATGAATTTGCACGATGTTTGTGAGTTCCACAAACTTCCAGAAGAGAGAATCCATCGGGCTAAGCTCACCTGTTGCGATTTCTCCGTTAATCAGTGGTTCAGACTTATCACAGGACAGCCCTGTGGACGGGGCAGAGGCCAAAGATGAAGTGCCCAAATGAACCAAAACAAACATGACAATACCAACAAAACTTTTCAGCAAGTACCGCTACAGATTCATGTGTAGAACTCATTTCTGATTATAAGACAATCTGCTGTACACTATGTTACAAACAAACACTGGCTTGCTCCAATCCTCTTTTGGATGTGAGAACTGTATCCTTTGAGGCTTGTCGTAACCGTAGAGACCAGCCTACACATATGTCCATCCTGACCCTGACCTCCTTACACAGCTCTCCTAAAGATGCTCTCTGTATCTGCTGTCAGTCCCACTCACTGCTCTAATCTCCCAGGACAGATGATAGAGCCTCCACATGTGCCCTGACAACAGTAGTTTTACAGAGAATCAATGCAGCCTTGTGTTAAATGGACACTTCTAACATTGTCGTGTCAAGAGTATGTGTTGTCATTGTGGCGCCGAGGGGAATACAAGCCAGTTATCCTGCAGATCTCCTCCGCTGCCTCGGACACACGCAAACCCCAGACGCTCTTTCACTTTGTAACACATTAACCCCAGGACACCAGCAATTGCCACCTAATTATTCTAACTAAATTGGCAAATTAGCATTTATTGCCATCTGCTAATTCAGCTCATGAACACAAACAATGGGGTTGCTAATAGATGATTACTGGAAAATATATGGCCACATATGGCTCCCACAAATGTATTCTAATTAGACCGGTAATGCTTTGAGCAATAAAACTGTCATTGAGAGTTTGTATTATTTAAGAGATAGTGCCCAAATTAAGAAGAAGGAACAGAAAAACAAACTTGCGATGACTGAGATGCAGTGGGGACAGGCTGCTGCCATTTTAAATGATGTCAGAAGCAAAGCAGATAAAGAAGAAAAGAAGTATGTTGTTCACAGCACTTTCTAGTTTGTTTTGATTTAAACATTTTAGTCCTAATTCATGTTTTTTCCTGGTTTATTTGTTTCAGATTTTTTTCTGTAGCCAAATTAAAATATGGAGATGGTATAAAAAGGTACTTGACTGTTACAAATGCATAGGCTTCCCTTATTTACAATATTTTTACTAGGTTGTAAATCTTTTTTTTTTTTTTTTTTTTTTTTTTTTGAGTTTTAGAGATGTGACATTTTATTTCTTTTATGGGCTCAATATTAACAACGTGGCTATTCACAATACAGAACAGCACTGTTTTTAGTGGCAAAAGTCTGTCACATGCTTGTCTCCATGGAGATGTTATTGCTTTGCCTAGAATGTTCCATGTTATGACATTAAACACATCTATGTAGCATTTATTCATTACGGCTGTTTCTATCTGTTTCTATTGCTCAACAATATAATAATTCTCTGTGAATAGGGTTGCCTCTTCACAGATCTCACCTGTAATGAAGCCTAGTTTCCCTTGAGATACAGGTTTAAAATATGCATTATGTAAGACTTTTGGTGGAGAGGCTGCCACCTGCTTGTCTCCATGAAGTTGTTGTTGCTTTGCCTAGAATGTTTCATAGTACAGCATTATATTTATCTATTTCACATTTACTCATGCACAGGTATTTTAAATGCAAAACTACATTAAAAAAACAATGCATTCTCAGGCCTGACCTACAACCCTGGTTTATAGTGGCATCACCCGTTCGTCCACATGGAGATAGATACATTCAATGTCATACTCTGGATAGACGAGTGACAGACCCTTTACCAGAAAAGTTACACAATGCACTTTTAAGTGAGTAACTAAAAGTGAATTTATGCTTATTATTATTATTATTATTATTATTATTATTATTAACTCCATCCATATTTCCTAAACTCCATTGTTATGGTATGTTTTGTCAATAAAAAAAGTTAGCGGGTCAATAAATCCTTTGTACCAAAATTCATGCTAAGATTTGTTGGCATTGGCACGGCTGCACCTCTCTGTCACTCCACCACCTGCATTGTTACACGATGACACTCGGAGCATCTGGAGTGCACTTTATGTTTTGAAGCCTGTACTTTTTCACTGTGAGAAATTCTCCATCACCCGGTGCACAGCTGGGGCCTGAAGGCTGGAGACGAGGGCTTTGTGACTGCAAGGTTGCCAGTTTGACACTTCTGGACCATCTGGGAATAACAGAAATTAATGATTAACAGTCCCAGGATCCTTTGCAGCCAGAGAGTACAAGTGGCCATCTATATGCAAGGCAGTGGACCGCTGAGGCACTGGGCAGAGGTAGAAGAGAGTCAGCCCTCGTGTCGAGGTCTTCTGGGAGACATGAAAACCCACTCGACAGATTGTAAGTAAGACCAAGTTTGAGAATAAAGTTGATGAACGTGCGGCAATATGCTGTCAATTAACTGACCTATTAGAAAGGGCAATACTTTGGTTTAGAAGTATTTGGCTTGTACAGCACGGTACGGTACATTTTATGGTCTCCTTAGGGAAATTTGTCCTCTGTGTTTGACTTATCCTTTACTATATTGCAATGTTATTTTCTGCTAGCAAGGTTGGTTGGTAGCTTGTTTGGTATTATTTGGGTAAAAATATACTGTCTGAATTGTACGTTCACCCACCCACTGGTTCAAACCTCGGATTAACCCCTGAAATGTTTATTTTTGCTCATGTACATCTGGGGACTGTTTTTAAATTTGCAAAGTTTCGACTGCCATCTGGAAGTCAATTTCAATTTGAAGAATAGCTGAGAAGCTAAAAATGGATCCTGCCCTGAACTAGATTAAAACCTGCCTTATAAGTGAGGAGTTATCACCTGAAATTGATCTGTCTTTGTTTACCTGCTAGCCCTGTTTTGAGTTGTTCCCAGAGTTGCCAAGTCTGCTTTGTTGTAGAGAATTTGGGCTTTTTTTTTTTTTATTCTTGGAACGTTACTGGCAAATTTGACAATCATGGTTTGTGTCCTTTTGGGGCTTGTTCAAGCTGCACTGTCACATGATAAAAGAAGCCATTTTAGCCTTTTTTCTTTAGCCTTATTAGTTGTTATTCCCAGGCATGGTCAATTTGACAAATCTGGCAGCTGTGTCAGACTGTTTAAAAGTAAAAAAAAAAAAAATGCATGGCACACTCAGATGGCTGATGTCCAAAAGCATTTTTTTTATTTTTAAATAACGTTTCGGCAAAAAGCCTTCGTCAGATTATTTTTCTTGCTTTGGACCACAGTAAACTAAATGGCTGCCAGCCCAGGTGCTCACATCCCTCATCAACGAATGGGAGGTCCCAAAGTGAGGTCACCCAGTGAGTTCAGCCCACTCTACAACAAGAAAAAATTAGAATTAGATATTTACATTAAAACATTCTCATAAAATAACAAAATAACAAAATACAAAGATAGTTTGACCATATCACAAAAAGCACCTTAGGTCAAAGTCCACATTAAGTCCGTGAGAAGCAAGAGTCTTAAGTTGGTGAATCCAGAAGTGCTCTTTTCTTGACAGGAGCATTTCCAGATTGTCACCTCCAGGGGGCAGTTTTACATGTTAAATGCCAATATATCTTAAGGAAGAGATAGGATGGTTGAAATCTACAAAATGAGCTGCCACAGGATAGTTCATGTTTTTACTGTATAAGCTGTATCAGACTGACTACACCTACTGTTGTGTGGTGGTCTCTGGAGAAGTGAGTCCCATGTGTGAGCCAATGTAAATGCCCCCTCGTCTCTGCTAACTGTCCGTGTACCACGCTTCCTGATTTGCAATAGCCAGTAGCTCGATAGCTAATGATCCACTGAAATCCCATAGGAAGCTATTGAAATCCTAAGTCTGGGAACAGCAGCTGATAAGAGACACGTCACAGCAGTCAGTATAACATGTCCGGTAAATTAGCAATTTAGCTTTTTACATTATTTGTCGTATTAGAAGACAACACACAAAAAAGACAAATTAATTTCCTAAATATAAGGCTAGCAGGTAAACGAAGACAGAGCAGCTCTAGATGAAAAACCCTTCCTTAAGGCAGTACTAATCTATACCTTTCTACCACGGACCACTCCTAATTGAATAAAGGATTACACTAATAATTTGTCATATACAGGATTTTGGCAAAAGGATGTTTTAAAATAAAGCTGATCATGGAGGTAATAAGTGCAATGAGTCTCAACACCTGTCTACAGTGTGAATGTGAGTTACATTTAAAGCAGGTTTTTCTTGTTATATGTTGTGTCTACAAATGTGTATGTTGTAACCAGCAGCTGTAGTGAGAACTGGTGTTTTCTAAATCTCTCCTAATGTGTTATGACAGGTCCTGAGGTCACAGATGTGTGGAGATGTTACTTTTCATGGTGAACAAGTAAAAAAAAAAAAAATTATATTAGTATTCAAGGGGAAAGGAGCATTCGATATTGCAAAAAATAGATACAATACATATAGATGGGGCACTTGCTTGTGTCCATTGTCTCTACTGTTATTGCTTTACCTGGAATATTCCATAGTATGGCAATAATTATCGTAAATAAATAAATCTCCATCGAAACAAGCAGGTGTCGGACCCTCCATCAGAAAAGTTGCAGTTTTAAACAATATAATCATTTTCAAAGTAAATATTAGGTAAAATGTATAATTCTGGTAATGGACAAACTAATCTGTATAGTTTTTTTTATTCATTTTTTTATTCAATTTTTTTTCTTTTTTTTTTTTCTCTCAGTGATTTTGAACTCAATGGCATAAAGCTAAAGTATAAACTGTGTGCAATGTGGGCTATAGCTAACATATTTATAACAGTATGTGGCCTTACAAAACACAATAAATATGACTGTAATACTCTTTCTGCACTGGAGCAGTTATTTTTATTGGTGGTTTCTTATCATTGACTCTTTTACAACACTGGCAACATACATCTCACCCATAAAATGCTCACATTCATGCCATAAAAGTCTTTTTATGCTTTTTTTTTTTTAGTAAAGGACCACCTAGGGATTTCATGACACAAAATCAGATTAAAACATGTAAATACCTCTTGTCAGTTATCTTTACTGGCATTACGGACTACATCTCATTCAAACAGTACTAAGAATATACCAAGCACTAACATTCGCAGTGTGTGGTATGATATAGACAGCATGAGAGTTGTTTTCTTGTTCGAAGCTAATCCCTGTAAATTTGACAAACTACTGAATTAGATCATCTCAGGAGTATAGCAACGCGTGATGGTGAGAACGGGAATGCGTAAATGTGTAAACATATATCCAAGTTGCACTTCGATGTGTGAACTACACACTTCATATCACCTAAAGTTTCTCCTACCCAAGTTTCGTGAGTTGGTGGATGCGCAATATAGAAACAGCTCTGGTCACACTCACTCTAAGTATCTAAATCACTGTAAATGTTTTGACCTCATACATCAGAAACAATTCACTTGCACCTTTGATCAGAGTTGGTTTCACACACAAGTTTGGGAGCTGTTGGAGTTTGAGGAGGGAAGGATGGAGCTTGGATTTGGGTGGTGGCCCTGGGCGTTTTTCAAAGCATTTCACAGCCTTTGACAACACTTTTTACTGATCTACGGCAGCCCACGCAGAGCCAGAGATTTCTCCAAGGTTTGGGAGATGTGTGATGCCATGAAGCAGGTTTTTACCCTTAAAAAAATGTGTTTAGTTAAAAGGAGCTGAGGGTGCTGGTAAAGACGGCTCCTGAGTCCACTTGGTACTACGCTGTTTAAACTGGGGGGATACTTCTGTCAGGGCTTGAGAGGTCTATGGTTTTCAGAAGTAGTTGAAAACAAGTTACTTTTTAACACTTTTTAAAAAATTATACAGAAAGTGCTTTTTTTCGAGCCAGTATTTCCATTCATTTAGTCTGTTTCTGTGGATTTACGAGTGGGTGACAAAGTAAATATAACTGAAAATAAAACTAGCAACGCCACCGGTATTAACCCAGAAAATTAACCCAGCTAAACAACTTAACGAAACAAAAGTCTAAGACATAATGTTTGCCAATTGAATGAGGCAAGTGAGTTTCAGTTTAAATAGAAACATTTTAAATTGCACAAAGCTTGAGTTAGGACTTCTTCCATTATAATTTCATTCACTATAAAAGGAGCAAAATAATTTCATTCATTCTGGTTTGTTTTTTTAAGTTCACAGGTTGCAAATACTTTGGAGCCATTCAGTTTCATTAGGGCAGGAAGGAACAGAAAGGTGACGGTACAACAGCAGGATGCACTGCAGGGTAATGCTGACGCAAACCTGAGAAATGTGTTACTTTAGTCTATAGCTGTTTAATTCTTGTGCTAACAATATAAACATACAGCTTCAAAACTCACAGCCACGTTCAGTGACATTATTTCAACCATGATGCATACACACCCATCACCACACACAGGGAGCAGGCCGTTGCACAGTTACACCTCTGGAGTAAATTTAAAAACAAATATCTTACATAACTTCACTTGAATGTTAAAATTGAATTCCTTTAATCAGTTGTCTTACCTAGCATCATCCTGCAGATCTGGGTGGGGCGACATGTGGGGCGGAGCTCAACATTTGCCACGCCCTGATAGGCTGGGCTCAATGTTTGGCTTTGCACTGGTGCCATCTCATGGCAAAGATCAGGCAACATATTGAAACGTTAGTAATACGGCACTGAAATGCTTCATGGCAAAGCAAAACTTCTGGCGGTTTATTTCACACACACATACACAGTTTGTATAACCTATTTATTTCAGATAGTCTGTATTACCTTTGCAGAATATTCAGTGGTTGTTATTATTGGAAAAGGATCACTGAAGACAACAAAAGTCACACAAACTGTTTTCTTAGTTTTTTTCTTCGTACAACAGTTCTATTAATGGTCTCTGTTAGTATATTGTCCAAGCATGCTTACGTGTAATATACAATCAACACATATAAGCATAATTTTGGGTGGATGGAAGATGAGTACTGCGTAAAGTCCTACAAGTCAATCTCACAGCACCCCTTCATGTGAAATTATATTTTATTCAAATTGTGTGCCCTTCAAGGCAATGAATGACAAGACTTCATTGAAAAGATAGAAGATAGAAAAGATAGAATGGCAAATGAGTATAAATCAGACAATTCATGAAGTTAATGGGGTCATCAAGGAGCCATTGTCCATCTTTTCTGAAAATATAAATATAAATCCGATCAGTAGATTTTGCGTAATGTTGCTAACAGATAGACAGAGTAGTAGGCGGTAAAGTAGGCAGGGTCAAACATTGAGCTCCACTCACATTGAGCCACTCCCCTTTATAGTTATACCTTTATAGTTTTTGCTCCACCGTCACCTGCTGGTTACTCCACAAAGTCCACCCTTCTACATCTCCAACCAGTGATTCCAAGGCAATATTAGCCTTTTTTTTTTTTCTTACTTGGCTTTTCTCCACTGCAGCAGGCGAGCCAACAACCTGAGCCTCTCGATCTTCTCTTTTTTTTTTTTTTTTTATACATCCTATACCAACTAAAAACTGTTGAATTTGTGATCTTAAAAGTCAGTCAGTGGAGATTTTAGATTCAACTTTTTTAATTAGCACTGATTCAAAACTAAAAGATGAATGTTTTGACCCAGCAGTTGATCTGTGACTCTTTTTTTCCAGCTTTAGTTTTGGTTTAATGTATCTCCATCTATAGACATATACAGCAGTCCCACTCTCCATAGGTAGCCCACTGTATGCTAATGTCCAATCTCTTCTGACCGAGCATCTGTCGCTACATAATCCCCAGTGTAAATGTACGCTCTGGCCTTGAGCTCAGCAGCAGCAGTAACAGCAGCAGCTTGTGTCCAAAGAGGGACACTCCCTCCCAGATGTCACCCATCAGCACCCTTCCTGATCCAGCAAACATAACAGGTCACACCCGCCACCAATACAGCACCCTATGTCCCCCTTCACCTCCCATTAAAGCCCCGGGTGAACGAACAGCACAGGCAAAATAATGGCCCTGCTTAGATATGTGCGAGGAGTAATCTAGGGCAAGAATTAAACTTTCATCTTCTCCAAACAACCTTCCAACGACTCAACGGATTCCTCTCTCCACGCAACAATGCCATTTGTAAACTCCGCCATGAATTATTAACCGGGCAGCTTTGCATATCGTAAAGTACTCATCAGACAGCTTTTTTACCCCCATTCTCTTGCAGGTTAGCGTCAAGATTATGATAATAATAGATTTTGGAACACTTGAGCGGGCAAACGAAATAGGAATTGCATTTATTGAAGAGAGGAGAGGATCGGCATGCTGAAACGTAGATTAGGATTATTCATGGAGTCTTGCTTAGCTTTGAAATACAATAAGACAACAAAGCAAAAAACTTCCTAAACTTGATTTTGTCGTTACAGGAAGGCAGCATAAGGCATCTCCAGGTTTGTGCTGCCTCGGCACTTCTACCTATATATTGTCCTGTCCGTAAGAATTGCCAACAAAGAAATGATAGCGCCCATATGCCAGTCAGTTAATGTTTTGTTTTTCCTCGCCTTTATTGCTGCTTAGATGCTGCAATGACATTTGTATAAGAAAAATAGTTAGGGGAAGAGAACTCTACAGTGCCATTATTAAAACCACGGGCCTCCCCAAAGTGGCGTCTAATTATCCATTTGAATATGTACTGTATATTTGTAATTTTAAATGCACATATAAAAGTTGCTATTATTACTGCAGGGACTGAGCAGGTCATAAAAAGTTTCAGTTTCCATTAAGCACAAATTCTCCAACCAACAGGCCTTTTAACTCTGCCTTTAGCGTTGCTCCCCACTGAATATCAAATAAAAATACTCAAATTAATATTTAAATCTTCTTCTAAGAGAAGCATTAAGTGAGTTTGTGTTGTTTGTTATGAATGAGATGGTGTACAAGAGAAGATCAAATGGAAGTACGCTCCAAAAAAGTTGATTTGAAATATTGCATTTATGTGCTCCAAAATTATAATTTTTTAGTTCTCCAATCACCATAAAATGTTAAGATGAAAGATGAGAAGTGTAAGTGAGTGAGTGTGTGTATGTGGTTATCGTCATTGTGTGTCACAGCATAAAGAAGATGTAGTTTTCCCTGAGTTATGCTTGTTGTAAAACGTAATACTGATATTAAATAACATAATAAGAGAAACAAGTCAACTGACTTCCTGTTTAAAACTGCTGTGGAGCAGATCGTCTGCTGCTGGCCTCACCACTTCTTAGTAGCATGGCATTTCACCAGAGAAAGCATTTTACATCTATCTGTTTTTACTTTTTAAAAAATTGGCTTAGCAACATTTTTTAATCCATTGTGTTTAGCATTGTCTGAATTTAGTAAAGAATCACAAGTAACAGATCTATGGGCTGGGATATGAGGTATGTTGAAAACAAAATGTGCTAAGCGCTCAAGAGTACATGAATCACTCAAACTACAACACTATGACTACTTGTTTAGAGTACACTCTGGCTTTGTTAGTCCAAAATACTCAATACTGATTGAACCTGGATTAAAAATAGATTGACACATCCTTACTGTTGTTCACCTGAACATTAACCATAATAAAAGTGTACGGGTTTACAGAAACACAATGGCCGAGCGGGGCCAGAGGTCTGCTTTAAGGAGGGAAAACCATTTATTGCACAGAAAAGAATCTCACCTTTTAAGACCTCCCCTGGCAGCCACTCGCAAAGAGCCAGACACTAGAGCAATATAGATACAGTACAGTGAAATGATGGCTGCACAATGGCATTTCTGACAATATATTAAAGCAATAGTTCACTCTAACGGTCCCTTGTAAAATATATTACTTGTAATGTCATGACCCTGGTTCTTATGATTTTGCTGAATGTCTCCCATATATTGCAGAGTTCACCTGTATTGAGATGTTAGCGTAGCATTAGCCATGTCCATTTGTCTACAGTATGCTCACCGCTCAGGGCTAAGGGTCAAACTGTGTGTCACAAATAGGTCAAAGGTCATGATGAAGCAGAGAGGTCATGGTGGACTTATGAATGCCCAGTGGTGGTTGTCACGGCGATGGGATGTCAAAGACAGGAGGCATCCCGAAGGTCAGAGCCGCTAACAGTTGTGTGGGATTCTGAAAAATGCACTGTGGAAGAGAGGCGGTTGTTCAAGGGCGGAGAGTTAATAAGAAATATTGGAGATTTGTGAAGGTTTGTAATGTTGAGAAATATTTCATGAAAATATTATTGGTATTTTTGTGAGGTTTTCCTTTGAATTAATTACACCTAACTGTACTAAAAGGAGCTTTTTACAGTAGCCTAAAATGTGAAAGGAATGGCAAAAATGCATTATTGTAAAAGGGAAAAAAAAACTAAATAGGGACAAAAAGCACGTTTTATCAGATTTTTGGTTGGTTTGTTCTTTTGTCCCAAACTGCTACAGTCTTAAGGAAAACTAATTGAAATGGCTTAAGTTGGGTCCACGTAACACAAAAACAAAAGCATGTTTATCAGATGGAGGTGGTCTGACTGCACAACTCCAACTTAAAATGGATAGGCCTGTAACCGATGGTCATGTGTGCCATCTCGCTTTGATTTTTTTTTTTATTTGCCTTCTGTATTTATTTTAATTTTATTTATTATTTTATTTTTTTATTATTATTTTTAATATTTTTATTTTATTTTATTATATTATTTATTTATTTGTTTCAAGCCCAATCTCAACACTTTCTTTATAATATAAATTGTCTTTGATTTTTGCACTTTTAGCAATAAAGTAAAAAAATAAAAAAAATAAAAATGTGTGCAGAAATCCAGTCATTCTGGTACTTTCCCAAGTAACAACATGGTTTTAAAATGTCACCAGAATTATATTTCAACTCACAATTAAAGACTTCAGCTGACTGTGAAATTGTGTGGACTTTGCATAATGTAAAGGCTCACTATGTAACTTTTCGTATTAATATTAATATTAATACCTTCCATTTATATAGCGCTTTTCAAGACCCGCAAAGAGCTTTACAATAACACACACACACACACACACACACACACACACACACTTATGAGGGTGTCTGACGTCTGTTGACTTCTTTGAGATGTTATTGCTGAAATGTTCTTGCATTTATTCAATTAGAGATGTTTTATTTCTAAAAAAAAAAAAAAAAAAAAAAAAAAAAAAAGCCAATTCGCTGTGAGCTTAAAGATCTTAACTGTAATTTTCCCTGGGGATATAGATCACTTTAATGCCATATTGTGAGACAGGCAACAGACAAAGCAATAACATCACCATGGAGACAAGCAGGTGCCAGAGCCTCTATCAGAAAAGTTCCATAGTGCATCCTTAATTGTACAAACTGAACGATGTGTTTGTGTATTGTTCATAAACATACAGATGGAGCTTCATAAAGTATTTATTTGAACTTGTATACTTCATAGTACATAGATTTACCGTCATCTTAACAGTCCCAAGGCAGCACTTACACTTTGTTGACTTTTCCACAGACTTGAGTATGTTTGGCCTGTGAGCGGACTGCAGGCCTGTGTGAGACCATTCTCCGTCATGTCCCCGCCAGCCTCCTCCTCTTTTTCCTCCTCCTCTTCCTCCTGCTCCTGGTGCCTCTCACACAAACACAACCCGTCTAATTATCTGACCTGTCACTGCCCGCACCACTGCTCCCTCTCTGTCTCTCTCTCTCACACACACACACACACACACACACACACACACACACACACACACACACCCGCACACACACACACACACACACACACACACTAGCGCTCGGGGCTGGGGTAGACACAGGGATGAACACATGGCAGGCTGCTGTCAGGACTTCAGGACAGAGGACACCACCTCACGCTCCTGCCTCTGAGGAGCCACACATTTTATTCAGTGCACCTAAAGGTCTTTAACAAAGTACTGAGTCTGAATCAGCTGTTTGAACTCACTAACTGTGCATTTTATATATATTCTGGATGAGTTTACAAGCAGTATTCCATAAAACATCTCATTATATTTTAAACAACATAACACAATTTCCATATTTTATTTTAAAGAAAAAGACAAAGAGCTTGAGCTGAATTCTGGTTTTGCAGGTTGTAGGCCATATACAGGACATTTAATTTTATTTTATTTGTAACTATTTTGTCACATTTTGACATCTCCTGCCCTTGGGCCCTCCACCAGCTATAAGTAAGATTGTTTCAAAATATTCTATTTGGAAAAGATCTTTTTTTTTTAAAAAAAAAAAGAGTTTGTAGAGAAGCATATGGCAGGCTATAAAATATTTAAGATTTAAACAAAAATAAAAAGTTATAATGTATTGATACTTTGCAGTGACATAATGCTGGGGTGTTCTACATGTATCTCTATGGAGGAATGTTCAGAAGTTACAACATTAGCAAACACTGTCAAAAAAGTTTTAAAAAACAAAATTGATTTAAACAGCACATTTTCATGTGCCAGAACATGTGAGTATTCATATGTAAAGAATATGAGTATTCATAGTCCTGTTTCGGTGTTTTATTTTCAAGAAAAAAATAAGAGTGACTAACTGAAAAACTGTTGGCTAATACTAGCTATCTTGTGACTGTAATTTTATGTGTAAGAAACCAGCTCTTTCTGCTTAGATTGTGTTAAAACAAAACTCAGATTACAGTCTAGTAGAACTTCTGACGGAGTAGTGCCTTCAGATAGCCTCACACACCCAGGAAATGTTGATGACATCAGCTGTAAAGTATCAATACGTCACACACCAAATAACTGAAAAAGTGCCTTCAACTTCCCCTTTATAAGAATCAGTAGCAGTAAGCGTGAAACAGAGGTGAGAGCTGAGACAAGCACGTTACCCAGTTTGTGCTCCAGCCTGAACCTGAGGCCAGCCCCAAAAGTCCTTTAAAACCTTGCTAAAATGTAAAACTTAGCACAGCTCTCTTGAAAAGCTCCCGACTGCACTGAAGCATAAAGCACATGTTCTGTATAACTCTGGCACTGCTGCTTGTGTCCTCACAGCTGCCTGTAGATCGCAGCGGTCCGTGCCCACAAACACCAGCCAGGATGACACCAGCAACCGTCTAAGACACGCTGCAATGCCTCGCCAAGGTCTCCTGGTAGCCCCGCTACAGTGAAATCCCTGCTTCATCTGTCTTTACCTTCTCTCTCTGTGTCTGTCTCTCTCTCTCTTTATTTCTCTCTGTCTCTCTTTTTACCTCTCTCTCTATTTCTATCTCTCTATCTCTCTATCTCTCTTTACCTATTTCTCTCTCTATATTTCTCTCTTTGTCAGTCTCTGTGTCTCCATCTCTTCATCTCTCTCTCTGTCTCTGTGTGTGTGTGTGTGTCTTTCTCTCTCTCTCTCTGTCTATCTCTGTCTCTTTCTCTCTCTCTCTCTCCGCCTCACACACTTCCATGCATAGGCCAGGGGAACTCAGAGAAATCCCTCATCTTGTCGCTGGTTCAAGGTCCAGTGCTGTTGATGACAGCTGATGACAATCCGTGAGGGACCCGGGGAATATCACCTGTAACAGGAGGCAGAAACAAGACAGAGGAAAGCACAGGATCACACTTGACTGGAGTTTTAATTTGAAGTAAAGAGAATATCAGATCAGACTTATAGTATATCAATAGTAATCAAATATGTTTTCTGAGTATGGGAAAAATGCATTATCTTTCTTTAATTTTGCTAAATCAAGTTTATAGCTAAGTGGAATGCATAGCAGACATTTGACTGACACTGGGCACAAAATCAATCAGTGAATCATTGTATTAGTTTTTAGACTATTGGTGAGACAATATGATGTGTATATGTAGTAACTGTAAGAGTAGGAGCAGTAAACTGTAGCATGGGGACATGAAAGTAGCAGAAGGTGCCTTTTAAACTGCATATTTTTCCAATTGTATTTCACAGTCACAGTTATCCAAGGTTTATCCTGCTTAAAGGGCCTATATTACGTTATTTTCTGATCTATGTAATAATGTTGGTTACTCATCAAAGACATATGGAGTTGTGTTTTGTTTCATTCACATATGTTAAACACACAAATACTGCATATTTAAGGTGTCTCTCAAATTGAAAGCATTCTTTTCCACCTTGTGATGTCATGTGGTAATACAGAACATGCTCTGATGTATTTTCAAACTCCACACACCTTCACTAAAAATATTTGGATCATTTCAGCCCTGGAATTGCCAAACCTTAATGAACTGAAGGTAAAAAGTAGTTAACTTGAAAACTATACCACTACATGACATCACAAGGTGGAGCAGAGCATTTTGAGCTTTGCAGATGTAGACAGACTAATAATAAAGAGTTACTCAAACATATGTGAATGAAACAAAACACAACTCCGGGTATGTTCATGAGGAGGTAACAACATTATGGCATGACTAAAAGCTCACAAGAGTCACTTTTGCGTAATATAGAATAGTATAGTATAGTATAGTATAGTATAGTATAGTATAGTATAGTATAGTATAGTGTAGTATAGGACCTTTAAACCATATATTTTTCAAATTACTTGTATTCCACAGTGGCAGTTATTGTGCATCTGTACAAGTATTTTTATGCTGAAAATGATGCTGTATTTTTAAAATGGTACAGTGGTAAATAAATATGCATTCTAAGGCATCTGTAAGCTTTAAACAAAAGTAATTACCTAATACAACCAAACATCAATATAGTTTGCAGCATTTCTTACCAGCAGCAGTAGATCCCTCACTGCAGTGCCATCATAAATGTTACACTCTGAGCATTAAGCGTCTGTCCAACACTGATTTTGGATATTTTATGGTGGCAGAGAACTATCGATCTCGTCCTCTCACCCGCTCACATGCTAAAATATGCATTGTGAATCAGCATCTGCAGAGACTTGTATGGGCCCTGCATTATGCTCCAGTGAAATAATTTGTATCATTTCGAGCACAGAAAAAATAACAAAATCAATGGTTTTAGTTGGCGGAGAATCTCGATAATTAATTCTCAAGGTTGGGAGTGAGAGATGGTGCTAATGAGGGAAAAATGTAAATGTTGTCAAATTTAGCTTCATGCTTCTTACCTTCACTCCAGCCATAATCGAAGCTCACACACTCAATAAACTGTCAGTCTTTTTTTTTTCTTTTTCACTCTGATTCATCCTTTTGGAATTCAGATTTCAAAAAGGCACAAAAGTTTTAGTCTGGTATGATAAAGGCTTTTGAGTAAGTGTACTTCAATAAATATCGGCAGCACAAAATGTATTAACATTTTTGTGTGGGCTTTGAACAAAAGGGATTTTAAGGGATGTGGTGCCATTTTAAATGGAAGAAAAATGGGTATAATAAATGCGCCATATACAGTATTTTGCTACATTTGTTCTGAGAATTGCTAAATTAACAAAAAGTTTACCACTGAACTTCAGGCTGCATTAGCTCACACTGTTGAGACATTAACAAAGATTGATGGTGAGGCATGTGATATTTACACTGTGTCCTTGGATAAGACACGTCACAGACCATGCATTATTGTTACTCATAAGATCCCTGAAAATCATATAGTTGTGTAAAGTAACCAGCGTCTTGGCTTTGAATACAGCTCCATGACTGTATTAAAAGTGTTTATGCATTCAGAATAATGTCTTTGTTGCACAAATTAAAATTTGACTTATACTTCATACCTGACTACTGCTTTTTGGGCACTCTTTAGCAGTGGTAGAATGTAAAGTACTGTACTTAAGTAAATTTAAAATGGGTACTTTTTACTTTTACTACATTTGAGAGCATGTATCTGTACTTTCAACTCCACTACATTTTTTAACAGGACTGAAAAGTAAAAGTATGTTTTATTATTGTCTGAGGCCTGCAGAAAAGGCTGAGACTGTTATTTTTAACACATTTGTAGTTTGAGCAGACAGAAATAAAATAAAGAAAGAAAGAAACATAAAAACAGCTACAAAAAACAACAACAGTCAATTGAAAAATCAATTCAATTGATTCTGAATTCTACTGAACAAAATTCAGCTCAAATCTTTATCTACAACTCGACATTTGAAGTTTTATTACATCTCCAAATCATGTGATACTTTTACTTTTACTTGAGTATTTTTTGCTCTGGTATCTGTACTTTTACTTAAGTATCAAAATCAGGTACTTCTTCCACCATTGGTCTTTAGATAGACAACATCAGTTAACATTTGTTCTCTTTCTTATTTTCCTCCTTTTTCTGTTTTATTTTTAGAGACACATTTGTTGCACCTTTTTTGTGCTTAAAACCTGAAACTGGTTCCTTGTACCTAAATATTTCCATATGTTCAAATGGTTTAATTACTAAACAAATGAGCTGGCTCTGCTCATATTAAAAGTATGTCTAGAACACCAGCTATTAGCACATGTTTCAAATGATGCCGCACTACCATAAAATAAACTGTTGGAAATGAAAGGCCCAAACAACCAGTGATGTTCTCTGGAATATTTTTCTTGGATAAATATTAAAAGTCACTTTCAACTTTGATCTCATCTCTTCAGAGCATTTCCCGCATCAAGGTAAAATAAAAAATGAAAAAAAAAAGACTCACTTTTCATTGCACCTGTCAACCGCACAATCTGTTTTTATTTCCAGCTATAGCGTCTGTGTCTTGGCTGGGAGTGTGCCTGCTCCAGCTTGCACCGCAACTGAGCTATTGTCAAAAAAGGCTCTGTGAAAGGAGACGCAAAAGGAAGTCTCTGTGATTTTGTCTTTGAGCGTGCACACCAGTGTTGCATTATTCAGAAAATGCTGAAAAAACAACGCAAAACTGGGGAAGGATTTCTGTCAAGTGTATGCTAACTTTTCACCGACAATGTCAGTCCATGTAAATTAATAGGTTTTAACCTGAGCTCCTGAGGTTGGCTTCTGCTCCTGCCATTGTACATACTAGTACGTATACTTACTGTACTTTTCATGTGCGTCACACTCACAACATATGGCTGTGTAGAAAGCTAATGATGGAGTTGTGTTGACCGCAGTGTTTGAAAATTGTTGTCTAATTGTGTTTGGGAATGGGGCCAGAAAAACATTATTTTCCAGATAATCATATGCAAAAAAACAACAACAAAAAAAACCTCTATACTTCTAATAATCTATCCATTCATTTAAAATGTAGTAGTAATTTCAGTAATTGATTGCTGAGAGTAATCTATCAGTACATTAGGTAAGGATAGACCAAGATAAAGATATAGCCATTGAATACATTTATACCATATTCCATACAACTGTACAATTCACCCTTATGTAACAGACAACCTTATGTCATGTCAATCATCATCTCTACACTGTAATACACATATTTTGTATTACTATATTTCTATATTTTTATTTTTACTTGTACACATACTATTGTATAATTATGCGTAATTTGACACCAGTCTCTTGCTATTTTTGCTACTTATTTTGAATTTATTATCACCATTTATGTTTTTACTCTTTGTTATTACTAATATATTGTGATGTGTGAGCTACTGTGTCCAAATAATTTCCCTTGTGGATCAATAAAGTTTGAGTCTAAGCCTAATTGCTATGGAGAAACTGAATACCCTTGCCGTGTATGGTAATGCCTTAATACTCGAAAGAAAAGGGGCAGAAATTTCTCACTTGTTCTGGTACAAAAACATGCAAGCAAGAGTAACAGTGATGTATGAGCAGAGAGAGGCTGGCGTTACACTACAATTCACTGTACACTCAGTTCATTTGTGATCGGTTTTATGATAAATCGCTGCAATTTCGTTTATCTTTGCGGCATCTACCAGGCCACAACTTCAAATAAAATGTTCTTTGGCATAACTTAAATGTTCAAGTGGAGATTTATATCACTGCAACAGCAATAAAAGTAGTGATTGACTCAGAAAAGTTTTTCAGTCCTTACTATCTTTAATGGACCAGTGTATTTTTGTAATATTTTTTCATGACCTGTTGTAAATTGTCCCAAAACATTGATTCAAAAGCACATTCCTATCAAACTGTTCCTGTTATTAAGTATCGCCAGGAGACTGATTAAAAAGTACAAATTTATTCATTAAAAGCTCAGTGGGACAAAGCTGTAATTTTTCTAAATATGGAAGATTCTCATAGTGAAGTCATTTCTAATATTAAATGAGTCATGTAGAGAACACATAAGGTTTGACTTTTGTGGGTCCGTTTAATGAGTGTTATATGTTTCCAAGATAAAATAACACAATTAAATGCAACATACAATTGTTTTTTGTTGTCGTTTTTTTTTTGGTGTACAAATCACCAGGCTGGTGGCGTATCACCCACTAGAAAGATAGTTACACTTGCACCTTTATATGATTGTTATCTGTAATGCAATATTGTATACTCATGTTATAATTGCAATGCAACCATTTCTTAAAAAAACATCTCAGAATTAACAATGCATACAACTGTTTTCTACAGTATAAGAATGATGGTGATTAATACATGTGCTAATATTTTCTGCAGTTTAAATAATGTTTTCAGTCAAAATTGCTAGCTGTTGTTTATAATAATAATAATAATAATATAATAATAGCAGTACCATTCCTGGTAGAAGTAACAGTTGATGTATGCATGTATTTTTCTTATTGCCAACTATTAGTAGCAGTACTAAAACATGATACAAAGCTGCACACAGCAACTTGACAAACCTGATGTTTGTGCAGTATTTTCATGGTAGCAGAAAGCACGATGATTGTGTTGTGTTAGCGCTCTGAAGGGGGAGTAACTTTAACAAGGAAAGCAAATGGAAGGGAGGCTCAGCGCTACAAAAAATAGGGTGATATAAATGTGTAATGTGTTAGTTTGTTAGTTAGTTAGTTAATATCCTATAGAAGAAACATACCTCCTCTTTAATTACGGAGCTAGGGTTAAGAGTTAAGGTATTAATTAATTAAGCCAGAATCATTCTAAATTAACGGTTTATGATGAATTAAGGTGTAGTTATTATTGTGTACTTGAGTAAATACATTTTGGAACAAACACCACAGATTCATTCATTTTTATTCATATTAATCCTGCCTTTCCTGATCAGACATTATTCCGTTTTTTTCTCCATGTTATCTGTAGCATTAGTATTTGAGCACATTGTATTTCAATAAGAATGCATTTAGCCAAACAATCATGTCTCCTCCTTTATTTAAGCTGTCGTGGAGACTCAGGGGCCCTGGTGCTATGCTGTGTTTCCAGCCCCTCTCCTCATGTGCTGCTACAGCTCATATACAGGATGTGCGCTGTTTGAAGTTCCACACACTCGCGGAGGATGCGGAAAAGGCAGGCAGTAGCTTTGGGCCTTTACAAATGACCTAGATACACCGGAGTCTCTATTCCATTTACCCCTATCTCTGTCAATACAACGTCTACCTACCTGCAAACCGCGATTTCCTCATCCATACGGCAAACATGAACCTGCACTGCAAAGAATAGTTCCAGTTACTCAGATCAAGATAAGAGTTGATTTCACTTGACATGTAAAATTATCGATTACCTCTTTTGTTTCACCTTATTTCAAACAACATAAGATTTAGTTTCTTATTTTAAAGGGCTATTTTCTGATCTATTACAATGTTGTTTCCTCTTCAAAAAGATACCTCAAGTTGTGTTTTGTTTCATTCACACAAGTTTAACACACAAACTTAGCCTGGGTTCTTCTCTCAAACTGAAAACACTGATGTCATGTGGTGATACAGGGAGTGCTCCTTTGTGTTTTTAAACTCCATAGACCTTCATTAGAATAGATAGATAATTTCAGACCTAGAATTACCAAACTCTGCCAAAGAGCTGAATGAAAACTTCCACATGACATCTTTGGAGATGTAAATAGACAACACTAAACAAATGATTACTCAAACATGTGTGAATGAAACAAAACACAACTCTATGTGTTTCTGATGAAGAAACAACATTCTAATATGGCTTAAAGCTCACAAGAGTCAGTTTTGCATAATATAAAACATTTAGGTACAAAGAGATGTTGTTTTAGGTGTATTTTCTTATTTCAAGTACAAACAGATGTGTTCCCTTGGTAGATAACTGTATTTGTCATGTGAAAGTTACTGAAGCCATTTTAACTTTTTAGATTTTAGCTTTTGTAGTGCATAAGTGCATAACAGCCTATAGGTTGACATTTTGGATCAACACACGCCGCTAAAACGAATAGGGCAAGCATATGGATACCCTTGCTTCTTAATCTCCAACTTATCTTCCTAGTTAGTTTTGCACAGTCCCAGATAAGTTCCATGTTCTGCCCCTGGATCTAGCATTTCAACCCATGTAACGCAGAGGTTACAGACATTAACTACAGCCAATGGAGGTATTGATTAATCGGAAAGACAGTTTTGCAAGCCTTCTCCGCGCGCAAAGTGGCTAATCAGGATTCCAGAGTTGCTAGCACCCGGTCTGTTCCCTGCTGGGCGCCCGAAAGGAGCAGAGCACAGTGAGGAGGGGAAGAATAGGTAGAAATGAAAGTGTTGGGAGGGGGTGAATAGATATGACGCATAAGGTAAAGAACAAGTGGGGAGACGGAGAGGGGAGGTGTGATCTGAAAGGAGATGTGGAGTTTGAAGGCCAAGTAGCTGGGGTTATCGCAGACGAGAATCTCAATCCATCAATAAGCTGCGTTTGGATCAGAGGTGCCCCTGCTGAGGATGGGTGCCGTAATGGACAGTGTAGCATTGAAATCTGTCACTTTGACTCCTCACCTGAACTAGCCATCTGAGAATGGCCCCGCTTTACAAAGACATCGGATCAAGGTTAACAGAAAGGTAGAGCTGCTGGAGTGGCCCATTGAATCAGAAAACGCAGGCAATTTCTAAGCAATTGTAAATGATTTCTCACAGATATCGAAGCATTGCAATAGTCGTACTAATACTATTTGTAGTAGTAGCAGTAGTAGGAGGAGGAATTCATCTTAGCAGTTGAAAATAGCTTTTTTCACAAGAAACTGTGTAGAACCAGGTATATAGACTTAGACAAACGTTATTGATCTGCAAGGGAATTCTGGACACAGTAGCTCACACATCACAATATATTATAATAACATACATATATATAGTTTTTAGTAACAGTAAATGTTCCACAATGTAGCATTAAACATATCTATCTCCTTGGAGAAAAGAAGCAGATGCCACCGGACCAAGACACAGGTCAAATCTATGGAAAGGCAACTCCACTTACAATATGTTTTTCAAGATATTTTAGCAACAAATACACCTGTAATAAAATTAATGCTAGATAGGCAATACTGTGGAACATTTCATCTAAAGCAACATCTCCCTGGAAACAAGCAGATGGCAGACCCTCCCCACCACCACTAGAAAATCCCCATATTTGGACATTACACCTCCAGATCACTTGTCGTTTAAGAGTGTATCTTTCAGTATGCTGGAGAGGGAGCTGAATCTGAAAGCGCTTGCGATTTCTAAATAATTTCTACAGATTTCCCACAGGTGTACTATGGCTTTCATAATTTAAAAAACCTTAGGCAGCAAGAGAACTCATTGCACTTCCATAACAGGAAATACGCCACGGGTAACACAGGGTCTTTGCTTAGGTAGTCATTATAGACACACCCTCAGCATATTATATTATGGCTGGCTAATTATATACTGCTTTAACAAGTTATAAAGGCGTACTGCTGGGTGATTGTAGTGGTAATAAATAGGTGATGTGTCAGAAGTTGTACAGGAAAAACTGCATAATGATATTAATGTAGTGTATTTCAGGCAGCTTCATTGGTAACTTTAATATTTTTTCTTAAAATTCACACTTAAAAGTTACAATAATCAAGGCTGAAGCAACGAATAAAATAGGTTCTTCTATGAGATTAAGCCAATGTGTTTTGTGTCTGACAAAAAAAAAAAGATGAAGATGAAGATGAAGAAAGGTGCAAATGCAGAGTGTATTTTGTATTTATTTATCTTGTCAAAGTTAAAGTATTGTACTGTATTGTCCCTGGTGGAAAAATCATACTCAGCATTTGACCCATCCGTGCTGCTCTGTCAGCCTGTCAGGAGCAGTGGGTGCAGGAACACATCTCCAGATGTTGAGGTGGGCTTGGTCAGGACTACCTTACCTAGAGGATTTAGCCTGTTGTGCGTGTTTAGGGTTGATGGAGGAAACCGGAAGCCCACCTAGACCCAAATTCACACGCAAATTCAATATACTACATTTACCGGTAGAATTAATTTCATACTAGTACAATGGATGTTTGAGACATATTTGACACAGTTTATTGATACCTGCACTGTTAGTACACAGTACATTTTTTAGCATTAATTTAACCCTTAAAGAGTGAATATGGTCCTTATTTGTACAGAGTAACATTTACTCTAGCTTCAGAGTTAAAATATTCACAGTGAATTTTAATCTTTTAGAATAAGTTGACGACTCTGAGCAGTGTTTTCAGAGTTTGACACTAGCGGTTCATTTACCCTATGCAGTCAAAAGTAGTGTTCATTATTTACTCTTTTACAGTGCTAATAATGACACTTATCAGAGTGGTTTTAAAGAGTTACAATTTTCTACAAAATAAATAATCCACAATTTGCAAATATAAATATAATTCTATTGTTAAAACAAAATACATAGACCTAAGATACAAAATGACAGTATATATAAAAATGACATGCAAACTCTATGAAGCACTACACTGTCACTTGAGCTGGAGAGAGGGAGGGAGTGAGCCACACCGCCCAACCAGGAGCAGCAGGGGGTTTCATGGTAAGTTAAATTTAGGCACACGGTTTGGGGTCTTTATTGTTCCACAGAGACTGAAGTTTAAGTGAATCTCTCCACCGGGGGAGCTGTTTCGAGAGTGTGGCTCATTTGCACCACGCATACACAAGTGAGAGACATCTGCAGTGTGCCAACGCCCCTAGTACTACCATGTACTACTCTGTTCTGGGCCAAATTAGCTAGTTACGTTGTCATTCTGTGAGATATAAAATAGAACAAGACACAGCTACAACTACTACTTTTCTTCTAGTGAAAGCTTGAAAGATAATTTTGCATTCTTAACTTTGGGAGGTATTGATTTTAAACATTAAAACAAAAACTTTCTTAAACTTGTATAAATCAGCATTTTATATAAAATTTCATTTTTGCTGAGATTTGAAAAGCATGTATTACAAATTGAATCAAAAAGCCCTTATGAAAGTTTGAACAGTGTAAAATGTAAATAAATTCAGCAAACACTCGTTCACCGTTTGCAAATTCTAGTCCCAATGGAAAATGTGTGTTTTTGCCGTAAATAGAATTCTAAAAAATATATCTTTTAGAAATCGAATTTCAAAGATCCGGTCTCTGATGAGAGATGACAGTGAAGATGTCTGGACTCAAATTTGATGCATTTCTTGAGGAGAGATGTGAATAGGTTTTAATATAGTGCTATCAATTTAGAGGTATTTATTTTACACTGATCATTCATTTTCAACTTTTTTTTATTCCTTTGTCACTTATGGTTTATTTTACAGAGTTTCTTTTATCTTGTTGATTTGTAAGGTCAATATTCGTGTTTGGTCCAACTATATATTGTTCAAACTGTTTTCATTAACACAGATCTCAATTTTGCAGCAAGTACAGCTATTACTATTGCTAATTTGCTTCTGCTCAAAATTCGATAGCTATCTTACCAACCACTCCCAGTACCATATAGCCAATATTGTTAGTTGTTTTTCTTCACATGGGGAATTCCTTTTAAGAACACTACACTGTTTTATTAACCTCTCACATCACACCCTAGCCCTGCTCTGAACAGGTAAAACCCATCTTTGGTATTTCCTCACTTCTTTTGGCCCTCTCTACTGTGAGGGTCACCCCTTTCCTCTCTGTTTCCATTCGGCTGCGTTCTCTGTCATATGCTGTAATTAAAACCACAGGTGGGAAGAGTAACACTAGCTCACTTCTCCCAGCATGCAACAGGCACCATCTGGTTCAAGGGGAGGGGCCTTTATTTCTGAGCTCCAAACAGCCAGGGGTTAAAACATCAAAGGCCTGCATCTTTGATCGGACCTCAGCGGGACGGAGTGCTCTGGGAATAGTATCCAGTGTCTCTTGAATGTTTCTGCAAGGAGGAGCGTGAAATAAGAGCATAAGCCTGAGTTTGTAGTACCAGGTCATCAATGCGTCACTATGGAGACAATCTGTGTCACCTACTGTATACCTGCCCTCCTCTGTCCAGTCTGCCTTAAATGTGAATCCACCACATAATATTCTCCGAGGACTCCAGCAGCGCGGGTTTCTCTTGGTCCACTGGGCTAAAGAGAACATGCTCACTCCACCTTAAGACAAGGCATGAACAAACAAGCCAGTGTGGGTCAATGCACACCACAAATCCAGAAATCCAGAAAAAGTACCATTGAAATAAAAGGGAAATTACACACAATACAAACATTTGAAATAAATTATTACAGTATATTATTTCATTATAATGAAATTTTTTAAAGGGGCCCACATTACGCTATTTTCTGATCTATGTTATAATGTTGTTTCCTTATTAAAAACATTAACAACCCTTTGAATTGAGTTTTGTTTCACTCACTCAAGTTTAACACTCAGTTTTTCCTCTCAAAAGAAAAACACTCCACCATCCACCTTGTGATGTCATGTGGTAATACAGGACGCGTTCCCCTGTTTTTAAACTCCACATACCCTCATTAAAGTCATTTGCATAATTTCAGACCAGAAATTGCCAGTCTTTACTGAACCAATGGTAAAATGTAGCTGTTAACGTGAAAACTACCTCTTCATGACTTCACAAGGTGGAACAGAGCATTTTAAGCTTTGGAGCTGTAGAAAGACTAATTATTCAGCGTTACTTAAGCATGTGTGACTGAAACAAAAGGCAACTCCAGGTATGTTTTTGACGAGGTGACAACATTACAACATAAAGCTCACAAGAGTCAGGTTTGCATAATACAGGACCTTTCACCCTATGCACCCTTGTTTACAGTATAAGAATTATCCATCTTGAACTATTTGCTGTGTCTTTGTCTCAAACCTGTAGCTCGCACACACAGTCCGTCCATCCAAGTGGCTTTGTTAAGCAGTGGTGCCCTGAAACACTAACCTACGTACAACTCCAAGCCTTTTTCAATGTACACTATGATGTCTTCTCTCTCCTCGCTCCTTTCCTCACTCACAAATAATCATTGACATTCTGCTCACACACTCGCTCCACTGTATCTCTCTACGTCTCTCCTCTCACCGGTGCATCATTTTTGCAGATGGCTGTTGCGTCTCTGCATGACTCCCCCAGCTTCCTCTGCATGGATGAACTCCTATCAGATTAAACCAACACTTGCTGCTTCTGACCTCACCCACCCCCCACTTGTTCCTCTATGCCTGCCCCATGCCCAAGTCCCCGGGGCCCCAACACTATCTGCAGCATCCCTCCCTGACACTTCAATCCTTCTTTTGACATTTGGGTTCCTTCTGTTATCTTGGACTTCCCGCTGAGTTTGGAGACGCTACAGCGCAAAGGGGAGCCACCCAATCCCCCCATAGCCCCACACAGTATACATTCACAAAGGTGGAGTATAATTTTTAATCATACAAACAATTTCCAACTGAGGAAGTGTGGTTTTGTTTTGGCATTCATACTGCAAAATGTTTAGACTTTCCATACTCGATGTGGTGTAGTGTCAGAAACCTAGCTTGGAAGAGAAAATAAAACTTACTAAACTTTATTCCCAGTAATATATTCAAGCCAGGATTCTTGGGGAACAGTATTTTTTTCAATTTCTTTTGTGCAAGCGTGCAGAGCTGTGTGTCAGATCTGTAGGATGCCTGTAGGCTGCTCCCGAGAGAGAACGGTGTACTCATCCAACACAAACAGGGTCACAAAACAAGCAGGCACTCACTGCACACTTAGTTTCAAATTAGCCCCACTTGTTATGAGTACAAGCAGCCAATCAATGAGCTACATATGTCGGACATTACAGTCAATAGAACACAGTCTAATACAAAGTCATGGTGTAACAGACAAATAGACCAGTGACGCTGGAAACAGATTTTTTTGTTTTTTGTTTTTGTAACTTCTCTTCTCTGTATAAAAATACATACATTGTAGTGCAAGTCAATGGTTAAAGAACAGTGCAAGTGAAAGTGTGTAGTGAACATCTAGTGTAAATCTATAGAGAAAAAGCGTAAGTCAAGAGTATGGAGTGAATGTCTTAATTCTTCTCTTTACTGTGTGACTATAACAAAATAGTTAATATGAGCCTAGAAATAAAGTGCATGTTTATAGTGAACAGCAACAGTGAATATCTCCTCTAATTTATTTATTTGTAAACGGACAGCACATATTAATGAACATTTAAAGTGTAAATATGTAAAGATCATTGCCAACATGGCTAATTTCCATCTTCAGTCTCTAGGCAGGTTGATGTCAAACAGTCTACAGAACAGGGAAAAGTACAGCAACACAGCATATCCATATTGAGAAATCTATAATGCAAGTTCAAAATGCAAGTCTTAACTGCTAATTTTAAGTGTAAGTAAAGAATATGCAGTACAAGTATGAAAGCATATAAAAGTCAAAAAAGTACTAGTCTATAGTGTATAGAAGAATATTGCAAATAAAGGTGAATAGAAGAGATATATCTACTTGCAAGTGCAAGTTTGTATGAAGTGCAAGTGCAGGTTAGAGTGCTAGTGTAAATATCTATGCTAGACTACACTACAAAGCCAAATCTAGAGTTAAAGGGCCTGTATTACTGTTTTCTGATCTATGATATGTTTCCTCGTCAAAAACATACCTGGAGTTGTGTTTTGTTGACTAAAATCTAACAGGAGTAAATTTTGTGTAATATAGGATCTATATAAGAGTTTAAAGGCTACTTTATTGCAAATGCATAATGGAATTTAAGGCAAAAAGTTGTCCTAAAGTTGGATCAGTCTTCTCACAAATTCGATGATGTTCAGCGTGTAAACATTGAACATGAGGTAAAAAATAAAAGCTATATGAAACATAACTGAAACAGAAACACAGTTACAAGTGGAAAAGAGAATAACTGGCTTGTATTTTTGCATTTAAAAAAAAAAAAAAGATTCATTCCAAAACATGTCAATAAGAATGCCTTGCTCTTTACCCTGCTAACCCTGGACCCTCACAACCCTCAGTAAAAGCCAAGTAGTATTAGTGACAGCATTAGCATTCAGAGCAGCATCTCCAGGAGCTAGCACAGCAGATGCTCCATATGCAGACCTCGCCCTTTTGACCATGGGTCCAATGTCAGGCAACCGACCGCCATTTTACCCTCCTAGCCCCCCTCACCTTAATACCCCTATGAGATATTTACATTGTTTTGGCCATTCAGTGCGCCTCGTCCTCTTATACACACTTTATATTGTGGAGAATGTAATATTAGCGGCCAAGGTTTTGTTAATCAAGTTGTCTTTAAACTGACCTGGGAATAAAATATGGTTGGTCATCATCCGTGGTATTAAAATGAATTTAATCTAATGAAATAATGTCATAACAGCTAACAATGTTAACAATGAAATGTGCCTACTCCATGTATTGAAATTATGAGACTTTGCTATAGGGACTCAGCTATAGGGCTTCCTGTTTAAAGGTGCCATTTTGAGGATTACCGGCAACTCAAAAGATGTTAATATGTTGTTTCAAACTGTTAATTGCCATGGCAACAGTCCTTTTCTGGTGGAGGGGCCATCAAATGCTTTTCTCTGTGAAGATGTTATTGCTTTGTCTAGAATGTTTCACAGTATGGTATTAAACTTTTATATCTTCATGGAGACCACACCAGACCTAAGTTACAGTTCAGATCGATGGAGTCAATATTTTAAGCTATAAAACTACTTGTAATTCAATAAATGTAAGGTAGAGCTATTTAATGTCATACTGTGGAACATTCAAGGCAGAGTAATGACATATCCATAGAAACAAGCAGATGATGGACCCCTAACTAAAAAGTTACATAGTGCACCTTTAAGTATGCCATCGATTCTAAACTGATTTTTTTTCCCCTTGTCTTAAATGTATTTGAAAAATATATTTTTAAAATCTTAGGCATCATCTTTTCATGCTAGTTCTGCCTGATTGCTGTTAGTAATAGAATGCTGTTTCATGATTATAGCCTGCTATTCACATGTGAATATTAAAGCAATGTAATCGTGTTTACTCTAATTTCCCCTGTGAGATAATTCATCGGCGTCATTGTACAAACATACTGTACTGTGGCTTTTTATGCTTTTGTGTTTCTATGACGTTTTCCATGTTACATTCACCTTTCTTTGAACATCAATTACCTCCAACAAAGATGGGACACAGGGAGACATTTACAAAATGATAAGTGCCATTGTAAACTTCATCAAGTTTGTGTAATGAATAGAGATGTTTTTTGTCATTTACGATAAGTGATTGCTTATGAATCACAATAAGGAAAAAGAGCATCATAAAAGTATAATTTATGCAGCAAATGGTTGAAGCAATCTAAACAAGTCGAAATGCAAAATTAATGCATTTAAAACAGTACTTATGTGGCAATCGAGGGGTTAACAATTTGGAATATTATAGTTTAAGTGTTGCAACAGTGCCACCCCAAATCTAGTGTGGGGAAATTAACTTCAGTATAAGAGCACACAGGTAAGTATATCACAGGAGAGAGCCAGGTTCCTTTGTTTACAAAGTCTTTATTTAAATGTTTTAATTTCCTTAAAAGTAGCTACAATTAAAAATAGGCAACACAGTAAAAATAAAACAGTGGAGGCAAAAACAAACAACCAGCAAAAGCAAACAGTTGAGGCAAAAAACAAAAACAAAACAAATAAAAGCAAAACAAAATAGCAGAGTGGTGTGCTTGAGCCGCTGCAGGCCATCGCTGACACCTAGGAAGTGAATTTAGGAATTATAATCTAAACCTGCAGGGCAAGATTCTGGGCTAAATAAAACACATACCGCGGCTGGAGACAATAGTGCACAATCCCAAGCTGTATCAAAGGAGACCACTTTACACAGATTACTGCTGTTGCAGATATGGTCCGAACAGCACGGACCGGCACACGGCACCTTTGCGAGCTGCCAGTCATGCAGCAACACTATCACCACAGTTTAGGGCACACAGCAGCGCACAGTAAAGCTCAATAGAGCAAGGGACTGATTCGGTCCACCCGTGGAACTATCATGAGATGAAAGACGCACAAGATGAAAACGCACACTATGCACTACTCAACTCAATGGAGCAAGGGACTGATGCGGTGCAGGGCTACAGCCAAGTAGCGGCACCAAAAGAAATAACTGTATAAATTTGGATGTAACATGCATGGGAGCTTAACCTTTACCTGTCTTAAAGGACTGAGTGACCACCTAGAGAGGCCCCGGAGGAGCGTGTGGGCAAAAGGGGAAGTGACGAAGAAGGGAGTGCTTAAATAGTCCACCAGCTTAACGCCATGAAACGGCAGGTAAGAGCACCTACAGCATAGACCCTCAAAGCCGGTCCTGCCACATTACACCCCTCCCCCGGTTTGCATCGTCGACTCGACGATGAAGCAACACCACCTCCCCTAGACTGCTGTCCAGCTATGGACCTTGGGAGATGATGGGGATTTTGTTGTTGGCCAGCTGTCGACCGAGTAGACCTGCGCACAGTGGCTTGACCAGGATCATGAACAATTTCCTGCTCAGGTACAGATGGCGCCTGGTCAACCAAAAGGGCAGTTGGTGGTTCTGGGGCCCTAGAGAAGAGGCCTGAGAGGGTGGTGGTGGGACTGCCGCCATAGGGAGCAAGGCTGCTGGCTACAATGCCGACACTTGCACACATAAATCACCCTCAAATGATGGTTTGTTGTCCGGCATTGAAGCAGGAGGACTCATGACCGGGAGAGGAGCAGAGGAGTCACTGCTATGCAAGGCCTTCAGCAGGGACTGGTGTACTCTTATCACATTGGTCTGCTGATCCACAGTGTATACAACGCCACTTTCCTTTGGGGCTTGAAGCAATACATGGGTCACTGGGCCCCACAGGTCTTGGGTCTTCAAACGACCCTTGGCACTGTGGTCACAAAGGAGCACAAGCTGGCCTTCCTTAAGGACCACCTCTCGAACATTCTGGTTATAACTGGCCTTTCTGAGTGAGGCAGTTAGGTGCAGTCTCTCGCTTGCACCATCAAAGGCCATCTGCAGACATGCCTGGTGCTCCTGCACCCACTCATGCACAGTTCCCGCCACGGCTTCTTGCACTCGACCCAGCAGGAAGTCAATTGGCAATCGCGGCTCCTGTCCAAACATAAAGAAGAAGGGCGACTCCCCTGTGGACTGGTGGGGAGTGGTGTTGTAACTTAGAGCACCTGGGGCAGGCAAGCACTCCAGTCCCTCTTTCGGGATGCAGGCAGTACCCGCAACATGTTGTGCAGTGTGCAACTGAAGCGCTCACACTGCCCATTACCTGCTAGGTGGTATGGAGTAGTGCAAGACTTATAGATCTACTAGTTCATATTTACTTAACACCAAATGTGACAGAAGAACTTCCAGAAGAAATACTTTGGAAAAAATAGACCATTTCATCACCAACGGAAACAACAGAGCAGTGTAAGAGTGAGGCTTAGAAGAGGCGTTCCTGTTATGAACACCTGGCAGGGGCACTTTTGGCTCTTCCTCTCCTCAAACTGCCCTGACAAAGATCTGCTGACCCTACCTGACCAGTCTTCCTGTTAAAATGCACTGAGACCTTTGACTGAGACACAAAGACGACTGAGAAGTGCAGTGTAAATGTTGCTGCAGCATAACTTGAATTTCTCTCGGGATCAATAAAGTATCTCTCTCTCTCTAGTTCTGGGGACCCTTGCCCCTGGTCCTATTCCTATTAGTGTCAGTACTACCACAATTAGATGACATGTCAGTTTAACAAGACCGTCTCCATTAGCCGTGGTCTGGATAAGTGCAACAACTGTTTTATGTGAATAATGGACTAATGGGGCAGTCTATGGCACAGATTCAGCAGTAAAGTCTAATTGTGTCCACTGTAGAAGAGATGGTAGACATGCGGTCACACCTGGACAAGTCCCCCATTGTTATATACTGAGATCCTGCATTGCAACAGGGGAAGGGGAAAAGAGAGGGCCACGGCCACTGCAAAAACTAAAATCTTAGGAAGTTAAAATTACTTGAATTAAGAAAATGTTATCTTGAGATTTGAGTAAATTTCACAAGTAAAATGATAAACCACTGGAACAAGACTTTCTGTAATAAAAATAAGAAAATATGTCTTCTTACACAAAAGATAATAAAACTTTATACTTAAAATAAGACTCTAAATCTTATGTTGTTTGAAGCCAGAAAAAATACTTATTCCATTAGTAGATAGATAAGTCCAATTTACTCAAATCAAGTTAAATTCTCTTAATTTGAGTAGTTTTACTACTTCTACTACTTTTGTAGAGTTTGCATGTTTCCTCCCCGTGTCTGGATGGGTTTCCTCCGGGTACTCCGGTTTCCCCCCATCAACCAAAAACAACACCCCTATAAACAGTTTACAATCAAGGACCGTCAAGGAATTCCTCCCTCCTGTGGGCTCACCACCTGCAGAGGGGTTCATAGGGGTCTGGGTCTGGTGCACAGAGTAATGGGCAGCGTGCTGCCCCCGCGAACCAGCCGGATTAAGCGGGAGAAAATGGATGGATGAGTAGTTTTAACTTACCCACATATTAGAATATATTAAAAAAATGCACAAAATGGTGATAATTATAATATAACACTTCACAAAGAGGTGTTTTAGACTATAGAATACAGCAATATATTTGAATCTGAGAATATCTCATCAACTGAATTTCACGGTTGCCCGACAAGGTCTAGCTCAAGATCGGGAGATGAGTCCCTGTCCTCCAACAGGTTTCCCCAGCAACACTGAAGGGTGGATCAGATCAGTCAGAGACATATTCACTCTGATGTAGAATACGTTGTAGTGGTGTAGTGGTTTCAAGAGAAGAGGCTGGAGTTCTAACGCTGAAGAAGTTTATTTGCCATCAGTACAGGACCTGGAGATATGAACACTCAATACATTGTGATAGTCTGGCTATGCTTCCACTGTTGGGAGTATTATACCACTGATTACATAGGACTGAGCTGGCAGTGAGTTCCCTTGGTACAGCAATGGAGTCTGTCTTACACGCCCATGGGGGACAAGAAAGTGCAATAACCTTGTCCTAGTTTGTGGTCTAGGACAGGGTTCAAAGGGAATCATCTGGACACTGTTTTGGAAATCAAGGCATTACGACATCGCCATCCAGAAGTAATTTTCAAATCTGAATATGCTGGCTTGAGAAACAAGATTTTTTACTACCCTAAGATATGTTCTTCCCTAAGAGTGGAATTATGAAACTGTTGTGTCTCCACCCCAGAGTAGAAATGATAAAACAACTTGGAGAACATTTTTATAATTAGAAAAAGAGTACATTTTAGCAGAGTGATTACCTTTCATCATTTGCTCACCTAAAGATTGTCTTATATCACATACAACATTGACACAAGGTTTGATTATGGTTTATTAATAGGCTATGGAAGAACTTATTCAATTATTAATTCCAGCACATAATTATTCATCAGAATTTTGTCCTGTTTCATGTGAGTAATAGCACAGAGTGGTTGAGATGGCATGTTGTGCTTTTTAAATATTTCACATAGACAATTTTCCAAGACAACATTTTGACACTTCAAAGAATAACGGACTCCTCCACCCACATCCTTAAATCATGCACAGCGCCCAGGAGAGCTGACTTCATAATAACTATTTATTTAGCAACATGTACTGTATCCATGAAGGCTCCGCGCAGTCACAGGGAACATGCGCTTTAAAATTATAACATCTCTAAGGTAGATAGCATTATTCATCAAAAACATTTTATGTAATTTGTTTTTTGCTCTCAAAATAGTGAATAAAACTTGTTCTCTTATCAACAGATTGTTTCCTTTTTTCTTTGGCTATACATCACTAGTGGAATGGTTTCAAAAACAGTGTATATGTCCCTAAAGAGCTCGCATAGGTGCTTCTGGCTCTGGAAAATAAGATAGATTTTAATTGCCCCTTTGAAAATGATGTAGATCTTGCCAAAATGTGCAGAGGTAGAGAACATATTCAAAATGTGTACTGGTGTTGCCCATTACCAGAGAGGGGCGTTTCTCCCTTTTGTGGGGCCTATATGCAAATACTGTTATAAGCCCCCATTTGCAAAAACAATAATTAACCATTAAAGGTCCTATATTACACAAAGTTTATTCTTGTTAGCTTTAAGCCATAATGCTGTTATCTCCTAAAAAAATAAAATAAAATAAAATAAATTCACACATGTTTGAGTAAACCTACATTATTAGTCTGTTTACATCACCAAAAGCTTAACATTCTCTGTTCCACCTTTTGATGTCATGTAGTAGAAGTAACAGCTAACAGGTAGTAGCAGCAGAGATTGGCAATTCCAGGGCTAAAATTATCCAAGTGATTCTAATTAAGGTGTATGAAGTTTAAAAACACAGTGGAACACTTCCTGAACATAAATATTTGTAGTTCTTACTGTTTAATTTTTTTTTTTTTATTCACAAAAAATATAAATATAACAATAAATATATAATTATCAAAGTTATCTCTTTGTTATCTCCTTGTGCCAGTGCAAAAAGTCTGGACACACCCCTGAAAATATGGCATTTTTATTTGTAACTTCATAATAAGTAATGCTTATCAATTTACTACTTAAACTGGGAAATTATACCATATTCATGGTAACATAACTGGGAAATAACCACAGATATCTGCTCAAATGATCTCCCTCTCTTGTGGATTTGGGGGCTTAGCGTGTACCTGGTCTAATTTCGTTTTAACAAAAATTACTTAAATTGAATTTAGCCTTACAGAATTACAAATGAAAATGTGCACAGAGAACCATCAGAACCTCTATGGTATTTATAGTGTCTGGCCTGTTAGCGCCTCTTGTATGATCCACTAAAGGTTGTGTGTAGTTCAGCAGTATAGCAGCTGTTCACTTTAACTCATTGTGATAAATGAGGGCCCGACATTGCCTCTAAATTATGAGCTATGTATAAAGCACCACATAAATAACACACGCTGGGTTCATTTATCCTTCCACGTGACAGACAGGCTCATTTCATCAAAAGCTGTCGTAAATATGTCGCACAAAAGTCTCCATCCATACACTCAAGGCGGCCAATCATATTGTGGGGGAGATTTAAGAGCTCAGGTTTGCAAACGGCTGGTTGTTGAGATGATAGCTTTACTTCTCTGATTCAGCGTGAGCTTCATTAGATTAACAAACTGTATTTTATGGCTGTGATAGAACAACAATTTGCAATACACAATAGTACTATAAGTTGTCAAAGGCAGATGTTTTAAACTTATAAACTATCAAAGCAACTCAGAAATGAAAGCCAAACTAATTGTTTGAATGAAGTTTTATTACTCTTTATAATGAAGATAGCATTAGCAAGCTTTGTTGATTTAGATCACACAAACAACATCTGATTTCAATATGTCAGCAGATACAGGCTTATTGCCTATGTCATGATTGAGCTGGGTGGAGGTAGTTTCTCTTTGTTACAGTTGTACTTAAAGGAAATGGCGAGGTCATGGTGTACAGAGTGATATCATAAGTTCCATAAATCATTATACATTTTGTTCATTTATCCATTATATATGCTTAAAAAACATCCCTCCAATAAACATTAGCCATTAGCTAATTTAATACATTGCCTATGTACACTATAGCGTAGTTGTTATATTTCTGTTATTTTCTATAGTTTTTGCAAGGCTTACTGTATTGTGTGAGGTGAATAGTGGCCTCACACAGACTCACACAGAGGCTCCAGAGTCCAGAGCAGGTTTGTGGAGAGGAGTGAGTGACAGCAGACAGAGCAGTGACAGAGGATCAAAGATGAGCAGGAGGTCAAGAGTTTACAATACAACAACACTACAGTACACAGATCTACACTGTGGATTCAACTTTTAGTCTTACTCATTCTAAAATGTTTACAATTGAATGGTATCAGACAATAAACGCATAACATAAATGTGTGAATAGTGTGAATGTTTATTTACCATAAATACAGGACCAAGGACCTGGAGACATGAACCTCCAAGAGACTGTGATAGTGTTGTCCATTCCAGTCCAGTCTGGCTATGCTTAATGTGTTGAAATGTAATTTCTCCATCTATTGCGTGCTTGGGCAAGACAATTTTACCCACTTTACAGCTGATATAAATAGATATGGTTTTCAGAAAGGCTTTTCACATGGGTTTCTCTGCAAATGTGCCTTGGGGCAGCTGTGACTATAGCTTACATACTAACATGAGATTGAGATGTGTTTTAAAGTTATATGTCAATGAATTACTGCTTTAAAAAAATGTAATTCAATCAAAAACTTCATATTTTCCAAATCCTTGCTGGCTTATCTGAAAGACTTCACTCTATAGTCCCCACCTACGAGTCCTCCAGTATGTCCGCCCCCTACATCATCATGGTACCTGCGCTCAAATTGAATAACTCTGAATTAAGGCCACTTGAAATGCGCTGCTGAGTGAGTCATAGAGATCAATATGCAAAGGTTTTAATTTCACACTCAGCGAGGGAAACCAGCAACGACTTCTTTCATCATTGTGGCTCCAGACACCTCAGTCCGGCTCCCATTGCGATCCAACAAATTAGACCTCGGAGATGAAGCGGGGATCTCTCATATTACAGCTAATAGTGACAAATGGGACTGGATGATAGCTGTAGCGCATCCATAACCACATGCCAGTCTTTTTGGCAAATACCATTAACGCCAAACAGTTTGCCATGTTAATCAAAATTATAGACTGTTTTTGTTTTTTTTTAACCCCTTCTCCGTTTTGAACTATAAGAACTAGGAATCATCTCTTCACTCCCTTTCTTACTCTCCTTGGTCACTAATTGCACGTCGTGGCTCCTTCGTCTTGTCAGCCGTGTTAGCAAGATATTTAGAGTGAAATGTTGTCGGAGTCAACATAGGGGCAGCTAAATATAAAATGGCTGCTGTTATGCTAATGGTTGTCTCTGAATAATTCAAGCATGGATGATAATAAAAATGGGGAAAAGGAGAGGGGGGACCTGTCGTCACACCAGCACAGATGTCAGACCAGGCCACTAATTTGCTGTCAAGCCTCACTTTCCCCACCCACTCGGAGCGATGTGAGGGGGATTAGTAAATATTTTGTCGCTCGGTGGGTTGGGGGTAAATACTGGAGATGACAGTACAGAAAAGAGTTGGACCAAGAGTTTAAGAAAAGATCTGCTCAACCATTTATCTCAAGTTCTTCCCAAAGTGCGAGAGGGGTTGTGGTGTTCGCAGTAACAGCAGGCTATAGGGAACTACAAGAAATCTAAACAATATGACAGGGAGCACATTCTATATCCCTTTACTGTTTTTCTAACATGTACAATTTGTGAAGGGTAGTTGCTCAGTTTTCTGTTCTACTGAAACATCACTATGGGTGTTCAAAGTTTTTTATGCCAAAAGCGTAAATATACAAAAACAAAAGAAATCATAAAATGTGCCATAAAGAATTAAACATTTAATTATTTTTTATTGTGTGTTTTAAGTTGTAGTTCTGTTTGGTCATTTCTAATAAATTGATCACTCCCTTTAATGTGAAGAATCACAAGTGGAATAAAAACAATAGAATTAATTGCCTGTACGCCTGTATTATGTTCATCGGTTGTAAAAAATAGTTAAAAGTCTAAAGAATATTTTGTCAGCATACAAAAAAGAAAACAAACGCATTAACAAAATGCAGTTTAGACAATGCAAATGCAATAAATATCTGTAAATACACTGCCAAATGCATATCTCTGTCACCTACAGCAGTCATTTATGGGGCCATTTATGGAGTGGTGGTGGTGTCTGTTACCTGCAATTATTGTCATGAACCATTAATATTCACGCGTGAAGTGGCAGCTCATGTGAGTGGATGAATCTCATTTGAATATGGGTCTGTTTTTTCAGTTACTATAATGGTGGATATTACATTACTACATGTAAATTGCTGTAATGAATCTACTTGAGTGTATTCTACCACATTTTCAAGTGGGAGAAATTTTAGAACACAGTTGTAGTACTCATATGTAATATTGATAATTATTGTTATCGTAGCAGTAAAGTAAAGCAGTGCATTGTGGGACATCATAGTGGTGGAGTGGCTATTATACCACATGCCAAGAAGGTCTTAGATTTGATTCTAGACTGGGTGGGACGTGCCTGTGTGGAGTTTGTTCTCCTTGTGCATGCATAGATAGTGTCCCCTTCAACATGTACAAGTGAGTCCCATTTGTAATATATATTTCTTTCAACTAGAAATTCTAAAATAACAATGTTTTTTTCTTGGAAATGAACTTCCTCTGCTTCTGTTTGCAAGAAAACCACATTATGTTCATGAATCACTGCTTGTTTCTCTCCCTCCTGTCGTGGGAGCAGCGTGGACTGTTCAGCAGCGTCCCTTGGCATCTTCATTGAGTTTCCTTTTGCTTACTGCGGATGTCCCTGTAAATAAAACGTCCCTTCTTCCTGCCATAATACATGTTAATCCCCGGTATTCTGTGAGGCAGAGCCAGGGCCCTCTTCTCTGCCTCAGCATTCCACTGTGGTGGCTTCCTGCAGCCGGATGTGAAAATGCAGCGTTTCACCTTCTCACTGGAGTTCAGTCATTAGTAACTGTGCCGCTGTGTGGAGGCATGAGGATGAAAGATATTTGAGAGCAGCTGTTAATGAGAGGGGCTAAATGCCCTCCCTGTGTTCATTAGAAGAATTTCAGGAAACAACAATAGTTTTAGTCGTAGACCAAACTATAGATGGTAAAAAAGACAAAAGTAGTGCTACTGGGTTTATAAGCTTTCTAATGATGAATTATATATATATATATATATTTATATTATTGCAAGGTGAAATAAAGGTACATTATTTCAAGGGCATTAAGCATAAAAATCTACCAGATCATCGTGCACCAGGCAACAGGCAGCCAAAAGTGATACACAATTGCTTCCCTTTTTCTAGTGGAACATCGACCATGTGCTTGACATGTTATTGCTTTGCCTTGAATCTGCCATAATGTCTCCATGGAGACAAGCAGGGGTCACATCCAAGCCAAGTTACAGGTCAGATCTGTGGACAGGCCATGCTGCTCACATCAATACCTGGTTGTCAAGGTATAAAAACACATAAATCCACATCCAAGTGGCAGACGCACCACCAGGGACGTTTCATGTTGCACCTCTAAGTTTGGCATTTTTAGGAAGGTCAAATGCATTTTCACAATCATCTTTTACATTGAAGATTTGATTTACAAACCAAAAGGTACAATATTGTTTTTCCCATAATTTGAGTGTCTTTATACAGGGTGCAGTTACAGCGTTGTGTAATTGTATTCATTTCACTATCCTTATATTACACAGATGCAGTATTATGAGACTGATCAAACTGCTTTCTCCTTTAGTGTCAATCAAAAACACATCATTAGTGAAAAAGAAATACACAATTATACAATTACAGCCCTAGATCTAAGGCCTCATTGTTTGATATGTTTGGCCTGTATTCTTCCTCTGGGCCGGCTTTGTCATTGATTCACATTATGCCACAACCTCAGGGCATCTCAGGCAGATAAAGCAGAAATATGCAATGCAAGTTGAATGCAAGTTCATTATTTAGTAGAGCTGACTCCTGCATAATAGCACATAGACTTTTATTACTTGGTAATGATAGTGGCGTACATAGGGCGATTTGCCTGAGATTATGTTATAGATATGTGAGGATTAATCATCAGAATAGTTTAATAGTTTGTTGTCTTAAAGGTGCACTATGTAACTTTTCTAGTGGGAGGTCGGCCACCTGCTTGTCTCCATGGAGATGTTATTGCTTTAGAATGTTCCACAGTATGGCATAAAACTTATTTATTCAATTAAACATGTTTTCAAAAAATGTTAAAAAGAATCAACATGATGTGAATTGTTGTACTTCTATTATAAAACCTGAAAAATCTTAGTCCAAAGAACATTTTGCCTGTGTACTCAATTGAAGATTATAACCAGTTTAAAATGGAAAATAGTTGTTTGAACATACTGAAGTTACTTAAACCAATTAACCATTAAACATGTTTTTATTGCAACAAGATGCATTTTAATTCTCATTTCACCTCTCCAAAGATCTGACCTGTTACTTGGCCTGCTTGTCTCTGTGGAGACAGATTATTTTAATGCCAATGTGTGGAATATCGATCTCCACTAGCCTAGTTACATGGCCCGTTAAGTGCAGTATCAAAGTCTTGTGCTTGCTCAAACAGAAAATGGATACGCAAAAATAAAAGTGCTGGTTACATCAGTACGGGGGTGTCAAAATAAGGTGTAAATTTTAAGGGTGTGAAATACATTGTGAAGGGAATTTTACAAACAGAATAGATTTGCTTGATGTGGCGGAAAATTGTTGTGAAAACCCTGTCAGGAAAGATTGCCCTTGAAATGTCTCTGATGCAACTGTGCAAAGTTACGACAATTCAACACAAATATTCACTAAATATTTCAGAATTTTAACTGTCCACACTCACCGTTTGAAGTATTCCAGACTTCAATGCTCCATATAATGTCACTGGTTTCTTCTTTCACAGAAATCGTGCCAATCTCAGCTTTTTTCTGGGGTTTTGTTCCCTCCAAAAACAGATCTTTCTGGTTCTACCCTAATGAGACCCCCTTGCACTGTTACCATGGAGACAGTCACAAAACTGTCAACTTTTTTTCTCTGTGTCGTACAAAAAAAAAAAAAAAAAAAAAAAAAATCTTGAGGGGGGGGGTTCTGCAACTGTCAGAGCCATTTTTAAACAGCACGTCGCTTCCTTCAAAGGTTGATCTCTCAGTGCCTCTGCTGGCTTTTGGAACCTTTTATCAAAACACAGAGTCTGCGCAAGAAAAATGAACTAACTCTGAACTATTGTTGACTAAATACAACAAACCAGGAAACAGTTTGATGTCTTGTAGAGCAACTCCGAACTCGAAATCTCAAACTTTGTGAAACCAAAATGCAAAAATCTAGCAGCTGCCTCACCCACTGTCTATAATGCTTCTGTGGCAGGTAATCATTGCTGACGTGAACACAGTAGAAGTGTCATACCAATATGCACAGACCTAAACAGAAAATATACTGTATGTAGGCCATATGCACAGTTTTGCATTATTATTCATAACAAGTCTATTCACTTCTTTACTAGCAGAGCCTCTTCGATGTTGTTATCACCCCACTATAACATGCAATGTACTAGTATAAATTATCTAATACCATTTCTATCAAGCTGCCAACGTGAGTTCTTGTTTGTCCACCGAGCTGAAGGTTGGCAGTTCAAATCCCACTTAACCTGCTTTGCCCCAGTGTCTGCATACACTGGTGTATGAATGCGTGTATGTTAATGGGTGAGTTGTTGGATGAAGTAAAGAACTCTGGGGGCCCATTTATCAGTTGTTGTTGTTGTTTATTATCATGTTTATTATCATGTTTTTTTCATATTTAACCATAGACTGTATGAAGAAGTGGACTAAGGGAGTATGATGTCACCCATAGCGTTCAGCTCCAGTCAAATGAAGCTCACAAGAATGGCAGTTATAAGGGTGAATTTTGGAGCCGAGTTCTGTATTAGGAATAGGAATTTATTTACAGACAAAATAGCCAAATAAAAACCCTATGATCATATAAAGCAGGTTAATATGAACATCTTAAGACAAAAATAACGAGGCTCACAGCAGCAGTTACAGAGAGAGTGGTGAAAATTTTTGAATATAAAGTCAATTGGAGCCAGACTCAATGGAGCCAGAAGGGGGCCCATGCTCATTCCAACCTGAATATCTATTTGGAACACGGTGGCTAGTGAGTGAGCTATGCCCATGTATATATACAGTCTATGTTTTTTTCTAAAATCTGTGCTATTCTGTCCCTACTCCCTCTCCGTAGTCTAAAAATATGACATTAGTCTATAGCTGTGTAGCATCCCCTGTTGTAGTGCAGTGATGTGAGGTGCTCATTGGCCTCCTTGTGCTTGTCTTGCCTAATAAATGCAGCATGCAGCCCTGTCTGCATTGTTTTGCCAGCAGCCATGTTTATGTCTCTGTCTGTATCATGCTTCTGCCGGAGCTGTCAGTCACTAGCATGCTAACCGTGCCCGCCATGATTGACAAGTGGATGTGCTGTGCTCACACGGCTTGCTGCGCCAAAATATGTGTGAATGGCAACCGGGACATTTAGGCAAGAATAAGAAACTGTGAAGAGGAGGAGAAATCATCATAATATTATATAAGTGGGTTATTGACAAATCTCCTGGTGCGTTGTGTGAGTTAAAAAGGAGTTTGGTTAGGTGGGAAAATAATTCAGAACTTTACCAGAGTACTACTATCATACAATTCACCAATACTTATACTTAACACTCAACAGTAATTTACACTGATGTCAATTCATGTATTATGTGTGTGATTTAATATTTGTAATTACAGATTACTGCAAACAATTAGAGCCATAAGTAGCAATAAACAAGAACTTTATGCATAAATCATATACTCTATTGGTTATGGTTTATAAATCAGTATCAGATCAAATTAAACCACATATCTAGGCACCTTAATTTAAATTATTCAAATGATCTCAAACATCTACTTTGCTCTTCTTCTTTGGGTATTTCTCATACTGTATTATGTGTAAAAAAAAGTGACAGTTAAATGGTAAATGATCACATTTTATATAGCGCTTTTCCATCTTCAAGGCACTCAAAGCACTTTACATTAAGCAACCACTCACCCATTTACACAAACAGACAGACTCAAACACCAGTCTACCCTGGGATTAGCTTGGGTTGAGTGTCTTGTCCAAGGGCAAGACCTTCATCTGTGAGGGATGGTATCACACGAGCAACCTGTGAGCCAGTGGATCTGACCGCTTTATGTTGAGAGCAGGATTCGAACCAACCTTCAGATCAGAGGACAAGCACTCCACCAGCTGAGCTCTCCGACAGAACTCATAGACAAACATAAGCCCAAAGAAAACTTCAACCCCACAGGTCAGCATGAGTACCACCTCTCCTCTCTCCATCTTTATTCTCTCCTTTTCTCTCTCCTCCATCTGTCTCCTTTCCTATTTCCTCTACATTTTATTCCCTCATGTTCTCTCTCCTATCCTCTCACCTTCTCTCTCTTTCCTATCATCTCACTCCCCCCTCTCTCTCTCTTTCTTATCATCTCAGCCTCGCCTCATTGGTCTCCTCATTCTCTCTCTCCTTCCATCTCTCCATCCGTGTCTCCACTCCTCTCCCCTCTCTCCTCTCTCTCCTCATCTGTCTTCTCTTTCTTTCTCCCGTTCCACCTCTCCATCCCTCTCTCCTCTCCTCTTCCCTCTCTCCTCTTCCCTCTCTCCTGTCTTCTCTCATCTGTGCTCAGCTTTGATGTTCTCCAGTTCTCTGGTGTCCTCTATGGTCACCTTTAACTTGTTTCAGGGCATTGGCTCTAAAAGCGAGGGCGCAAATCAAAGTACTGGGCGACCTACTCATGTCAGACAGGGTCACCGCGGCAACAGCTTTTGTTCAGACCAAATACTGAGAAATGACAAGTGGCTTTTCTATTGAGGGGTAAATGAAAAGAAACATGTCTCAAATTAATAAAACCTTAAAAGGGTAGACAGAATTTCTAAAATAGATTTGAACAGTTTTATTTAAAATCCTGGATTAAAGAAATGAATGAAGACTATAGTAAGTTGATAAATAAATAAATAAACCGCATTAACATTAGAACTAGCACTAAGAATTTTTGAGTGAAATGTATATATTTGGTAGTTTGTCAAAAGTTGAAGTGAACATTGACTCGAAGTTTTCCACTTTGCAGATAATGGCCCTGATGTGTGCGTGAGTGACAGGCAGACAAAGACAGGTTTCTTGGCTGTGTTTCTGCTTCTCTGCGACAAAGTGAGAGTTGAGCTTTGGATCCATTGTGACGACTCCCTGCACCCCATATTTATGTGCACACAGAACAGACCTGAGAACACGCACTGTTCACACTCTTAAGTCACTATGATCCAATACAACCTTTTTCAGAACTATGGGGAGCTATTTGGTTCAAAGAATAAAGCACATTATAAAGACATTTTGTTTTATAATAAATTCCATTCATTTTAAAAGAGACATATGCAAAACCATGTTATAATGGTTTTCCCTGGCTACTCTGGGTGGTATTTTCAGTTACTGATATCCTGCATTTGAGGTGTCAGTGCTTAGAAAATATTAATTTTCACCTACCCCCAATCCCTGCCCCCAGCTCCGTGCATACTGTGGTTCTTTGATGTAGTTACAGGGTACCTAGTTCAGATATTCTGTTAAAGCAGTTCTTAGGGTCAAGGTGGTGACAGCCACTGAAGCAAGGGCCATGCACCAATTGTGTCCATAGACTACAGTATGGACATGTAAGACTGGATATTATGACTAACAACCACAGCAGATAACTAAAATGGCTAATATTTTACTGTTTTACACACACACACACACACACACACACACACACACACACACACACACACACACACACACACACACACACACACATACATATATATATATATAGAGAGAGAGAGAGAGAAATGCATTTTGTTTTTAATAGAAAAACACATCTTTGGTCATAAGATCATTAACAATAGTTTATCAAAAGCAGCTCAAGTATTGCCTGAGTGGATCTAAAAATACATTTGTTATTATCAGATGGGGAATTCAAACGTCTGCATCAGAACAAACCTACTTTTGTTTGTGTTCCTTCTGCTCCTGTCTCACTCCACTGCAGATCTATTACTGTTTGGGCAAAGGAAAATGCCAAGGTCATTCATCTCTTGTCTTTTTTGAATTACTGATCGGGGTGTCGTCTTTTTTATGTCTGTAACAGAAGAGAAGAGGCTTTGGTTAATTTATTTTTTTTAAATCATAAAACTAAAACTTAATGAGACTTTGTGACTTTGAGACAGACAGGAGAACAGTGGTAGGCCCGCTGGGAAAAGACTGCATTTTTTTTTTTTTTTTTTGCTTTGTTTGGAATTTGTGAATGCTAGGATGCCAGAAATGGGGCCGGAGAGAGTGTGAGCCAATATAACTCTTTTTTAATTATTGTACAAGACGGGTTCGGTATATGCAAATATACAGGAAGCTTTGTATTTTGATTTGTCAGATTACTGTTATGTTATTTGTGATATTTAAAGCTAAACAATGTGGTGGAGCCGAGGTGTTACAATTGAATAATTAGCATTTTGGTCCTAGTTCTGACCAAGATGTGTTGTGATTGTGTCCTTAGGCAAGACACTTCACTCAACCTGCCTATGTATGACTATAGTGGAGGTTGTAGAATAAATTTATTTTAGTACCTAAAATAAATCACAGATCAGACTTGTTTTCACCATTAATTTGACTCCAAAACTGCCACACCCACTCAAAATTTTTAGACTTTCCCCAAACTACATAAATCTAGAAAAACAGATTTATATGGTGGAAAATATGTACATTTTATTTTTCTAGTTTTTTAGATCCTATTTTTGATTATTCTGTTAACTGATCTCTGACTGTCTGCCTTATTGTCTGCTTTTTGTATGTTTTTGTTCCTTCCTGAGCACTACAGCACTTTGTAAACCATGCCTTATAAATACAGATTATTATTATTATTATTATTATTATTATTATTATTATTATTATTATTATTGTTAGTAGTAGTATTATTATTAGTATTAATTAATTAATTCATATTAATGTTGTTATTATTATAGTGTCTTAACAGATATTTTTCATTTGCTCTTGATTTGTGTATTTCCCTGTGGGGTGAAAAGGTTAACGCTCACATTGTTTCGTGTGTGTTTAGATGTGCTACTCACAGCGTGCAGCTTTATAAACAGGAGTCATGCCCCTGCAGCCGCCCCTCGGGTACACACGGCGAATATTTACCTGAACTACAGCCCTCTAAGTGCCCCAATCATTCCCTGTGTCACGAGCAATCCACCAAGGCCACGGCATGTTTAATTAAAAAGACAAGCTTTATATCCCTCCAGCGTTCCATATACATTTCAATGAGATGCATCTTCTTCCTGTTGCAAAAGTGAGAGTGATGGAATTTCAAATGGCAGGATAATTATGGTGTGCTTTTCCCGCTGACAGAAAATCACTAGCAGTTTGTGCAGGTGGAGTAAGGGCTGGCAGAGCACAGCTGATTAGAGGCCATCGGGGGTGAACCATCGCAACACAGGGACACACAGAGTTAGTACTAGTATAGCTGCAACTGTGTAAGGGAAATGTTTAGCAGTTAATAAAGCTTATTGATTGACAGTGGCTCAGTGCACTGTCACAAATGTCATCCACTGTCACAAATGTTTGAATCTCACTCACTGTGCTGTCATTGACTTCCGGTTCCGGGTACATGCTGGCGCGTTTTTGGCTACCGCTGCTCCACCGTACGTTTTTTAGTATTTTTAACCGTCTGCGGCACTGCCATTGTGGTCTTTGTGGGAATCATACGCCACTCTAATCATCCCACCACGATACACTAACTGTCGTTGTGTCTGTGTGCGTGTTTAAGCTTCATTAGCTTACCTGTTGTCCGTCTCCTAGCAACAGCCTAGCCTAGCTGCTGCCGCCACCTTTACACACCAGTCACAGCGATGTGAATTAGCTCTGTGTGGTTGGTACTCCTCTGGATTGTCCTGTTGCTCATCCACCATCCATCGACAGCTCTGTTCCAGTACTCTGCCTCAGAGTTTAAGCTACATATAGGTCCACACAATGCGCCAACGCCTGCTCTGCTCCTAAACCCGGACATTTTCTTTGTGCATGGCCATAGATCCATCCACCGGGGCTCACGTCGGAACTTCCAGTTCCATCACGTCGTTCTGGTCCACTGCTCGCCGCCATGTATCTATTAAAATAACTGGATAGGGTATCGCTAGCTTATAGCTGCCTCCAGTTGACGTAGTCCCGCTCTTCTCAAAATCACTAACGACCTTCTCCTCTCTGGTTCATTATCCATCCTCCTCCTGCTTGATCTAAGTGCAGCCTTCAACACCATCTCTCATTCCATCCTTTTTGACCAACTCTCTTTCATTGGCATCACTGGCACAGGCCTCTCCTGGTTTCACTCTTATCTTTCTGACCACATCCAGGTCATTCATTTCAAATCTTTCACCTCTCATCCAGTCTCCATCACCACTGGTGTTCCCCAAGGTTCTGTCCTCGGTCCCCTGCTGTTCATCCTTTACCTCCTTCCCCCTCAGTCACATTTTCCGGAAACACCATATCTACTTCCACTGCTACGCAGATGACACCCAGCTCTACCTCTCCAGTAAACCAAATTCCACATTCCCATCCTCCTCCCTTATCAACTGTCTTGAAGAAGTTAAATTCTGGTTCACCTCAAACTTCCTCAAACTCAACTGCAATAAAAGTGAACTTCTCCTTGTAGGCACCAAATCCACCCTAAACAAGATAAATCCCTTCTCCATTTCCAATGACTGCTCCTCCATTTCTCCCTCCCCTCAGGTAAAGAGTCTGGGTGTCATCCTTGATAGCACTCTCTCCTTCACCTCTCATCAACAATATCACTCGCTCCGCCTACTGTCATCTCCGCAACATCCACCGCCTCCACCCTTCCCTCACTCCACACTCCACTGCCATCCATGTTCACAGCCTTGTCACCTTCCATCTGGATTACTGCAATTCCCTTCTGTTTGGTCTACCACAAAAAATTCTCCATAAACTTCAATTAGTCCAAAACTCAGCTGCCCACATCATCACACGCACCCCGTCCATCAACCACATCACTCCCATCCTACAACAGTTCCACTGGCTTCCCATCTCACACTGCATTCAATGAAAAATCCTGCTCCTCACATTCAAAGCCCTCCATAACCTGGCACCTCCATATCTCTCTGAGCTCCTCCACATTGCCTCACCCACCTGCTCTCTCCGCTCCTCCTCCTCTCTCCAGCTCTCTGTTCCCTCTGCCCGTCTCATCACCATGGGGAGTAGAGCCTTCAGTCGCTCTGCTCCTCAGCTCTGGAACTCTCTCCCTCCTGACCTCCGCAACACTCACTTACTCCCACATTTTAAATCCAAACTGAAAACCCACCTGTTCAGACTGGCCTATTCACTTTAACTGTATGTTTTAATTGTATTTAACTGTTTATGTTTTGTTTTTGTTTATGGTTGTAAGGCAACCTTGAGAGTCCAGAAAGGCGCCTATTAAATAAAATGTATTATTATACAAATGTATTATTGTGTCCTTGAGCAAGACACTTCACCCACATTTACCCATGTATGAATGAATAAGGTTTACGTATATGTGTGACTGATGGGCAAGGGGCAGATTGGCAGCCAAACTTTGTCAGTCTAACCCAGGGTAGCTGTGGTTACAAGTGTGAGAATTCATAATCTTGAAAAATTAGCACTAAATTAAAGGAGAAAAAGAATAATTATATGCAAATTAAGATGAAGGATTATTAGTAAAATAAAAATCATAAAAAGCGACTTATGTTGCACAATAAAAGCCAGACAAAGATGATCCAATTGTGTTTTTTTTTTTTTTTTTTTTTTTACTTTGACTTTTACTTGAACTGAGCTGTTGAAATGCCCATAAAGCCATAAAGACATGCAACCCACCATAAAATAATAGTGTAGCATTATAGGTCTACTGTGGGAGTTTTTTGAAATGCATTATTAAACTGGTGCCATATGATACTACATAATGAATGGGATGGAGTCACAATGATTGAGAGAAAGAGCAGTGAAATTAAATTGTCATTGTGGGTACTTGAGCTTCCTGCCTGTACTAAAAGACATGGTGCAGTATGTAATTCAAAAATACACACTGTGAATGAAAATTATGTCTGGATATCAGTGCCAAGACTACATGCTTTTACAATACTTTGCAGACATGTACTTCTTGGGTTCAATACAGTAGGAGATATATTTACTTGTTGACATGTTTAGACTGCTAGCTGCAAGCCATCTTCAGAACTGTCACTGATATGGCGCCATATCAGATCACTGTAAAAGAAATAACCACTTTATGAATCGGGTCATTGGGTCATTGGATCGAAGAACAACAAGTTCAAATGCTGGGACAGAAAACATGATGACAGAGCATTTCTCCTTTCACACGCCTGGAACACCCTCCTCCAGAGATCACCGGGCCACAGGAGGTGTGGATTTTTGGATTACTTTACAGACACTTGCCTCTGGAACAGCATTCCTATCTCCCGGATTTTCAGTGGGCATGATTGACAAGCTGGTTAACCAATAATAAAAAACACAAGATCCGTTTGAGTCAAAACAAACATGGTGGTTTAGTAAAAAACAAAGCAAAACTACTCAGGGGACTGAAAAACAGAATCTGCAGAATCTACAAGTGAAGGACTATTGAACTGGGAGTAAAATAAGTCTTTTTTTTTTTTGTTCTGAAAGAATATTCCTGGTGAGATGTCTATTGCATTTGAGAGACATGTGCTACAAATTTGCTGCTGTGATTGTTTCAGTGCATTTTATGGTCTGGTTCTACGTCCATTTGAACAGAGCGTAGGCAGGATTGCCATTCCGAGCAAATGTTAGTGAAGGTCTCTGGTTCTGATTTATTCTTGTTAATTAATCGTCAAACTTCAAATGCATATCCCACCAATGATAGCCACTGTGGATGAAATGTTTTGCCTAAGGGCATAACTACAGTTTCCAATAGAGCCACTTATACCCCACTGTGTATTCCCAGCGGTCTCCTATCTAAGGCCCGTCCTTTAACTTTCAAAATCACATGATAAGCTGGTATGGCCTAATGTTGTAACCCTTAGCAACACATTTTAGTTCTACGTCAAATGAATGCACTAAGTTCTATCAAACCTTTCATTTTTTGGCAATTTTTTTTTTTTGGTTATGTTATTCACTTGCACTTCTTCACTATCTTGTGTTATGTAATAAGTTAAACCTCAGTACCTGTGATTCAGCTGTCAGCTTTACCAATATCACTGGTGCATTCTTCTGTAATTTATGTCTCTGCTATTGCCCCACAGTCCACAATGGCCTTGGCCAGCCCTATCTGACCTGCTACATATGTGTTTTTTATCACCTGCTGTTTCTTTGTTGCTCACATAACACAAGGGCAAACTAGTCTTGTGTCTCCATCACTGACACAATGCAGGCAATCACTCCGGAGCACTTGACGGTGATGGGCCAACTGTGACTAGACAGGGCCCCCATGCATCAAACACAAGTGGGATGATTACTAGTTACTCAGCGTGCCAAGTGGAGAGGCCGAGGGGCTGTGATTTGACCAAAAACAGCACAATTTAAAGACATGATGCAATAATAACAAGCTGCCCGTGGGCATTATGGTGGGTGACAGGCGCAGTGTACACAGTGACCATAGAGACACATTGACTGGGTTTAATTAAATAAACAGAGAGTACAAAATGTGATGTGTTTTTTATGAATTATCAGACAAGATTATTTATAAGTTTGTTTGTTCTTCTCCTATGAAATACTCAATCAACAAAGCATTTATCCCTGAACTAGAAAATTGTGTTTGTGCTCTCTCAGTCTTATTTTACATCCGTGTCAAAGAAAGTCCACTTAATCCACGTAACAATTTGTATTACATTGGCCAATCAGACCCTGTTCTATTCTCTCATAACACTGGGCTACCTACTTACAGTATGTTACTACTGTCTAGTGTACCAGCTTTGGTCTGATACAACATGTAACACCCCCATCTTCTGAGTTCAGCCTTCCTCACCCCTTAGTAACAATCCAAACAGAGATGCAAAATAAGCATCTCTGTTTGAAAATGCCACTTTAGCTATAATCCATTTGTTTGTATTTCAAAATCTGCCACAAGGGATTTTTTATATCTGTTAGCTACTGGAGACAGTGTAGTATCATAATGGGTTCCGATTGTATGAGAAAGTTGTTTCAGTTTGTCCCCATAAATGAGATGTAATTCAATGCCCTTCCTCCTCTTAGCCATTACAATTGCAAGTAATATATAGACAAAGAATATCAGTGTTTCTGTCATCATTATCCATCAGATTACAAATTTTACTGACCAATTGTAGCCTTATCCATTCCCACTTGCTCACTTAACGTACAGGCCAGTGCATTACTCCAAATCTTTTTGTTGCCATCGGAGCTGTTGCTAAGAGGCATATCCGGAAATGTCAGTCGACTCAGCAAGTGATGAAGTTTGACATATGGCATCAAAGCATCATTAGACGTGCACCTGCTGCCAATGGGCCCCAGTGCTCAGGGTTGGTCCACAGAGCCACAGAGAGGATAGGGTGACCGCTAAAGGACTCCTATTGTGTCCAGTGCACAATCAATTTCAATAAAGATCTCCGGAAGAAGCCCATTCACAATATGGGGACTAAAGAGGTGTTAGCGTCTAAAGGGCTGTCTGAGAGCTGTATGGGGAATTTAATGCGGTTTTACAGGGTGTGTGAGATGACAGGAGCTGGTTTAGTAACTCAAGTTGGCTGTTAGTAATGTGGAAGTGTCAAATTGTAACTTTAATAGTATATTGATGGTTCTGAAATGTGTCTGAACTATAAATAGGATGTAAAAACAGGATTGTCCACTGATCTAAAGGTTGGCGGTTCAAATCTCACGCTTGAAATAAGCATCATTGGTTGAGCGGTCAGATCTACTGACCCACAGGTTGGCAGTTTGATTCCAGCTCCCATAGATGAATGCTGTTGTTGTGCTCTTAACCCACTTTGCCCCCAGTATTTGTGTACTCTGGTTTATGAATGTGTATGTGAATGGGTGAGTGGTTCCTTGTTTGGCATAACACAATACCATCTCTATAGACACAAACAGATGGCAACACCAGAAAAGTTGTTGAAATTTATGAACTACTTTAACTACTTCCATTACTTTAAATACTTAGAAACAAAATGTCTTCAAGTACAAAATACTCACTGCAGTCACTTGTGGAGAAAAAGGCATACAGTTGTTTTTGCTATAATGATGATAGTTGGTAGAAAGGCAATGCTTTTGTTCCCACTCTGGAGTACACAATCGCCAATTTGACAGTGTAACTCTGTCAGGGCAAGGTATCTACAGTCATTATGCTGCACCATTTTCACTATGAAGTTATGTACATAAATTGTACACTGCCTAAGCATTGTTCCGTTACTATTTATCTCGAAATGTAAAGCCAGTTCAAATCTCTCCCATAGTCTTTGGAATAGTGAAGTTAATATTGTTATTCTGAGAGCATTGTTGACCTACTTACACCATCCGCATTCATTCGTTCCTCATTGAGTCGCAGAAAATGGAGTGTATAAACAAATCCAAACAACTTCTTCTGTGCTGCTGCTCCTCTGCCAATCCACAAATTGTTGCTGTCACTTTTTTCAGCTGGGCCCCATTCTCCCTGTGTATTATGTGTCATATCCTGCAGGGGCCATGTCAAAATCTAACTGCAATTTATCTTGATTACAGCTTTTGCACTCTCACACAAATAAGTCACAGGACATATTTTCCAAACATAATTATAATAGAGATTTCATTGCTGGCTGTCGGGTAAATGATGACATGGAGCTAAATACAGACAAAGTACCAAAACAAGAAGAAACTGGAGATTGTTGACGAGTAGCCAGGATAGCTGTTAGCCTACAAGTCATGTTCAAGTGTTAAAAATGTCATAGCTGTAATTAGCACCGATGTCACCCGTTCACAACTTAAGTGTAAGTCTGACAAAGTTGGAACCTAACAGAGTGAGATGCTATTTATTAAGTGCTTATAGAAAAGGTGGTATAAAATAGATGTTTGTAACAGAAAGTATCTTGTAAAACTGTTCTTTTTTATACATCACTTTAAAGGTGTACTGTGTAACTTTTCTGTTGAGCGGTACTACACCTGCTTGTTTTTGCTTTGCCTGGAATGTTTCACAGTATGGCATTTAACTTGTTTATCTTGCATCTATTCATTTTTTTATAGCTTAAAAACATGCATTCATACAGTGAAAGAGAGCGCCACTCCACAGATCTGACGTGTAACTTGACCTGGTGGTGTCACGCACTTGTCTCCTGGGAGATAAAAAAAAAAAATCTTAATTCTTTTATGATCCCTGTGCAACATTTTGGAAACTGCTTTGTTTATAAAATGTGCTATATAAAGAAAATGGATGTGGATTTAATGCCATATTGTGGAATATTCTCGGCACTCCAGAGTGAATAGTTGTTATGTATGTATGAAAGTGGTGTGTGAGTCAGTGATTGTTGGTCAGGGGCTGATTGGCTGATCAGAGCATGATGTGAGTATGAGTGAAGCAAATTGTAAAGCAACTTAAAGAGTCTATGTTAGAGTAAACCAAACTTCTTACATTTACCCTCATTTTCTTTCACCACCTCATAGTGAAGGGTGCTTTAGCTGCTGGAATAAACCATGTACTTGAGACTTTTGTGTGTGGGCCAAAATATCAACAGACTGTGTTGTAGTCTAGCATCTTCTTCCATCTATCATTTTACAGCAGCGTAACCCCTGAGGTTTACTTTGGACTAGTTTTCTCTGCATTTTGGATACCCTTTTCGTTTGGTGACTCTTTCTGCCACAAACACTCCAAACTCCCTTGAAAAATCTAACTCTTTGAACTCATATAAACAAGTGGTCCAGTCCTGGGTGTGTTGAGTTTCTGCATGAAGGCCCTTTAGGCTTTAATAGGTTTTGCAACTGAGTCTGTCTCAGTGCATGTGGACAGTGGAGTGATTTAGCCTAGGCGTGATCATTTTATCATTGGGCAAATTATGTGATAATGAGGAGCTACATCATAGATATCCATACACCAGTGCCTCAGAAATCATGAATACTAGAGAACATGCAACACACATGTATGCTAGTGGTGTTCAATATCTGTGAACTGGAGGATACTGAAGCATGGACATTAGCATAGCATGATGAATGACTATTTTCCCCTTTCACAGCATTGCAATATGTTTTAATACAGCCCCAAGCAGCACCTTCTCCCCATTCTCAGCTGCTTTATAAGGGACTCTCTTGTTTTATTAAAAATCATTAATTATAGTGACAAACTGTTGGCAGCGAAGCTATACATTCTTTCAAAGTTATTAGTAATTATTGAAAAAGAGGAATAAATAATGGGATAAGTTGTGATGTTGTGACAAATACATTTTAAAATGATGGCTTTCATTTTATTTGACAAACAAGTCCAAAGTTGAATGGGGAAAATAAATAATTGGTCGCAAAATTTGTCTCAGATTGACAGTTTCTGCAATTTTGTACTTTTTGGTTTGTATGATGGTTTCCTCATTAGGCATCGTCATTGGTATTATGACCAAACTTCTGGCTCAAGATCTGAGGGCTGCCCCAGAGTCACTGGTTTCAAGGATAATGGTTTCAAATTAATTAAGCAATTAATCACTGCATTTTTATAGCACTTTTCAAGACACCCAAAGCGCTTTACATTTCATTCACTCCACACTTGGTGATGGTAACACAGCTGCCCTGGGGCAAACTGACAGAAGCGAGGCTGCTAATCTGTGCCATCAACCCCTCTGATCACCACCAACACTCACACACACTCCATTTTCTTACTAGGCAATGTAGGTGAAGTGTCTTGCCTAATGACACAACAACAGTTTTTGCCACTGGCGCCCCACTGTGGCACCTGGTATTCCCAGTGGTCTCCCATCCAAATACTAACCAGGCCCCTTGCTTAGCTTCTGAGATCTGACAAGATCAAGCTTTGACAAGCCGGTATGGCCACAAATGCCGAGAGTTGGGGTCATTTCTTTACAAAGACGATAAAACCTACACTAACAGAACTGCAGCATCAGTGCATTTTATTATATGTTTTGTGTGTAAACAATACTGCAGTAGGAAAGCAGGTGTATGCGGGAGACAACAGTGCTTACAGCGTGTTGTAGTATTGAATAGTATTCCTCATTCATCATCGGGATTTAAATGAAATACACCCACGTCCCCCGTAATGTATCACCAAACAAACAGAGATGTTGAGGAATGATGGGAGTGGATTTTGAGGCTGGCAATAAGCTTTTGTCTTGTCAATGTCACTGCAAAACTTTACTCCGATCGAATCCAACTCCTGTGATGAATTGTGTTTTGTTTTTATTAGATTGTGAATGTAGTTCTTGTCTGATTACTGTAGACTTATGTTGATATTATTTTGATGTATGGACAACTGCTGTACACATCACAAGGTGCTTTGCCAACTTTGTGCAGACTGATGTTTTGTCTAACAAAACAGACAAAGAGGGAGATGCAAATGTATTTGTGAACTATGGTATAATTTCCAGCGGGATAATACTGTATACTTTTCATCAAATCCATGCAGATGGCATAAGCAATTAAGTTTTGTGCTCATTTATGTTTGGCCGTTGGCAAAAGCGTTTCATTTTTCTCACACAACTTCAATAATATAAAGCAGAAAAGTTAGAGGAAGAGAAGAGCATTATAATGGCTGATACTGGTTAGTTATTTTACCTGTTTAAAGCAGCAGCTCTGGTTAGCGTTCTCAAAGCACATATATTTGAAGTGCCTTTCACACACACACATTCACAGCTGGCTCCTTATCAATGCACTCCAGAGGGTTTGATGGTCTGCAGATCCTCCTCTCCCATTATGGTCATGGGCAGCTCATTCACAGTGGGAGGACTGGGGAGAATGATTCACCTCCACAATCATTCGCTCAAATTTATCGAGGTCCTCAACTGGGAAATGAGATGGACAGCTTTCCCAGTCATTTTGTGAGTGTCCATGGAACACTCCTCTGTAATATGCCTCTGGTCCATTTCACCTTCCCCTGGTATTTGGAGTCATTTTCCATTTAGGAAGCTGCGCTCTGAAGATAAAGAAGGATGCAAACAAAAAGGGGACTGGGCAGCTGAGGAGGTTTCCCAGAGTATGGGACTTTAGCTTTAGTCAAACCCAGAATAGAGGGTCCCAGTGGGCATGAAGACACATTTGTTTGTTGGTTGTTTTAAGAGCTTTGATCCATTCATTCAGCATGTACCACAGCATCAGAAAACATCCAGGTTGAACCCAGATTTGGACATTTGCATTACTTCCACTATTTCAGATACAATTTCAGACTCTATATTTTGTACTACAGTTGATTATATTCAGTTCATTGTACCAACATAGCACACTGTAACAGAGAGTAAATACATTATTCTGATTGTGTATTGCAAGATTGTGCTTTCAGATTGTTACATAGTGTGTTACATTTACATTACATGTGCGTACAGGTTGTTACACTGTGTTACATTAACATTGCATGTTATTACAGGTTATTACAAAAAATGTTAAATTTACCTTGTATGTTTTTAGAGGTTGTTACATTTTATGTGCAGTTTAAAACCAAGTGTTTACTGGTCTTAAGATATTCTTTGTCACTATTTTGTCATGCCAGTTCAGTCCAGCCACACTTAAATCTTGAGTTCGGAGCTGTTTTAGCAGGCCCAGGCTGTGAGCCGTTGTTTACACACAGAGCAGAGATGAGAGGTTGTGCCATCTGCTCTCACTACGACAGCTCCCTCAGCCTTCCACCCCTCTCCACCATTCAACCACCACTACTACAGCGCTTCTTTGAGTCTTCCCCCTCAGTCGCTTCAACAGACATCATTATCCATCACAATTGCATTCACTCCATTTCCCTCTCGGCAAGGGCAGTGACAGATAAAGTACTCAGATTACCTGGGGATTATAATTCAATATCTGCTGAATGAGTTGGTCAGGTCTTTCTGAAGCTATTTGTAGCGGCCATTAAACTCGTGTTGCTGTTTATCAAACCTGTCTTTGGGATACGGCTTGAAATGTAAAAAAGAAAAAGCAGTTCTTTGAAGGCATGTTTTGCACCTGCTTGGCCCTCAGTTTAAGAATGAATAGCGGCTCAAATATTTTTCAGAAAATGTTGTTGACATGCTGCTTGGTAAAGATACAGCAAGAGGTAAACATGGATGAAAGGGTGGCACAGGGATTCCATTTCATTTAACAGAGAAGAAAGAAGTACTCAAAAAAAAGTACTCACCCAAATATGCATTATGTGACACAAAGGTAACTGCAATGAAGATAGCTATTATCTTTGCAGTATCATATTCATACTGACTGTTGCTAGAATTACCAAATACCAAGACACTACTGGATATCCACTATACATGTTTTGGTATATAAAATTGTAAAGAGAATATACAGTAGTAATCTAATCAATAGTAGTATATTTATATGAAAGGTCCTACATTAATCAAAATTGACTCTTTTGAACTTTAAGTCATGTTAGAATGTCATTACCTCATAAAAACAAACCCATACATGTTGTCTTTTGTTTCATTCACATATGTTTGAGTAATTCTTGATTATTAGTCTGTCTTCATCTCCAAAGCTCAAAATGCTCTACTCCACCTTGTGATGTAATGGTTGTTTCCAAGTTAACAACTACCTTTTACCTTATGTCCAGTAGAAGGGCTGAAATGACCAACATGTTTCTAGTGTATGGAGTTTAAAGACAGTGGAGGACTTCCTGTATTACCACATGACGAAGGTGGAGCAGGGTGTTTTCTGTTTCATTATAACATAGATCAGAAAATAATATGGGTCCTAATTATGATGCAAAATCAACTTTCTGGATTGCGTGAATGTGTTTTTAAAACTTATTCAGAAAGTTTAATTTGTTTATGTTAGGCTTGAGTGAACTAGAGATATAGTATCTATCTCGCAGTACAGATACAGGGCAAAAGCACGCAGACTTGCAGTGGACTAGGATGGAGCTGATAGTAAAGGAACTCTGGCTAAATCCATCCTGAGGGCACAATAACTTGCCGGTAAGCTGCTGCAGCAAGTGGCAAGATTACGTCCAAATCATATATTTTTTTTTTCTCTTCTACCTTCATTTTTCTCCCTGCCATGATTAGCATGGCAAACCAATGGCAGCCCGGCACTTAGACCCTTTTTTTCCTCTCCCAATCTGAGGAGAAGAATGGGGAAGAAAGGTAGCAGTGCAGAGGCAGCAGTCAAAAGCAAATGAATGTGAGAGTGAATACATAATGATAGGACTCTTTGTATGATTGAAGGGGAGAGGGGAACTGATCAAGCCCTTTCTGAGGAGTAAGCCAATGAAAGAAGTGACAACAGTGGATCCGCACTTTGCCTTCTACCAGTGAAGTGCCAGTCAGAGTCTAAGCACAGTGTTTCAGGCCCGCGGGTGCTGCTTATCAAACATTATCACATGGTAAAAGGTAAAGCAATGCTGAATATTAATATTATATGCATAAGATTATTACATATTAGCTCTGCACTATCAATATTCTAAATAGCAAAACAAATTATTGGATGAATACACTGAGAAACCTTTGCAGTTCAGTCAAATGAAGTTGCAGTAGTAGTAGTAGTTGTATTTTATTCCTTAAACAGACAACTGCAATGTCTTCTTTAACATTGTCACAAGTTCAACAAGTTAACACATTCAGAGGGGCTCAGTGGCTGTGGTAGCACTTAAGTATCAAGTGCACTTGTGCTTATGTCTCACCGCAAAAAGGTCTCTGTACCAAGTGAGGTCTTTCTCTGTGGAGTTTTTGACTTCTACCTTTGCATGCATTTCATCCAATAAAAACATGTACTGCATAACATGATGCCATCTTGAGTCTGTGCAAAATATATTCTGAATGAGTCTTTTTGGTTAGATAAACTAAAAGTAAACCTTTCCCAACTGAAATGGCACTTGAACTGGTAATTCCTACTATTACATCAATGACAATCACCATAGAAAGGTGGATCTAAGTTTGATATACCACAAATGACAGTCCTGCAATCAAAATGTTTGAACCTTCCTAGATTAGAACATTTAAATTTGCACCTAGCAAATACAACTGAGCATTAGTCATATTGTTTATATACGAGTTAATTCTGCTGTAAAGTTGGAACTTGTAGCGATCAAGTAGTAAATAGCCAATCTCCCATTTGCTTGGAATGTGGCAAGTGTTTTTTGTCATTTTGCCATTTTTAAAGTTTTTTTCTGTCCAGCCACAAATATTCAGAACACAGAACTGCTACCGTTCAAACAGTTGTAATGTATCCTGTCAATGTGTAAAAATAGTGGAATATGGCATGCTTTAGTCATAAGGGACTTGCCAAAATTGTTGAAATGAAGTGTCTGCCTTATCCAAAGTGAACTCTGCAGTTCTCCGAAACAGAATCTCTGTTGGCAGCTGTAGTGGGACACGTTTGCCAAATAGTCCACAGTGAATGTATGTCTAAGTAAAAGACTATCCATCTACAAAACATGATCTTGAGTAATGTTGTGCTAAATGAGTGAAGCCTAACTCACAAGTGCTGGGACTGGTGGGGGATTGGCAATTATGATGGTGAGTTTTTTTAGAGAGCAGATGGACCACAGCAGATCTGACTCAGATCTGTCCCTTTAAACTCGTGGCATCTGTTTCAAAGACCCAGTGATCCACGCAACTCTGGCTCCCAACACAAAGATCCCTGGCTCTGTCTGGCTTCTGACCTGCCATGCCAGGTCCAGTCCAAACTTTTACTTCACTAAACATGTCATGCCAAGCAACTGGACAAAGCAGATTTTATATTTATTCTTTTATACGCCAAGTTAATAGGCCTATCAGTGAAGAGATCCTGGCTCAAGATGGGTTCCCAATGTCTACTGGTTGAAAGATGGGTCAAATGCAGAGGTCATTTTCCTACAGACTCAATAAAGTCAAAATATACAGAAGAGGAAGACATGAAGAGGCTACATAGTTTTGCTGCTGCGGTAGAGAGGTGTGGTAAAATGGTTGGATGATAGAAGGGAGAGAAAGTGCTTTTATTTGAAATACTTGTAAGATTATTGACAAGCAAAGGAAAGCGACAAACAACGTTTGGGTAGGCAATCTAGTCATCGTGATTGAATTCATACTATACTAAATTTAACTTAAAGTAACCATTTTGTCACGTGGTTTGGATGTTATTAAAAATGTAAATTAAAAGCCGAATTCAGTTAAAATGTCTGTAAACTGTTAAAATCAAGGGGAGAGAGCCACTGCAGCACCAATAAAGAAAGCAGAGAATAAAGGTATAAATAATATATTACAAGGTTAAAAAAATGAATTAAAAATAAAAGAGGGATCCTGGATAAAAAATAAAAAATAATAAAAATAATAAAAAATGAGACATATCACAATTTCATTTTAAAAAGTAATTCACGGGCAGGGACGGACTGGCACCAAAAAATGGCCCTAGGCTTTTTTTTTTCCCAAATGCCCACCAACTGACCGGGGTGCTAATATGATAATTGACAAATTATCGTATTAGTGCCCTCTGGCTGTTAGGTGTTAGACTCTACATTTTGGTTATTCAACAGGGCCAGTCGACAAAAAAAAAAAAAAAAAGGGCCGGCTGACCAACGGCCGTAGACCGGACGGCCGTTCTGGACTTTTTCAGAACGCACAGATTGCCAATTCATCCCTGAATGTTCCAGTAGCAGAGATTGACAATTCCTGGGCTGAAATGATCCAAATGATTCTAGTGAAGGTGTATGGTATTTAAAATTATATGGAGCACTTCCCATATTATCACATGACATCACAATGCGGAACACAGTCTTTTCTGTTTGAGAAAAGAACTCATCCTAAATATGCAGGGGTTGTGTGTTAAACATGTAAACGAAACAAAACACAACTCCAGGCATGTTTTTGATGAGGAAACCTTATTATCATATAGGTCAAAAATAGCGATATTATGGAGCATTCTACGCAAAGCAATGACATCCCCAGATGAGCAGGTGGTAGGCCCTCCTCCAGAAAAGATACATAGTGCACCTTAAAACATCATTTACATTTTTGACGCAACATACAACCTCACAAATTATCATATTTTCTATATTACGACCCATCATAAAAGGATCCCCAGAGGTAATTTGGCAACAATATAGTGGTATTTTTCAGACTGCATGGGAGACACAGCCCAGCCTCGCACTGACATAAAGCGTAAACGTTCTCCAGAGAGCTATGAAACGCTTGTACCTTGTCTACCTCCATCAAGGGGGAATGTTACACAGCTTCTGCAGCTCAACGCCTCTAATTAATGCACTGGGAACTTCTTTATGGATGGGTTGGATTTTCAAAACACTTTAATTATTCAAGAGGTACAAGGCGGAGAGTGTTGGCTGTGGTGAGCATGTGTGGCCTCGGATTAAACTTCACTTTGGCATGACTCGGTGAAGTGTTAACCAATCTGACACTCCCCTGACCACTTAACATGGATGGGTATACGACAGTAGCGTGCAGTGACTTCTATGGGTACGCAAGCAGACTTGGGCTGGACATTAATATTTAGCCAATAACAATTTAATAACACCACTTTTTATGCATGCCACATTGCAAATGAGTATTTATTTTACTGACATATTAAATTAATATATACTGAGCCAGTAAATGGTATACAGACTGAAATTAGAGAGACCTAGACCTACATAGTTTATTACTATTTGTATATTGGACTGTATTTGACACCCTCTTTATACAAACAGGGCTATTTGTGGTCTATTTGTTTGTTTACAGATTTATCCTATTCCTACACCTTATTTATCCAGCTGAGCCTTCAGTACTATTGTTGTCTATGTAATTATTATTGTTATGCATCTAGAAACCATATAAATGACATATGACAGCTCTAGACATGTGTAATGCACTACACAAAATGTACATTCATGAAGATCTTGAAGAGATACTAACAGTGCATTGGTCACACAGGTGCACTTATAATACAGCCTGATGTGTCACATTCACCTATCACTGATGCAAAACTACGTCTTTCCTGAAGAAACGTCTTGTATTTCCCTGAAGTGGAGTAGATGCAGAACAGACACATGTTCCTTCATACATTTGTAAGAGTGCTGGTATTTCACTAACACTGTCTTTTCTTCATAAACAGACAGAGACGAGGCAGACACTCACCATCCCAGCTGCTCTCACTCCTCGCTGTCTGGATCCTCCATTTCACACAAACTAGCCCTGAAACTAGCTCACTGTTTCATTAAATACTGGCCTGTATTTCTAACTAACATCTAATCATTACGTTAACTTCTTGGGTTCTTTTTAAAGGCAATACAGTAACGTGTATTTACCTTGTTGACATGTTTCGGCTGCTGCTGCAAGCCATCTTCAGAACTGTCACCGCTGTTGGTGATGACGTGTCGTATATCAGCAGTTGTTACTTCCTGTAGGCGTGGTCAGCCTGATTGACCTGGCAGGTCGCTCAGACTGACCACGCCTCCCGTCGCCTGGTGCTGTCTGGAGGAGGGTGTCCCAGGTGTGCGAAAGGAGGAACGCTCCGTCACCACGGTTAATGCTGTCCGTGCCTCGTTTCCTGATTTCAGTGGCCTCCTTGATCGAGTGTTTGAACTTGTTGTTTTCCGATCCAGTGACCCGTGTCCCGTCCCAATCCATAATGTGATTATTTCTGTTACAGTGGTCAGATATGGTGGATTTTAGGTTTTCCTGATCTTCTTTATCTTTTTGTGTTCTGGTGAGTCTCCCTGATGTTTCCTTTTCACATTCCTTTTGGTGTTCTTTTTTTTGGATGTGAAAAGCCCGGCCTGTTTCCTCTATCTTTAAATCTTAATCTTAAGTCTTTAAGAAAGAACCCAAGAAGTTAAAGTACATAAGATGACAAGATTAACATCTCTGGTTTATCTAGTCATTACAAACACAAAACTACAAACAATGACTTGTCACTAAAAGCGGGTTATTTGTAGACACTTGTGTTGAAATGCAGCACTGCCGTTGTTGTCTCCTGCCGCACATGCGTACTCACGTGGAATCGCCACACATTCCGGTTCCCATGGATGATGATGCGAGTTTATTCAGCACTGTCTGAGCCAGCTGTGGTCCTCAGTACACATGGGCAAACCTCTAAAACAACTGGCTGCCCTCTCTGGTTGTAAGAGCGCATGTAGAAAGCATAGACATATAAGCTGCGCTCCCAACATGTACCTCCAGGCCTCCGTAGAAAGGCAAAACAGCACAAGGTAATGGGATGTTCGGAACTTTAGGTTAAGAAATTAACCCTAGTTCTCTGAAACATGAGTGTGGTATCTCACATAATGGAACAGCTCTCCAAGCTGGTCCCCCAGAAGCCTTATAACACTACGCCAGTCCCTGACTGGCTGGGAGACGTGACGTATGCTCTGCAGGGGAGGCAGGACTTCCTCTTGCTATAAAAGCATCCCGGCATGTCTCCATTTTAGTCTAAGTAAACACACTCTTCTCGCTCAAGGCAAAAAGGGCAGTCTGATGAGATACCTCACTCATGTTTCAGAGAACTGGGGTTATTTCATAACCTAAAGTTCTCTTTCAAAATTCATTTTGGTATCTCACATATGGGATGTAGAGACTCCCGTAGTGCCAGACAAGCTTACCCACGCTCCCACGCTCAGAACATTCTGAGATAGTGAGGGCCTAGTGACATCCAGTCTATAGAACCTGGGGAAGGTGTGAGGCGTAGTCCAGCTTGCCACCGCACAGATCTCCTCCACCAAGGTGCCCCGGAACATTGCCCAAGATGCAGCCATGCCACGAGTGTGAATGAGCCCACTGCTGTCATAAGCCGGGGTAATGGCTTCCACTATCCAGTGAGACAAACGCTGTTTAGTGAGAGGCTTACCACAATGGGTGGAGCCCAAGACACAAACAACTGCTCAGATCCCTGAAATGAAACAGTCCTTTTACATAAATGCACAGTGCGCGCACTGGACAGAGCGCATGGAGCCACTGATGCTCCTCTGAAGTGGACAGAGGAGAAAACGCAAACAGCTCAATGGGGAGGCATGACAAAATCAGGTTAAAGACTTTTGGCATAAATGCAGGGTTAGGTTTTAGAAAAACCCTAGAATCCCCCTCAAAAACTGCAAGCATAACGTGCTGACAAGCAGCGCCTGTATGTTACCCACACACTTTGCAGACGCCAAAGCCAACAGCAAAGCCATCTTAAAGGAAAGCCATTTCAGCTCCGCCTGATGTAGCAGCTCGAATGGTGGAAGAGCCATGGCATTCAGCACTGTTGTCAAATCCTACGGAGCAACCAGGCTCTTCGAGACTGGTCTGAGGCGTCGTGCACCTTTCATAAATGCACAGATAAGCAGGTGCTTATAAGGTTCTTATCTTCAAAACCGACATAACACGCCAAAATAGCAGCCAAGCCACTTTAATGGTGGGGAAAGCTAACCCTTTGTCTAGCAGACTTTGAAGGACCGTCAAAATGACCAGCACGGGACTCTGTAGAGAGCCGCAGCCCACGTTGATGCACCACTCCTCAAACGCGTGCCATTTCCCATCGTATGCACTACGAGTAGAGAAAGCTCTAGCGCTTTGAATGGTTGGAATGACGTTGTCCGCAAGAACCGCAGAGGATAGACTTAACCTCTCAGGAGCCAGACCCACAAGGCAAGGAGCTTCAGGTGAGCATGGAAGATTTTCCCGCTCGCCTGTGACACCAGATCCCTGCGCAGAGGCCACGGGTGACTGTATAATAGCTGGAATATCTCTGCCATACAGTGCATTATAGGCCAGTGAGAGGCCACGAGGAGGAGGAGGAGGACATGTCTCCTCTCTCGGACCCTGGAGAGAGTAGCAGTGATCAGCTCTAATGGGGGAAATGCGTATAGGAGGACATGTGGCCACTTGTGTGCCAATGCGTCCAGACCCAATGGTGCGCTCTGATCCGCCAGAGTGTAAAATAGGTGACACTGCATGTCCTCTTGTAAAGAGCCACCTTTGCTCTGCCATATCTCTCCCATATCTGGTTCACAACCCCGCTGTGAAGTTTCCAATCTTTGTAGCAAAGGTTCCCCAGAGAGAGCAGGTCTGCTCCTCGGTTCATGAAGCCTGGGACATATGTGCTCTGAGTGACAGTAGGTGAGAGCAAGCCCATATTATCAGATTGTGTGCCAACAAAGTTAGCTGTTGGGAGTGCAGCCCTCCCTGCATGTTGTCCGTCCTGACTAACACATGCTGTCCCCTTATAAGGGGCAAGAAAGTGATGCAGGGCAAGGCAGAAGTTCCAGATAGTTCATGTGACATGATCGCATCTGTGAACATAAAACACTGACAGTTCTGCCTTAGTGCGTGGCTCCCCCGCCGCGCAGGGAAGCATCTGTGGTAACAACTTTTTCGAGCTATGACCATACCCACAGTCAGGAAACCTTGTTGTGCATGCTGTTGTCACTAGGACAAGCCTACGCGTGTGGTGCGCACGGTCTTGGCGAAGCGCTGCAACCCACCATTGAAACAGCCTCATATGAAGACGGACCAGTGGGATTACTACCAAAGCAGACGCCATCAGCCCCAGCAGTCTGTGGCATGTCCTGTAAGGCAGCAGCGCGCCACTGTGGAAAATGGCCAGACAAGCAGATAAATCTTTTACTCTGTTCGCCAACAGTTGTGTCCTGCATGTGAGCGAGTTCAGGCGGAGGCCTATGAACTTCACACATTGACACGGGATAAGAACACTCTTGTCCCAGTTTATTCTGAAACCCATGGAAGCCAGGTGCAAAAGAAGCAACTCGGCATGTCCCTGGAGCTGATGACGCGACTGCGCAGCAACCAGCCAGTCGTCTATATACATGCCCAAGTGCAGCCCCCTCCCTTGCAGGGGTGCTATCATGGCCTCTGTGCATTTCACAAATATGCGCGGGCTCAGAGAGAGACTGAATGGGAGAACCGCATAGTCGTAGGTCACCCCTTGGAAGGCAAAGCTCAGATACTTTCTGTGAGGAGGATAAATAGGGATGTGAAAGTACGTGTGCATCTTTTAGATCTATGGACACGAACCAGTCGTCCTTGCACAAGAAGTACAGTAGGGACGTGTGTGTCAGCATTCTGAACGTATATGTTCTTATATATCGGTTCAGAGTGTGCAGATCTAGTATGGGACGCAGCCCTCCTCCCTTTTTGGACACAAGGAATCCAAGCCGGCTTGGCACTGCCCTGGCAGCACTATTCTTATTGCGCCCTTGTTTTTGAGAGCTTCTGTTTCCTTCTGCAGGATAAAATCCTCTTCTTCCTTCAGCTGTGAGGGTAGCAGGGTGCCGTTGAACCCGGGAGGGGTTAACACAAAGTGGAGTCTGTAACCCTTGATCACAGTTTTCAGAATCCAGTCTATGCCCTGTACCTGCACCACTGTGAGGCGTGGTGTGCAAGCGAAGCAAGGGGCTCCACAGTGAAGGTGGGCACGCTCTTTGCATGTGTTTGCAGGGGCCAGAGAGGAGCAGAGGCCTGCTGTCCCATTGGTGGGGAAATAGTTCCCTCTATTGGATACAGCGGATCTTGCAGAGTCTGCTGTTTGGGAATTATCAGCGTTCTCATGTTCATATGGTTTATTTTTTGCAGCATGGGAAAGTTTTGAAACATGAGTGATAGCGTCCTCGGCCTGGGGTCTGGATACGCAAGAGAACGCACCTTTGTTTCTTTGCAAGAACATTTTTTTATTTTTTGCAAGAACATATTTTTAAACAAGAAGGAGAACATAGGCACTGGTGTGTGCCTGAATGCTGCTGTGGCTCCACTGAGCCCTCTGCAGGACAAGTTCTCTTCCTCTTTGGTCTGTGAGGGTCGGATGGCACCTTCTGACCTTCTCACCTCCACATGCCTCTTCACAGGTGAACATGGTTGTCCTGAACATGTTTCGACACTGAACCGGGCATCCTGAGAGAGGAGAGACATTTCGCCCAGCCTCCTCCTCTCCACTGGTGCACACCTAGGATGCCCGCTTCTTCCTCTTTGCGCCGTGGGTAGCAGGTTGACTCTGTTGAGTCCCTGCCGTCACCTTGGGAGCAAATGGCTTTTTGGCCCATGCACCTCTCAGCTCCAGTGGCTTGAGGCCAGAGGATGCAGCTGGCGCTTCGGCATGTGACACGGTGGCTTGGCCATAGGCTCCTTTGAAAGCGTCTGCCTCAGTGCCATAGCGGAGAAGGGGAGCTCTTTCATGGGGAGACACGGCTTTAGAGCTTCTCGCTTCTTCTCCTTACACCATTGTTGCATTGCTGCTACAGCGGATTCAAACAGGCCCTTGGGGTCCACAGGGACATCCAGGAGCTGGGTCTTGTCTCTTTGGGGAAGGCTGGAGAGGTTGAGCCATCTGGCCCTCTCCTGTATGACCATCACCCCCATAGCTCGCCCACATGCCTGAACGGCGCACCTGTGTAGACGGAGGCAGAGGTCGGTGACCATACACAGCTCGTCCCACACATCAGCTGTCGGTGAGGAGGACATGTCCTACAGTTCTGCCTGGTAGGCTAGTAGCAGGGACGATGTGTTCAGTACTCTCATTGCGGTAGCTACTGCTTTGTAGCACCTCTCCATAAGCGTTGTTTGGAAACAATCCACTTTGGAGGGGAGAGCAGGATCTGCTGCAGTCATGGACTTTTGTGGGTGGAGGTGAGATGCCACCAGAACTTCAATGGGGGGAAGGCAGCTAAAGCCCTTCTTCTCCATGCCGTCCCAGTCCAAACCACGGCTCCCTGGATGGGAGTTTTGGCGGTAAGCGGGTTGCTCCAGGACCAAGTGGCTTCCTCCAAGCACTCTGGGAATGCTGGTTGGAGTTGCTTTGTGGAGGTTTTGGCTATCAGCAGCCTTCTGCCCTCGTAGTGGGACCTTGCAGTCTCTACGGGTGCCTCCGGCCATTTTATGCCCAGCTTTTCAGCTGCTCTCTGACAAACTTATACAAGTCCTGCCCAGAGGTGGGTCTTGCGACCCGTTGCTGCCTGATGCAGTTCTGCTACCAGGCCTTGCAGCCTGGGTGAGGGTGAATTGCTCTACGCTCGCCTCATCCTCCTCCGAAGACAGGCTGATGAGCTCTTCATTGGAGTCGGAAAGGTGCTCTTGGAGGCTAAGCTGCCTGGTCGTGAGACCGGTCTCTAGTTCATCAGGATCGAAAAGAGGATCCACTTCGTCGAGCTGGTCGCCCCAAGAGTGTCCCTCTTTTTCCATTGGTGGTGGAGTGGTTGCCCTCAGCACAGGGTCTGCTTCTGTCAGGCTCACTTGCGCGTGAGTCTCCAATGGCAGGTTTTCAGCAAAAGGCATGCACAGTGCTCGCAGGATACAGAGGATGCTAGCATGTCCTGGGCGTGTTGCAGCCCGAGACACTGTGCGCAGACAGGGTGACTGTCTGTCCCGGCAATCTTATTCTCGCACTTGCAAGCCTTTGTAAGTGCGTTCTTCTCCATGATAAGGAGAGGTTAGCAAAATTTTAGCTCCGAATTAAAAGAGGGTACTAATATAACAGCCATGTGAGGACAGACCTGCTACCTCAGAACTAGCGAAGCGACAATAGGTAAGCGGTCGGTGGCAGAGTGATTAGCTCTCCCTATGAACACTTAACGCTAACCAGCTTGGAGAATGATGAAAGAGAACCATGGTTGTTGCAGTTTGCTCAATGACCAGAAGAGTGAAGTAAAGGACACCACCACTACAAACATGTTTCAAATGGACAGAAGGGAAGGGAAAACGGGATTATTTGGATAATTCGAAACAATTTAATTATACTTCTGACACACGATGATTTTAGATTTTATTGGTCAATCACTGCTTGTCTTGATAGTCCTGACCGCACGCCATTGGTATACGAGTGATAAGGTTGTTTTGTTATATTGTGTTTTCCAGTATACACTCAGGTTAAATGGAAATTATCAGGAGGGGTCTATGGTGAATATCTAGCATATTTAATCTAATTGGTGTCACTTTTCTGCAGTTGTTATGCTTCGTTAATAGCCCTATCTGTCTCTATGTGGCTTTGCACTGTTAAGGGTCAGTGGTTAGAGCTATAGAGAGCATTACAGCAAAGCTTCTGTGGTATATGATAAACTGCAAACAAGGAAAGTTCTCAACAGCAAAATAATGTTTACTCGACTGTTTTAAGAGTGAACTTTTACTAAATTCAACACATAAATGAAAGATAATACCTCACAATATGGGGTTTTTATCAGATGCCTAGTTTGTTCTGAAAAGTCATGTTATAGTGATGTGTTTTACCTGCAACTATATACAGTAGGTCATAATTGAATCACAAATCCTCCCATTTATGGGCGATTTGCTTTCCTTCACAGATAAACCTGAATCTGGTGCTTAAAGGTACACCACATAAGATTTCTAGTGGGGGTCCGCCACCTGATGTCTCCATGGAAATGTTATTGCTTTGCCTAGAATGTTCCACAGTATAGATTGAAACTATCTATCACAAGGGAGACAAGCAGGTTATATCACTATGCTACATTACAATTCAGATCTGTGGAGAATTGCCCCTATTCTAGAAGGAACTACTGTATTTTTGAGCAATAGAAACACCCATAATAAATAAATGGTAGATGGAATTGTTTAATGTCATACCATGGAACATTCCAGCAAAAAAGAAGCGAAGAAATTCAAGAGACTGCACTATAGCTGGCATACTGTGTTCACTCTAATTGAAATCATTTTCATCCATTTTATATTTGACCAAGGATCACACCTAAAGGGGTCTTTTTAATGACTCTCACTCACTTGATGTTCTACCTTGAAAATGAAAGAAACAGGTACAAAGCTGAAAGAGAGCCCCTTAAATATACGCTGTAGCTTTGCCATTACTACAAATCTCTTTACTCTAGCCTGGACTGGCAAAATCTGAACGCAGTATTATGTGCAATCTTTGGTTTATAAATGACGACAGCTTATACCCATGCAGTGTTAATGCCACATCAGTGCTTTCATGTCTATGTGTAATGCTTGCAGCTCACAATGCAGTGTCTCTGGGAGTGCATGGGGAGTCCAGTGTGTAGCTATAGCCTGCTCTGTGTCAGTCTAACTCATAGTACAGGATCATCACTCATCTCACAGGCAGGAGGCGCTCTTTAAATGGATTTAGAGACTCTGTGGTGCCAGCTACAGCCCCCCGCAGGCTCAAGGCAGACAAGGTGAGTGAAGACCACAGAGTAACCCTGATGACACATACAGTCCCTGACAAAAGTCTTGTCGCTTATCCATTTTGTAGAAACAAAAGCTTATAACCTGACTTTAAATTAATCGATTGGTTTTAGAAATGTCTCATATGAAAGCTAAAACCCTCCCAAATTATGCTCAATATACTACAATAAATTTGCTTCACTGAAGAAAGATTGATCATTTAATGAACACAGAAAGGTCAGATTTTGGCAAGACAAAAGTCTTGTCGCCTACAGAAAATTGAACAAATAATTTACTTCAAATACAAAAATATGTTGCATAACGTCAGTGAATTAAGTAGTGGTGCTGTGAGATCCATATTTAATATCTTGTATGACTTCCATGAGCTTGAAGGACTGCATCCATGCGGTTCGACAATGATTCATACAATTTGTTGATGAAGTCATCAGGAATAGCAAAGAAAGCAGTCTTACATGCCTCCCAGAGTTCATCAAGATTCTTTGGTTTTGCCTTCCATGCTTCCTCTTTCATTCTACCCCAGACATGCTCAATGATGTTCATGTCTGGTGACTGGGCTGGCCAGTCCTGGAGCACCTTGATCTTCTTTGCCTTGAGGAACTTTGATGTAGAGATAGAAGTATGCGGTGGAGCACCATCCTGCTGCAAAATTTGACCCCTTTTATGGTTGGGAATGTAAGAGGTAGCTAATACTTCTTGATATTTTAGGCTATTGATATTGCCTTCCACCCTGCAAATGTCTCGCACACCCCCATACTGAATGTAACCCCAGACCATGATTTTTCCGCCACCAAACTTAACTGTTTTCTGGGTGAATCTTGGATCCATGCGGGCTCCAGTTGGTCTCCTGCAATATTTGCGGCGGCTGTGATGTAATTCAACCGAGGATTCATCTGAGAAATCCACCTTCTGCCACTTTTCCAGTGTCCATCCTTTTAGCAGGCTGTGGGCCTTGGCAAATGCCACACGGTTTTTTGATTGCCTTTTGTTTAGTGCTGGTTTCTGTGCACTGATTCGACCATGGAGGCCATTTCGAGACAGAATTCTACAAACAGTTCTGGTTGACACAGGTACTTGAGGTGACCAGGCCTGGTGGAGCTCTGCTGCAGTGGAAAAGGGGCTGGCCTTGGATTTTCGAATCAACAAACGGTCCTCCCGAGCAGTTGTCTTGCGGGGTCTGCCGGACCTGGGCTTGTCAAAAACATCTCCAGTCTTTTCAGATCTTTTTCTTATTCTTTGTACTTGACGCTGAGACACATTGAAGGTGTCAGCCACCTCAGCAGTGGATCTGGTCTTCAGCCTCTTGATAATTAACGCTTTGGTCTCAGGGTGGAGCTTAGGCATGTTGTCAGAGGTCAAGTTGCAGTTGATGTGAAGGTCTGGTGTGCTGGGGTTCTTTTTATACACACCCACTAATTGACTGATCAGTAACTGATCACAGGTGAGGCTGTAATCTAGGATTGGGTGCATCATATGACAAGGCGACAAGACTTTTGTCTTGCCAAAATCTGACCTTTCTGTGTTCATTAAATGATCAATCTTTCTTCAGTGAAGCAAATTTATTTTAGTATATTGAGCATAATTTGGGAGGGTTTTAGCTTTCATATGAGACATTTCTAAAACCAATCGATTAATTTTAAGTCAGGTTATAAGCTTTTGTTTCTACAAAATGGATAAGCGACAAGACTTTTGTCAGGGACTGTACATGGGGGAAGTCATCACACGGTCAAATTCAGTGTCTTTCACATTACAGAATTTGAGTACGGAAATGACAAAAAAGATAATAATAATTTTATGTGTACAGCACAAATCATCAAAAAAGTAAAAAAAAAAAAAGTCAGCACTTTCTGGTCAGGTTGTGTTAAAATAAAGCTCAGAATAAGTCTAACTTGAGAAACAGAGCTTCTAATAGAGCAGTGCTTTCAGTTAGCATCATGCCCAGCGCTGAATAAATAAAAAAATAAATACATTTCATTTATGATTAGTTCCAAACTGGAACAACATTTTCATGAGCTCTGCAGGCAGCAAAACTGCCAAAATCACAATTATATAACACTTCCGCTAAACAACAACTCAATATTGTGTGCATTTGGACAGTTTAACACCAAATCCAATCATAGACTTTTCCCCTTCCAATCTAGCTCATCTGAATAGGATACGTATGGCCTATGTGATAACTCTTTGCTAAATATTTTCTAATGCTATTTTCCTTTTTAGTGTAAATCACAAAAAGGGGCAATGATAACTCACACACTCCAACTGAATAAACAAAGGGAGCAATATATACATATTTAAAAGTGCATGCATAATTGATCTTGTCGCTTGGAGGGTGTCCTTTGCTCTATACAATGAGCACTGCAGACATAAAAATAAAACATGAAGTGGCAAAGTCATTAAAACACCTTGAGGACTAGCACGCGAGTGGAGTTGACTCTGGCTGGAGTTGGCTCTACCTCTTCGGGTGCTGTGCCACAGGTGTCACACACTAATTGGACGCTGATTAATCACATTCATAGTCAAGTGCATGACCAGTTAGACCAAGACCCATTCCATCAGGTAAATGAGTGCAGTGGACCTCACAGAGAGGTGGGACTGTGTGAAAGGGGCACTGTGCAACTTTTCTGGTAGAGGGTCCGCTGTTCGCTGAATGCTTGTCTCCATGGAGATGTTATTGCTTTGCCTGGAATGTTCCACAGTATGACATTAAAGGTCCTATATTATGCAAAATTGACTCTTGTGAACTTAAAGCCATGTTATAATTCTGTTACCTCCTTTGTTTTGTTCACACATGTTTGAGTAACCCTTTATTATTAGTCTGTCTACATTTCTAAAGCTCAAAATGCTCTGTTCCACCTTGTGATGTCAAAAAGCTGTAGTTTTGGAGTTAACAGCTACCTTTTACCTTCAGCTGAGTAGAGATTCAGGGCTGAAATTATGCAAATGATTCTAGTGATGTGTACGGAGCTATACTTCCTGTATAGCCACATGGCATCAAAAGAGTGTTTTCTGTTTGAGAGAAGAAGTCAGCCTAAATATGCAGGGTTTGTGTGTTAAACGTGTGAATGAAACAAAACACAACTCTGATATGATAAGGAAACAACTTTGCAGCATAGATCAGAAAATAGTTTAATATATCCATAGTAGTGTAATAGTGCAGTGTAACATATCCATCCAGCATTTATTTATCACTGGTGTTCCTATTGCTTAAAATAAAATAATACCTTCTGAATAGGGGCGACTCGCCACAGATTTGAACGGTAATGCAATGTAGTAATGTAACCTGCTTGTCTCCCTTGTGATAGATAGATTTAGTGCCATACTGTGAAAAATTTCAGATATCTCCACGAAGAAAAGCATTTGACGGACCCTCCACCAAAAAAATTACACAATGCACCTTTAAACTCTGGGGGTTAACTTGATGTGAACAATGTTTTGGATGGGTATTAAAATTCACACTCCGCTGACGAGTTGGCAGCCGCTCAAAGCTTAATTAGTCATTAGAGCTAAAACCAAAAAGTGGATATCAATATTTCCACTGCATCACTTAACTTGAATTGTAATTGTTTTGGCAGCAATTTGTCTAGTAATTTTACAAATGCTCTAACTGGCAGGGTTGATCAAAAGGCAGTTAAACAGTAATTTTTTTAAAGTTTGCTTTCAAAATCTTTCTTTCTGGTAATATTCTCTTTCTATTTGATATATTTTTCCTCAAAACCAGTCTTCTGCTTCCAATAGGTTTCTTGTGCATACATTTAGTACCAGATATAGATTCTTAATGTAAACCTCTTACAAACAATAGGGTACATATGGAAACTTGGACAGAACTGCTTGTGAAATCACATTGTCTGGAATATTGGAATATTTTGCAGTTTTGGCATTAAACCTTAAAATCACACTCCGGTTTTTATGGAAATGTTTAATACCATATTGTGGCACATTCCAGGCAAAGCAATAACATCTCCATGGAGACAAGTTGTGAGTGGACCCTCCACCAGAAAAGTTACACAGTGCACTTTTATTTTTTTCACTTTATTTTTCATTAACATTGACACAAAGCCCAAATGTGTTCCAGGATACAGTTTCTTTTTACATTGAGCTACAATGTGTTATCTCTCAGTCATGCAGGTTGGTTTCATTGCAGCTTCGTCAGAACTCAAGAAGCTACTTGGATGAGTGACGAAATGTATTTACTCTAAAAACTTTAGTTTACATCATTTTGCCATTGTATAAAAAAGTGTGTCAGATATTAAATGATGCATATCAAATTTCAACATTCAGGTTTAAAATCCTTTCTTTTGTACCAGGTGAGTCACATGACCTTGTGTTAAGTGCTGTGTACAGGCCCTGAGCTTCTTGGGCCTGGTTAAAGCAGGAGGAGTAGGTGATTTATCAGGGGCTCGCGGGGCCATCTGTGGATCAGACTGACGGATGTGTCCCTCCTCTGTCATAAGGACACACGTCTCACAAAAGCCTCCATTAAAGCCTCTTTTACAGCGCCTTTATTTGTCACCCAGGTATTTATCCCTGCGGTGGCATGCACTGGATTACCATGGCTGACAGGGGCCATTTTGGTAGGCATCTTTTAACTGTTCAAAAGGGCTGGTTTCTTCTAGAGGACAAGCATGGAGCACTGGACCAAATAAAGATAAAAGCAGCAATGAAATTGTATCCCTTTGAAATTTGATTAAAGGGTCCATATTACGCAATTTTCTTATCTGTGTTGTAATGTTTCCTCATCAAAAACATACCCGGAGTTGTGTTTTGTTTCATTCACACATGTTTAGTTTTTCTCTCAAATTGAAAACACCCAGTTCTACCTTGTAATGTCATGTAGTGGCAATGCTTCCTTAGCAAATATCCTTAGTAAAGAATTACTTTACTAATCCTTAATGAAGAATTTATAAGGCTATAATAGACACTAGTCATTTGTTAATAAGCACTTAAAGGATTAACTATCATTTATAGATGTGGCGGTGGCTGAGTGCCTCACAGCAAGAAGGTTACGGGTTCGATCCCCGGGTCACCCGGGCCTTTCTGTGTGGAGTTTGCATGTTTTCTCCCCGTGTCTGGATGGGTGTCCTCCGGGTACTCCGGTTTCCCCCCATCAACCAAAAACATGCAACACCCCTATGAACAGTATACAATCAAGGACCGTCAAGGAATTCCTCCCTCCTGTGGGCTCACCACCTGCAGAGGGGTTCATAGGGTCTGGGTCTGGTGCACAGAGTAACGGGCAGCGTGCTGCCCCCGCGACCCAGCCGGATTAAGCGGGAGAAAATGGATGGATGGCATTTATAGATGCTTTATAATGTTAATGAGCCATTTACAAATAAACTTGAGTGTGAGCATTACTAAGCTGCTTATTGTGCCATTATCAACTAACCAAGCAATTCATGGGTTGTATTCAAACCCTTAATAAACATGCTTCATTTGATTATAACAGAAGGCGGGCTAAGAAATACAATTACAAAGGCTTTATTACAATAAAGTCTATAAAGTAGTGTTCCAGTTCCCTAATCTCAAGTATGGACTATTGTAAATTACAGTGTACTTTTGTAACAACTTATATGGAATGTAGGCGAGGGATGAATTAAACTGCACCCAGAGCATCGGAAATCGAAACTAGTACATGACGAAGGCAGTGCTGGCGAGGGTAAAGAGGTCCGTCCGTGTGCAGATGTAGGACTTTGAGCTGGAGGGGAAAGACGAAGAGGAAGCCAGACCTCTTCTGTATTTGGTAAGATGTTCAATCCTCTGAGAACTTTCTGTAGGTTGCTCACACACTTATCATGTTTGTTTGAAAAGAATTTTCTGCTCATTTGTCTCCCCAGCAACAGAAAGATCCTGCGCCTGACTCAGGAGTTTTCAGACTCTTTGTCTGAGCAGACAGAGGACTGTCCCTACCTGCTCCAGCCCAGGGGCGTGGTACTGGCGGATGTCTCAAAGGTCTTCCACAGCCTGTGGCAGCCTCCAGTTGATGCAGACTTGTTCGGTATGCCGTCATCTGAGCTCAGCATCCCTGCCATTGGACTGACCCATCGTGTCCTGGATAGTGTCAATAAAGATCTGGGAAACATGCTCCAGAGAGGTGGACTTTTCAGACTGTATTCGGGACCAAATGGTTCTGAAGATTATGAAGAGATCCAGCAAATGTTTTCCCAGGATGAACTGGAGGAGCTTATGGAATCCCTCTGCCTCAGCCTGTTGGAGACGCTCACTGACCCCATTGTGGAAAAGATCTGCGCACTCTTCATTTCTGAACTCGTGGAGCCTGAAGACCCCAGCGCAGACCTGGAGTCTGCTGCCTCTACTCTTCCTCCTCCTGAGAACATCATCCAAGAAGCCTCAGAGGAACTAAAAGAGGAACCCAGTGCAGACGTGCTCACCAAGACCTTTCCAGGACTCAAGACCATGCCAGGATCAAGTAGATCCCTGTACCCTTCCAGGACTCGAGACCCTCACAGGACTTGAGCAGATCCCTGCGCTCGAGACCCTCCCAGGACTCGAGCAGATCCCTGGACTTGAGCAGATCCTTGGACTCGAGACCCTTCTAGGACTCGAAACCTTCCTGGGACTCGAGCTGATCCCTGGACTAGGGACCCTTCCAGGACTTGAGACCCAACCAATACTTGAGCCAATCCCTGGACTCAAGACCCTCCCAGGACTCGAGCTAATATCTGGACCCTCGTCTTGAGACCTTGCCAGGTCTTAAGACCCTTCCAGGACTTGAGCATACCCCTGGACTAAAGGATCTCATTCTTCAATAGAGCTCCCTTTACATTAAATAGCTTGCAAGATTTTGGTGTGATGCGTCATCATGTACAATATACATCATATACAAAATACTGTTTGTGGTGTTAAACAATTTCTTCTGCCTTTTCTCCTAGACTATAATTGACATAATTACAGTTTACCATTTCAGTGCACCATTAGCTTCCAATCTGTGGAGCAACTAGACATCATGAATGTCAATTTAGGGTTTAATCAAAAGTTGTTATTAAATGTAGTTTGAATAATCTCTGATGCTGACTCACAGCAGTTCATCCAGAAAGCTCAAGTCCTCCAGTGTTGTGGAACAGCAGATTGTCCACGAACTCAACAATACAGAATGAGCTTAAATATCCTTTTAGCTCCTCCCCTTGAAACCAATGATCACATCAGGGTTTTAAGGTTTAACTAAACAAAATACATTAATCAGTAATATTTTTAACATTAACAAATTAACCAAACAGTCCTCCACATAGCCATTGCTTTAATAATAAAAACATAACAAATTACTAAATACTACACAAATTCATTGCAGTGGTTTAGTCCATTATGTAATACCTCAGAGTGCACCAGCACCACCGACTAATTTTAGGGCATGACTATGTGCAAACCTGTAATATTTTAGTTTGATGCTTGAATTTGTGTCTTGGTGTTTTAGCTGATTTACATTACATTAGATAAACGGTTCTCAACCTGGGGGTTGAGGCCCTCATGGAGTTTGCAAAATGACTTCTGGGGGTCCCCAGATGATATGGAGAATTTTAAATGAAGACAATAGTCTTAAGGCTTGACACCCAAATGCAGTGATAACTGTAATTTGGTCTACAGGAGGTCCCTTGATTAGAGAAGCTCCAATGGAGCCCACTATTCTCATTTGTTGTCTCTCATAAATAGCTTGTGCAACATTTTGGTGTGATGTGACATCATGTTATATATAAAATACAGTTGTGGTGTTTTGTGCCCAGCTTTTTCTCCTAGATTTTGTTTTTTTAAATGATTTGTGCATGTTTGAGCGATCGTACAGTCTCACACTGACACTATTCAAATTCTCCTTTTGGTTACAGGAGACCCGGGTCTTGTCTAAGGTTCCACCCACAAGCCTACATAACCAGGAAGTTCTCTACTACACCCCCCATGCTCCTGCCACAGAATCCCTCGCTGCTTAGCCCTCTCCTTGCAGAACAGCAAGTGTCAAAAACAAAACATGAACTAATTAAATATTTGAATACTTTATTATTACCTCAGATTTGAGGTAGAAGCATACTATAGTTATGGAAACTGATTTTCCACCCTTTATTTTCCTTTCTTAAAAGTCAAATCTAGAGAGATGAGACTTTGCCAGATTGTTCCCCATCACAAATAAGCTCTCTGTAATTTGTCCATGACAAACAGATATTCTTTTATGACTTTTTCAAAATAAAACTTTTAGAGGACGCTACAGAGACTTTTTTTATTTGCATATCATGGTGTCCAGCTCACAAATCTGCATGGATGCTTTACTGGGTTCATTCCAATCAAAAGCTTATACATGCTTAAATGACAAGTGCTTATTAATGCCTTTACTAAGGAACCTTAATTTAAAGCGTCACCCATGTGGTAATACAAGAAGTGCTCCACTGTGTCTTTAAACTCCATAGACCTACACTAGAATCTTCTGGATCATTTCAACCCCAGAATTGCCCCGTCTATAATAAACAAAGGGTAAAAAATAGCTGTCAACTTGAAAAATACCACTTCATGACATCACAAAATGACACAAACAAACAAAATTAACTCTAGGTATGTTTCAGCAAAGGTAACAACATTATAACATGGTTTAAATCTCACAGGAGTCAAATTTGTGTAATATAGGACCTTTAAGATGTAGCTTTTCTCCCTGTATTTATGGAATTTCAGAAAGTCAATCAAGGTAACTGGTAACATTTTTAGTGCAATATTGTGGTTTATAGGCGACCAATGATTTCACTATAATAGGCTCTTATTTCTCTAAAATAACCTTTAAAGCCCTCAGTGCTGACTGCCCTACTAGGATTCAGTGTTTAATAACAGTCATTTCTTCATGCTCATTGCACTTAACTGAAGCAAAGGACCACAGTCTAGTTGGATGTGCTTTCTTAGTGCGGTGCTACTTGTAAAAAAAGTGAAAGTGTATATTGTGACATGGTAAAATCACAATAAAACAGTTAAAGGGGCACTATGTAACTTTTTGGTTGGAGGTCCATCAGCTGCTTGTTTCTGTATATGTATGTCATTGCTCTGCCTGGTATGTTCCACAGTATGACATTAAACAGCTCTACCTTACATTTATTAAATTACAGGTGGTTTTATAGCACAAAAACACCTAGAAAAACAGGTATTCTGACTGTGAGTGGGGTTGCCTCGCCACAGAATTCACCTGTAACTTGGTCTGGTTTGTTCTCCATGAATGGTTTAATATCATACTGTGAAACATTCCTGAAAAAGGAATAACATCTCCATGGAGAAAAGCATTTGACAGACCCTCCACCAGAAAAGTTACACAATGCACCTTTAATGCTGTCAGTGAGTCTTCTTTAGGGGGGGGACTTGGGGCCATCCAATGTTTAGAAATACTATGGCTACATTTTAGTGTCTTTCTTTAGCCTCTTTTAAATCTGTGTTTTCATCACACAATGAAATCAGAGAAGAATACAGCCTTGACAGTGACCTTGCTTCACAAAGAGAAAACCCCTTCTCGTGCTCACTAAACAAACTCAGACTCAGACAGAAGCGTCGCACACTCTCCATGGATCTGATTGCTTTGATGTCAATCTCTCTCCATCTCCTCACTGCGCCCTGATTGCTGTAAAATGCCATTTGGTAAATATGACGGAAGCACCATTAGACAAGGTCAGGGCCACTCCGCTTGTTATCTCATCACGTGGGTGTAGTGTTCTCAGTGTCAAGCGCGAGTCCCTGGCCCCCTCACCTGCTACAAACAACACACATTTGTTTGTTGGCAAGACAAGTTCCTCCGTAATCGTGCCCGCTTTGAATATGATTATTTCTGCCACTGCTGTTGTCCCTGTTTGTGGGTAAAGAACAGCACGTGTTGAATGTCACCCTGGTACTTTTTGTATCATTACCGATTTGACTCCATCTGCAAAACATACCATCCTGCTGCTTATGTTTGGTGTACAAGATGCAAAAAAAAATAAAAAGGATACAATAAAGACACAACGCTACTATGAGGATGAGAGGAGGAGCAGCAAAGGAAATCAGGCTGCAAAACAATGCCAAAACACACTCTCTCCGAAGGACATTGCGGCACTTTTTGACTTTTACCAATAAAAACAAACAAATGCTAATTTTAAGCTAACCAACGCACAGTAAAGGACACACTGTCAGTTGTTTTGTAATGAAGAATTCAAATCAGGATCAATTATGAATGTTCCAGTGCGACGCTGGCGGGCCATATCAAGAGAAGAGGAATTAGAGTGGTAATGAGAGCGTAGCACAGAGGAGTACAGCCCTGCAGGCTCCTCAGGTCCCCAGGCAGATCGGGCTACATACATTTGCATTCAATCACTTCAGAACAAGGCCATATTTTATTAAAAGGATACACGTCTCTCCTTATGTGGGAGTCCTTTGATTGCAAGAGAAGAAAACCATATGGACAATATTATAGCTGAATTGACGGATTTCACTGACCCAGTAAGTCACTGTTAGGAGGAGAGGCAAAAGATGAGAGTCATTTTAAAGTAGTTCTCTGCATCTGACTCATTCTTCAGTGCAACTATAGGGCCACCTGTCAGGAGCAAGATATGCAAGATAGACAACCATTCAGAAATGGGCATTAAAACTGCCATTTAACAAAAATATAGTTTGAAGAAAGTTAACAATTAATAGTGCAAAATACTAAAAATAAATCATATATTTAAAGGGCCTCTGTTATGCTATTTTCTGATCTATGTTATAATGTGGTTTCCTCATCAAAAACATACCTGGAGTTGTGTTTTGTTTAATTCACATATGTTTAACACACAAATCCTGCATATTTAGACTGAGTTCTAAATATGCAGGATTTGTTTTGTATTACCACATGACATCACAAGATGTCATGTGGTAATACAGGTAAACTCAATACACCTCCACTAGAATCATGGATATATCAGACCAGGAATATTCTCCAATATTCTCTCTAAAAGGTAAAATGTAGCTGAAAACTAGAAAACTACTGCTTCATGACATGACAAGATGGAGTATTTTGAGCTTTGGAAATGTAGACGGATTCATTATAAAGGGTTACTCAAACGTATGAATGAAACAAAACACAACTCCAGGTATGTTAATAACATTATAACAAAGCTAAAAGCTCACAAAAGCCAATTTGGCGTAATATAGGACCTTTAACCATTTTAGGCCTATATTAAACATATTAATCTTAAACATAAACTACTTTTTCCCCTGATGAACCTCTATGTGTGAGAAAAAAAACAAAAAAACTAAACAGACAGTTCTTGTGATTCTGGCTGGCACACTTGTATTGTGTATTAAGCATCTGTTCTGATCTTGGGACTAGCTCCTCGGCATCGGCCACAGTCTCTTTCTCTCCAACCACATGATTGATTCTTGTTTGGGGCCATGCCTATGGGCCTTATTAAATCAAAATGTAAACTCACTCTTATAACAAATTGCAAGGAAAATGCCAGTAGCCAGCTCCCCCTTAGGGCCAGCACAGTATTACTCTGACAAGTTAGGAGGATGATACACACATACACAGACTGGTGCTTCTGCAATCCCACTGAAACTGGGGTGTCTCTGATTTTCACCCAATTGGATTTGGAATAATGATAAAGTAATACAGTTTCATTTGGTAACTTTGACAATGCAGTAACAGTATCTGTTTTTTACAGTTTTACATTCAACTTTGAAGCTGTTATGTGAAAGTATACAGTCTCTCATAGAGTTTGTGCTTTTTAATGTTACTACAAATCTAACTAGCCCAGTCATGAACACAGTTATATAGCAATTCAATAGGAGTTCAATGAAATGACAAAAAAGACACAAACATTTTATTTTCTGTTTGGCCTTGTGTGCCCACTTTTCATATCAAAAATTTTCCTTGGCAAAACACATGTTTTTATTAAGTATCATGGAAGCTAAATGCAGTAAAAAGAAGCAGTAAACTATTTACATTGTAAAACACGGGGGACACCAGCCCTTTGTGTTGGAAGTGCCATTGTGTTTGGCAACTTGAGACTGAATAATATTTCTTGATGTGTCATCCCCCCCACACACACACAAACACACACAAACACACACTAAGACTAGACTTAGACTTTGATCCACAAACTCTCTCCTTCTCTCTCTCTCACACACGCACGCACGCACACACACACACACACACACACACACACAGTCTGCCTCACTTCTGGCTGGGCAGGCAGTTCTGAAAGGGCAGTGTGGCCCTCTGACCATCTGGCCTGTGTACAGCAGAGGTGAGAGTGTGGACATCATCATTACTGAACACATTGCTGTTTAGTAAAGGTTATCTGGAAGCGGCACCGTTATCTGTATTAGCACATGTTCAAAAACATGGCCAAACAGATGAGATTTCAATTCAGATATGTTTACACAAAGGCTATACTGTGGACTTATCTGGACTCTTATTATTTTGTTTAGAAAAAGAGATCATCCCAAACTTTAATAGCAACTACAATTTATTAGTGTTAGGAGTAAATGTTGAGCCATGCAGTCAGTATTTCACAGCCCTACTGACAGACTTAGTATATAGAGTTATTATTTCTGGCCAGTAGAGCAATCAAATCCCTATCCACAGTCACAAGTGATTTTTTTCTTGGCATTATACTGATCAAAATCACTATATGATTTTATATTACTCTTTTTGAGCTACTTTTCCCAAATACATTAATTTCTTCAAATACAGCTATTATCTGTAATTTCCCCATTGTGGGACAAATAAAGGTTTATCTTTATATCTTATTATGGTTAATTGCATTGTCAATAGAATCAACAGCACAAGGAACCAACTCAAGAGGAAAAATGTAATACTCATATTGTGCAGGCTGTGTTTCCACCCATTTACAAACAAAACTGTAACCTATAGTAACTAATCTGGTCTTCTCATTGTTTCCCATCACCGAGCGCAGACTAGCTACTAACACAGAAGAAGAGGAGACAGAAAAAGATGGATATGATATTAACACACTGTCATAGATCTAAATAGGAGTCCTCATTAAGCAGAAGCCAAGCCAGCCACTTTTTCAGGTAGAGTCATGCACTGTGGAGCTGGAGCCACTTAGCACCTAATTAAAACATAGAAACACTCCCCATGGTGTGCAGGTTCTGTGATAATACGACTTATCCCTGTAATATGCTATGTAAGAAGTAAAACACAAAACACCTTCCTGTTTTGTATTGCTCATTTATTTTATGGAATATCTGGAATGATTTGGGATATGTATGGACAAAATCCTACCAGTGTGTGGTGTCGGCATTTGATTGTGAAGTGTTCTATCATCCAGGGAGTGTTTTATCAACCAGGAAGTGCACTGTTAGTATGCTAGCTTTGAATTGCCTCTGAAAGTTGTACTTATAAACTCTTTTTTTGCATTCACACATGTTTAACAGACAAACCATGGATATTTAAGACGACAAACTGAAAACATGCTGTTCCATCTTGATGTCATGTTGTAATACAGTATAGAAATCAAATAGTAATAAAGGAAGTGCTTCACTTTGTTTTTAAACTCCATACAGCTTCACTAGAATCTGAAAACTAGTCCTTCATGACATCGCAAGGTAGAATAGTACATTTTGTGCTTTGGAGACATACAAATTACTATAAAAGATGACTCAAACATGTGTGAATGAAACAAAACACAACTCCAGGTATGCTTTTGAGGAGGTAACAGCATTATAATACGGCTTAAAGCTCATAAGAGTACATTTTGTGTAATATAGGACCTTTAAATAAAGTTTTCATGTCCTTGCACTGGTCTTGTTATTTGATTGATATGCTCTGCTATGGAGGTGTTACTGAGAGTGAGACTTGCACCTGTGCACAGATTTAGGCTGAATGTCTCCTTCACACTTATAACTATGGACATTATATACAGTGAGTCATTTCACAGTCGACTTGTGAAAGCACCAGTGTAACTTAATGCTAAGTTTAAACATGCAGAGTCTGTGTGCTAAACTAACACTGGAGTTTGTTCAACTTTTTCTGATTCTTTCTTTCTCTTCTCACTAAATCCAGTCATCAGGCTTTGTATGCATTTGGACTGTTATCCTGTCATAGTTATTCAAGTCAGTTAAAGGTGCACTATTCACTATATAACACCTGCTAGATTCTATGTAACCGCACTGCCTGGAATGTTCCACAGTATGACATTAAACACCTCTCTCTTACATTTACTAAATTACAGTTTTATTGCCAAAAGTATTCACTCACCCATCCAAATAATGGAAATCAGGTGTTCCAGTCACTCCCATGGCCACAGGTGAATAAAATCAAGCCCCTCGGCCTGCAGACTGTTTCTACAAACATTTGTGAAAGAATGGGTCGCTCTCAGGAGCTCAGTGAATTCCAGCGTGGTACTGTGATAGGATGACACCTGTGCAACAAGTCTAGTCGTGAAATTTCCTCACTCCTAAATATTCCACAGTCAATTGTCAGTGGTATTAGGACAACGTGGAAGTGATTGGGAACTCAGCCACGACTTCGTGCTGGACCACGTAAACTGACAGGACGGGGTTAAGGCATATAGTGAGCAGAGGTCGCCTACTTTCTACAGAGTCAATCGCTACAGACCTCCAAACTTCATGTGGCCTTCAGATTAGCTCAAGAACAAGAACAAGCTCTCTGAGCTTCATGGAATGGGTCTCCATGGCCGAGCAGCTGCATCCAAGCCATACATCACCAGTTTTGCAATATTGCATGTTCAGTTTGCTAGAATCAGAGCTAGTTTTTATGCATTTGTCGAGTTTACCTTTTCCACACTTTCAGCATGATGATCATCTCTGAAGTTTAGCTGAAGTTTCCCTTCTGTCCCTTTTTACTATAATTACAAATCCGACGCACAGGAGAAAAAATACAACTCCACTTCCTGTCTTTTATTAGGCACACAAAGAAAAGTTGGAACACGAGGCAGATGGAAGTGGCTTATGTCTCCTTGGTCACATACTGAGATGAAACCAGGACGGCAGCCAAAATAACACACACATGTACACACACATACACACACACACGCAAGAGCACACACACTCACGCACACGCTTCCACCGTCAATATTTCAACCCTTGCATCTGCCAATTAGATCAGTTTGTGTGGAGCAAACATACACAAGTCTAAACTTAGCCACGCACACACACGCACACTATGAGTCAACACAACAGCGCAGGACCCCCCAGGTGAAATCTCAAAATATCCTCGCTATGATTCAAGTCGCTATGTTTTTTTTTTCTCTCTGCTAACACCTTCACTCAAATATTCTCCCTTCTTGGCCGGATCATCTTTTGTGCGACAGCTTATTGGACATGCTTGATTATCATTGAGAAGAGCTATAGTCCCACAAAGCACACAGACAGAGGAGCGGGCCCGGAGCTTCCTGCATCCCTGTTTGGAGATTGGAGATTTAGATTCACACTGGAGGTTGTACCACACAGTATGGTGCCTGGACTACTGATGTATCATGTGTTTTTATCTGAAACACGAGAGGATCAGGGTGTGCTCATCTCTAGGTCAGTCACTCTGCTACACGGTGCTCAGTAGTGGTGTTAGGTAAGAGTATTCTAGTTGACTCCTTTGAACAAATATTTACTATAAGAATAACAGGGCAAGTTTTCCACACGTACTGTTAAATGCACTGTACCAGATTTTTACAGCCTTAAAAACATGAAAAACAGAACTAGTTTATTTTAAATGGTTTGCAGTGGTCCAAAGTTATTCCTCACTTACCTTATGCATTCCAGACACCCTAATTATTCATTTTGCCATGACTGTAAAGTGAACAACTAGCATGCTAACTGCACACTTCCTGGTTATCGTACAGTGAAATGCTTTAGAGTTAGATATAGACAAAATCTACAGTGCAGGACCTTTAAAGGTGGACTATGTATTTTCTGGTTCACCATTTGCCACCTAAAGTAAAGTTACTAGTCACATCTGTTGAGAGGCGACCCATCTCACAATAAAAATGAATAAATGAATAAATAACAAAAAAATGTGTGTTTAGCAAGAATGTTCCTGTAACTGAGCCACATGATAGACACTGTAAGTTTAATGCCATACTGTGGACAACCGAGGCTTTGCTTGGGCAATGACACCTCCACCTCACAGCTCCATTAAGCTAAAACAAAGATGTTGACAAAAAGACATGTGTTAAAGGGCCCAAATTTCACCACTTTCTGATCAGTGTTTCCTTATCAAAAACATACCTGGAGTTGTGTTTTGTTTCATTCACGCAAATCCTGCAGATTTAGGCACCTTGTGATGTCATGAGGTAATACTCAAAGTGCTCCACTGTGATTTTAAACCCCATATACCTTTACTAGAATCATTTGGATGACTTCAGCCCTGGAATTGCCAATTTCTATTGAATTAAGGTAAAAGGTAGCTGTGAATTTGAAAAGTACCATTTCATGACATCACAAGGTGCAACAGAGCATTTTGAGCATTGGAGATGTAGACAGACTAATAGTGCAGGATTACTCAAACATGTGAGAATGAAACAAAACACAACCCCAGTTATGTTTTTGGTGAGTTAACAACATTATAAGACGGCCAAACGCCCCCACGAGTCAATTGCGTGTAATATAGGACCTTTAAGTCATTGGACACAAGACAAACTGTTTTCATTAATGCCTTAAAAGGGGGCATTAGCTTGACCTTTGTACTACCCAAGCTAGCTCCTTCATTTCTACTCATTATGCAAACACCACTAAGATCTCCGCCTGACACCTGTCTCCTCAGGGAGCAATTAGACAACAAGAAAAAAAGAAAAAAAAACATACTTAGTAAACTTACAATTGTCGTCTTTGTGCGAGTGAAGAGCCAAAATGAAAGCTCAAAATGATACACTGAAAAGCTTAATAAGACTTGAGGGCATTTCAGGAGAGCCATAAAAGCTGCCATTAGCTTTTATAGTCAATTAAAAAGCAAAACAGTAGTGGAAAAGTGTTAAAAGCATCTAGTTTGACACGATGGAAAACAACTTACTGCTGAACATATCACAAAAAAGTCTCTGGCAGATTCTTAAACAAATAGACAATGCTAAATAGACGTAGGTTTTAATGAAAAATACAAAAATGTTGCAATGTACCCCATCACTTTTAAATGTTAATGCCACGATCTCTTTACAGATATTTCGCAGCTCACTTCATTAATTCAGCCACGACAGTTAATTAGCCGATAGATTTTATATTAGAGACTGCAGCAGTATGAGGCACAAGTATTGGGCGATCACTGATGAATTTGAATCAGCTACATTGCACTTGTTATAATACAAATGACATTGATACAATTATATGTCTTACAATTCTGTGTGTGAGTTCTTTTACCTGCGTTTGCCCCACTGAGAATGTACTGGAACTGATATAACTAATAAGAGATGCAAGGTGGGTATACAGTGACCAACTGAAAGTGAAAAAGATGGATTTATGTTCTTATATTGATTAACACCTATAACTTAAAGGTGTATTATGTAACTTTTATGGTGGAGGAAACGCCACGTCTCCACGGAGATGTCAATCCTTTGCCTTGAATGTTTCACAGGATGGCACCAAAGGGCTCTTGCTTTCAATTACAAAATATTATATTGCTAAAAAATATCTATATATGCATTTGTATTGTGCTCAGTTTTGCCTCTACAGATCTGTTGGCTTGATGAGGCCTTTTGTTTGTCCCACTAACATTAGATAATTAGACCGAGAAAAGTTATATGAACCTTGTAGGAAATATTCATTTATTAAATTTTGTCAATACGCTGTAACCACAGGATTCAACTCAGCTCAGGCCTCACACAGCCCAGTGTTAAAGCTTAAAATGTGGAAATCAAGTAGAGACAGAGACAGGAGGCAGTGAGCAATAACTGTTAGCACATGGAAATAGGACATGCCATATATGTTATGGTTATATATGTTATGGGCATATACTCACTCACAACTGACACTTCTTATTTCACCAAAAATCGCAGCCTCTTTTTCTGGCCTTTTCTTAACAGTGTTATTGGATGAACAGATGTGTCCCCTGCAGGTCACATGTGGTAGTGTCCTGTAATGCTAATTATATTTATTAAAGTTATTTTAATGTTTTATTCCAATGAGGAATGGCATAGTTTTAATGAGCACTCTTGTTGTTTCCATAGAAAATCGACTTTATTGCTGATTGCCATAATAACAAAGATGGCCTTTATAAAACTGTCAGATGTTGTTGCTTCAGTTCATAATGACTACTTTTATATTGTTTTGTTAAAATGCGTATATCAGAATCATGTTTTGTATTTAAATTATTAAAAACAGAAGATGTGACATGATTTATCCTCAGCAGTTGTAGCCATCTCACTCTCTTTGTTTTAACAACACTTTTAAAGGCTCCTGGTCGATTGGCTGTGAACTTGCCTTAGTTTTAGTGAGCTGCTAAATTAACACAGAGGAGAGGAGACAGGTTCTTCTCACTTACACATGGCCCCTGGGAGCCCTTCACAGTGGGGGCCACTCAGGCCAGGTCTCATACTGCTCCTGGCTCTGTTCTACCTGCTTCAAATACATTTACTTTTTATAGTATAGTCTTTTGGACCTGTCAGTGTCTTTTATGTGTCCATTTGTTGATCACCATGGTGATTTTTACTCAAATGAATTACATAGGCATTTATTTCTACTGCTACCACTACTGCAAATACTATACTTATAGTTAAATGGCCCATATTACGCTATTTTCTGATCTATGTTATAATGTTGTTTCCTCGACAAAAACATACCTAGAGTTATGTTGTTTCATTCACACATGTTTAACACATAAATCCTGCATATTTAGAGTTTTTCTCTCACACAGAAAACACTCTGTTCCACCTTGTGACGTCACATAGTAATACAGGAAGTGCTCCACTGTGTTTTTAAACTCCATGCACATTCACTAGAATCATTTGGATCTTTTCAGCCCTAGAATTGCCAATCTCTACTGAACTAAAGGTAAGAGATAGCTGTTAATGTGAAAGCTACCACTATTTGGCATCACAAGGTGCAACAGAGCATTTTGAGCTTTAGAAATGTAGACAGACTAATAATAAAGGATTATTTACACGTGTGAATGAAACAAAACACAACTCCAGGTATGTTTTGAGGAGGTAACAAAATTATAACATGGCTTAAAGCTCATAAGAGTCAATTTTGCGTAATATAGGGCCTTTAATTACCAACTCTTCTATGGTGCAACTATGAAATACCAGTACATCAAAACTACTACTTACCATACCACTTGTACCACCAATATATTACTACCAGAGCTTATTAGCATGGATCCTGCCGATTGATTTCTAAAAGAGGAAGTAGGTGATGGGTCTGACATGTTTTTAATTCTGCATTAACATCTCGCCCTGAGCGCTCAAGATTACACATTCATTATATCGATTGTGAGTCTCGGAGGAAAATGAGTTTTATTCCATCAGCTAATTATTGAAAACAAGATTTGTCTGATTACGGGAGGAGGATCGTTGTCAACAAGGGGGTGTACAGGGGGAGGGCAGTGAGGCGTGACAGTTTTACATGGGGCTCTGTACTAAGATGGATTAAGTAGAATCGACAGCATCTCCTTTTAAAAATAGATCGCAACTATAGTGATCAATAGTGGGGTTTGCACTCGTCTGATTCATTGACATGGAAGTGTTTGCTCTGTGGGTTGTGCACTTGGTTTGTTCACTGGGAGCAGGGGCTGCTCTAGACTGTATTTTCTTGGAGGGGCCACAAGGGGTGCTAGTCTTGGTTATCCATGTGGCCACTCGCTGCTCATATAAGTTAGCATCCTGTTGTGACTTATTAATGCTAATGTGGAATTTCTTGTTTTATTATGTGAACATCATGAGATTGGCATTTGGACATTTCAGAAGAGATTGGATGCTTTATTAAAATATAAAAGTCTTTGGGTGAGCTATGGAGGTGCATTGGTCATCCAAGGGGCAGCTTAAATCATCCCCGGTTCTGGAGAACAAATAAAGAAAAAGGCATTTATTCATTTTCAGGTTCATTTTCTAGCTATATATGTTGCCTTTGGGAATATGTGATCCGAGACCTGGAACGTGGTCGGAGGTCACATATGCTGCCAGGTCAGATCTGTGGAGAGGCAAATCTTTGTGCGTGTGTGTGTATTTATACTGTGTTTTTAAACTCCATACACCTTTACTAGAATCATTTGGATACTTTCATACCTGGAATTGCCAATCTCTACTGAACTAAAGGTAAAAGGTAGCTGCTTCATGACATCACTAGGTGGAACAGAGCATTTTTTTTCTTCGGAGATGTAGACAGAATAATAATACAGGATTACTCAAATATGTGTGAATGAAACAAAACACCACTCCAGGTATGTCTTGATGTGTTAACGACATTCTAAAATGTCTAAAACCTCACCGGAGTCAATTTTGCGTAATATAGGACCTTTAAAACTTTTTTTGTTAAAGCTTCTTTTTTTTCAACTTATCCTACACTAAAACCTTCAAAACACCACTACTCAATTCTCTGTAAATGTTTATTGATTGCAGTGCCTGAGTTTAGAAAGACCTTTAATATAAACAAATGACTTATATATCCTAAAACAAGCTCCCATCCATTCTTTTGACCTGTCCAAATGTAAATGCCACAGTGCTTCATCACCACTACTAGCAGAATCCTCACCTTTCACATCTTCATTCACCAAAACCACCGCCCCACAACACAGGGGCAAAGACATTAAGAAATCTCCTACGCTTCACAACGGACTGAAAATTTAATGATTATTTGACAAGAGAGAGGTAAATGCTGGTTCAAATTCACGAGCAGTAAAAAGAGCACATACGGAGCGGGCTTGTCCCAGTGGAGTTGGATGCCTATGGCAACGTGTAATAGGTCCTTGCTATAAAATGCTTTCTTATCTCATATCTGGTGTTGCTGTGTATGATAAATCAGTAATAAAGGGATTTGATGCTTGTTTGCCCTTTGACCCCTGTGTCATAAACAGCCCCCACATCCTGAGAGAAAGGAGGTAATTGCTCATTTTGAAGATGCAGCACCTTGTGAGTCTCTGTTTAATTATTTACATGTGGTCCCAGCGGGTCTTCTATATTGAAATATGTCAGCGAGGCGGTGAGTCCTTCTTATCAGCACCATGGATTCTGTATCTTTGAGATGAGCATGAGTTATATATATTGTATGTAAATATATATGTGTGTGCGTGCGTGTGTGTGTGTGTGTGTGTGTGTGTGTGTGTTTGACATCAAACCTACAGCTTTTTGTAACTATTGTATTGTGAAGATGTTGTGAAGAAGTAATAAGACAAAATGAGTCAACATTTCCAGACATGTTTTTCAAATTTAGATTTCAATCAGAAGTATTCTTATTTATAGCCTCTCTTTGGCTCGTAGCAAGGTAACACAGGGGGATAAAGAAAGGCTACTGCCTTGGTGGGAGGTAACCAGACTAGACTCGAATCGGAGCTGGTCTAGTGCATATTGTTGCTGTGTCCTTGGGCAAGATACTTCACCTACCTTGTTTATATGAATGTGAGTGGCTGGGGGGGGATTGAGGTCACCTGCCCAAAGCAAAACCAATATTACAGCACAAATAAGTTTGGTTCTGTAATATTAACTGGAAATTGTTTCGGAAAGGATGGATTTTTCAGCCAGTTGCAGCCACCAATGAGCTAAATGCTATTAGATTAAAATAATAGCATCACACCTACAGTTTTTACCTGTTACTTTGTAAACAATTGTTGATAAAATAGTTCGTTTTTATCCGAAGAGCTAAGTTATTGTGACTAAATACTTCTTTGGGCAATAGGTCTTACAGGTCTGACTGAATGGATTTGTGAGTTTGAAAACTTAACCTGTTAAACTGACTGCTTTTCATTTTACTTGTGACATCAAAAAGGAGAAAAATTTACTGAGAGGAAAATCTAGAAAATATTAGCTATGAGAAACCTATAGCGAGCCTAAGCTTGGAAACAGCTTTGGTACAACTGATGTGCAACAATGTTTTCCTCCAGTTCCACCATAATATTTGTATATTTGCACTATTGTTGCACCTTGATGAACTCTTTAAATCCTTACATGTTATCCTCATACTGCTGTAAATCATATTAGGATTGTAGGAACAGGTAATGTCATATTTTTCATCTCTGCATTTCTGAATCTGTTCCTCATTGCTATTCAAGTACATTCGTTTAAACTATGTGTGAAAAATATTGTGTGCTTGTGTCAGGCTTTTGACTTGCTCCATATAACTTATTTTTGAAGTTAAAAGAAAAATACAGTGTCAGATAGACATCCAAGACCAACCCTTGAAAAAAAATCAATAAAGCTGATAATAAATTGTGTAGGTGTATTGTCTTTGTTTTTCTGTCTGTAGTCCACAAACTGCCTTTTTCTGCAACTATGAATTATGTATTTTCCATTTACATTCACACCCACCCTACAGTGTGTCAGGGGCTTTAAAAGACACTGAGATGAGGTTAGAAACGAGATGGTTCCTTGGGGAAAGTGTGTGAAACCAGCACATCTGTTGTCTGTACAGTGGGCGCTTTTTCACTTCTGGCACTGCAGGTTCAGATGAAGGTGGGAATGAGTTTAAATACAGACCTAATTAAAATGTCGGGACTGGTGTAAAGTGTAAATATAAACGTTAAAGGTTTGAAAGTGTAATTTCAACTCATTTTATAATGTAAACAAATATTTTTGGAGATGTTTTTTGCATTTAATTTTAAAGCCATGTGTGTAACTTTTTAATCCAAAAAAAAGATTAGGTTCAAAGCATGTTTTTCAGTTTGGTTGTGTTTACTGCAATGAAAAACATTCATCTTTACTCTTAGCAGGCTTGCATATCTACAAACCTGACTCTTATTTGACCTCCTCCTGCTTCTTTCCACAGAAATTTAGTGACATACTGTACCTTTAAATTTACAGGAGCAAGCACATCAAAACATATAAAATAGGTATTTGCAGATGTGCAGTAATATTTAGTATTTAGTATTTAATATGTAATTAAAGGTGCTTTATGTAACTTTCCTGGAGGAGGGTTCACCGCCTGTATGTCTCTATGGAGAAAGTGCATAAACACCAGATAGATAAGTTTAATGCCATACTTCATATAGTTCGCAAACCAACGGCAATGCCCCTAAAGTAGTTTGAGAATCAAAGGCAGCAGCACATTTTACATTATTTGATATACACATTTGTTTGAGACATACGTTTGTTTAACTTGTGGACAGCCAGAATAGAACCATTGTTTATATAACATTACTGTAGACTCCTCCCAATGTTTATCACAGCATTGCTAGTATAATCAGGTCAGCTGCTCATTTGCAACGTCACACGGAACGATTCCTCAATCAACATGGACCCCAGCGCTCACTTAAACAAATGTTCTCCTCCTGTTTCATCAAATTAAAACTACATCATGAAATAACTTTGCAGAATCACATCCAGGGAGCTCTGAAGCTAAAACAAAAACAGCACGTAGCCTGTTGCTGAATACATAGCACAGATAAGAAACCCCAAACTAAGCCCCATGTGGTATGCCTGTAGGGCTGGTCTTCACACTGAGGAGGTAGTGTTGTGGTGCTGAGGTAAGCTGTTCTGGGCACAAGCAGAGAGAGGAGCAGAGAGAGGAGCAGATGGGTCCAGGGGAGGCACATAAAGGAGCCACTGATGAGCCTGAAGATGTACTACTTTGTCATACATCTTGTTTATGACGACGGTACTTTGTACTATGCAGTTACACAGTGAGACTTCTGAAAGTTTTTGGTTCAGGGTCATCAGGGCCAACTCAGTCTTCAAGTGATGCTAACAGCTAATTACATCTTACTGCAAGATACAGATAAAGCTAATGCCCTTAATTGTAAAGCATCCTTGAGTGTAAAAGTCATATATTACATAATAAATATGAGAAATGGCCTGTTCTTTAGTTTACCAGTCTTACTATGAGTACATGAGTAAGCAGAGGTAAGCAGAGGACCAAGTGGACAGTTTATTGAGCCTCAATTGTTGGGTTGGATTTAAACTAACAAACCTTAAAAAATACAAAAATAAAGGGCATATAAAACAAAACCCAACTCCAAGGGTCCAAAAATAATGAGTCACAAAACTAAACTAAACAAAAAGAGACACAAATATAGAACTAAAATAAAATAAAATAATAAAACTAGTGTCTTAATCACACAAAGTCAGACACATAAAATTGAAGAGACTGACAGACAAGAGACATACACAAAGTAAAATACTGAACACGATCCCCAGCAGCCTAGAGCAGGAGTGAGGAATCTCCTTAAATAGAGGAGGTAGCTGCAGGTGTCGCACAGGATTGGCCAAGTGGGAGCTCAATGAACCAATGAACAACAGGGGAGCAGCAGAAAGTCTGGGCCAATCAGGAGCAGTGCTTGAAACCAGTCCACCAATCACATGTGTGGGTTCCCACAGCAGGTTTACATGTGTGGAAAAAACACAGATTATGTACAGGCACCACAAGAGGAGGGGAACTGAATGCCAGGGGCCATAACAATTATAATGCATTTTATTTATTTGTGCCTTTCAAAGCCCTTTACAGAGCAGATTCAAAACCGTTCAACAGAATCATCAAATGCATTAAAAAAAAAAAAAAAAACACTGGGTAATAAACTGCAGGGTTGAGGGTTCAGGTGCAGTAGCAGAGTTGGAACAGGTGAGTTTTCAGACGGGATTTGAACTAAGGAAAGGAGCGGCTGAAGATTAGAAATTAACAGTATTCCTTATTACACAAATGTATAAATTGCTGGGTGTATTTTGTATGAGTCATGTAACAAAAACTTCTTAGCCTTTATTGTCTCTAAAGATAGATCAGCCTCACACGCTCCAGCAACCAACTCCAGGATCTTATAACTGTGAGACAAGAGTGTGTTCACTACTTTGCTGCCACTATGCTAAAGATTTAAATAAATGATCTTCACGACACTGTGTGAAGTTTTACCAAGCAGAATTAAATGATATAATTGGTCTCAAAGAAAAAAAAACAAAAAAAAAACTCCTCCATCTTTGGTTAATGTTTGTAATAAAGTCTTCATTTTCTTGTAAAATTAAGTCTGTGTTTCGTTTGTGTTACCTTTTTGTGCAGCATCGGCACAATCTCCTCCAAACTAAATTATGTAGCAATTTGCCTGGGCTTTGATGTGATAAAAATGAAGCCCTATTGAAATGTACACAGACTAGAGGCCCTGTGAGAAACCCTGCCATCATCTCTTCTCCGTTGTGCGTTTTATGGCTGTTCCCACTGCCTCACCCCCTCCTCTCCTCAAAACACAAGGCTGTAGCTAGTGGGCTTTATGAGCAGAAAAGTGCTTGATGGTTCAGGGTCCGGGGGTTTCCTGATTGAGGGGCAATTGTACCTTTGTGGCTTCGGAAATGATGACTGTACAGAAGGAGAGAAGGATGCTGACTTGGATAACCTCAGGAAAATCAGACGGCAATGTAGTCTTCTAACAGGGTCATATTGGTTAATGAGAGCGTTTGGTATGATGCTACATTGGATTACAAACAGCTAATCCCTATAGCTATTGGGAGAAATGTGATGATGGTCTCAGATGATATTGCAGCATTCGATTTAATACAGATGGGAGCAGCTAAAATTAATGAAGTTAAAATGCAGATTTATGTGGTACTACACTGAGTTTTAAGGTCTTGACACAAATAAAATGATCAGCTTCAACTTTTGATAGTTTTTAGATATCAAAAGAAATACTGGGGATGGGGATCCTGCTGGGGATGTTCCGCATGTATGTGTATGGTGGAATGTTCGGCATACCATGGTGACACAGTGCACTCATCAGCACTGCCACTGCCAAAAAAGTATTAAGATTGTCTGAAAACTTAAGAAAAAAATACAAAATGGATGTAAACAACACATTTTCAGGAGCCTGTCATCAATCAGTCAATCATGATCCTGTTTAGTTGTTTTGATTTTCAACAAAAATCTGAGAGTGACTAACTGAAAAACTGTTGTAATTGTATTTGTGAGACTTGTTTAAAAGCACAAATCAGATCACTAAGTCAGTTCTTTATGGTCATAATTATGTTAAAACAAAGATCCAATTAAAGTCTAATTTGAGTTATAGAGCTTCAGACAGAGCAGTGTCTACAGTTAGCATCACACCCCCAGGGAATGTTGATGACATCACCAAAGTATCATTAGGGAAATTTGGTTCTTGCCCCCTATCTGGGAGTATGACAGGATCACAGTGCAGAATCTGAAACCCACCAGCAGTGCTACTGGGGGGCTGTAGGATCAATAGTCTGGGTGAGTTCTTTGGTATGGGTGACATGGAGGGCCAGTTATTTGGGATTGAATTAAGGGCATTGGGGAAGTTGCAGCGGAGATGAGGAGTATCAATCATTCTGTCCGTGTGTGCAGTAGTTTGTGGGTCGTGAGAAATCGGCAATAATGAAAGTTTGTTTGTTCGCCGCTCAGGGTTTGGGGGTTTAGTTGTTCAGAGAAATAAAACAGAAATGGAAGGTAACTGGATACTTATTACATAATATTTTTACATTGCCTGGGATAATCCTTAGTATGACATTAATTATATCCATCTCCATGGAGACAAGCAGATGACACCACTAGCCTCACAGTCAAGGCAAGCCTACTTAGCACACTCATTATTTTTTTATTTTATTTTATTTTTTTTTGCAAAATTACCTCTCAATGAATAAATGAATGGTAGATAGGTTGAAAGCCATACTGTGAAATATTTCAGCAAAAGCAATAACATCGCTATGGAGACAAGCAAGTGGTGTTGCTGTAGTAATAATGAGACTGTAAAAAAAGAATGTTAAAAAACTGCAACAATGAACTTTTGAGGAATAAAAACATTTTGGGAAACGAGGAAGCAGCTTTAAGTTATAGTAATAATAGTACTTTTGCAGTCGCACTAGAAGTAATGGTAGATGTAGTAGTTGAAACAAATATAATAAGTAATAAGATCCGTGCCTTACAGGTATGTATAAAACATGTGCACATAGGGTTGTTTAGCCTTTTTCAAACACCTGCAAAATGACATTTTTTTCTGCTGCCATTACAGAATATGCCTCTCCCCCCTCCGCTCCTTCGCCGCCTCCTCCCTGCAGAAGAGCCTTGATCACATTAGCGGAGAACTTCCCTCTCTGCTGCCTCAGTATTAGGCAGAGCGCTCACGACACACAATAGTTTAAGTGAGATTGATCGAACCCAGCTGGTCTGAAATCCTACTGCACAGAGTCATTTATGCAGGCATTGACTCATAACCTGTCAATCAGATGGATGGAAAGACAAGGCAATGTATATCAGGGAGGAGAGAGCAGAGAGAGGACGAGAGAGGAGGAGATGTGGAGCTGCAGAATCATCGGCGTACTAAATGTTTCACAGATATTTGTTGCCTTAGGACGAGGACTGGGTCTGCAATTTGAGCAAACTTCAATAAGTCTGAAGGAGTTGTTTTGAGAAGGGCGGTATGACCTTGGAACACAGCAAATTAGAGTCAAATGAAGATCAAAATGGTCAAAATATGTAAGTCAAATTGTGCTGAGAAAATTATGAGAAAATCTAAACTATCTCAAAATATTATTAATCAGTTCATTCAGTTTAACTCGTGTTTAAGTTCAAAGACACGGTACAGTGTGTTGACCAATTTAATATTATTCAAGTGAACAAATTTGATTATAGAGTTAAAGGTACAGTACGTAACTTCCTGGAGATGGAATGTCAGATGCATAATTACATGCAAATAGAAAGTTAAAACCATACTTCATGGAGATAGATATGTTTTATGTCATAAAGATTTTAGCTAAAGGAGCAACATTTCTATGCAAACAGGCAGGAGGGGGCCCTTCTCCAGACACAATGAGAGTCAGGTTTGTGGAGATGCAAGCCTGTTCTGTGTAAGGAAGCATGTTTTTCAGTTCAATAAAACAAACAAACACTTATTTAATTAAATGTTGGGTTAAAAAGTTAAATACTGTGGCTTTAAAGGTGAGATGTGCAATTGTTGTTGCCATCTTGTGGCACAGGTCAAAATTGCAACTTTTCATGTCTCTCTTGAGGTCCGTGTGTTAACTGCGGCTCTGCTTTCTCTTTAAAACTTTACAATTTAATGCAAAGATCACTTGGTTATGTTTTTGCACTTTGGTTATGTTTTTGTAATGCAACAAACTGCAGGTGTTTTCTTATTTACTTATTAGAACTAACTATGCAGAGCAAAAACATAAACTTATACCAACAGTTGGATGTAATAATTAACTTCTACAAAATAACACATAGCTTTCACCATCCAGACATGACAACACTGTTTTTACCCACTCCAAATAAAGCTAAAATAAACACTTCTTCCAGAAATGACACTATTTTCATCACAAATATTGATAAGGATTTTAAAAAGTCAACAACAGCTACAACACAAATCTGTGGTGCTGTGATGCAGCTATCTGGAGCAGTACTTCATAATACGAGAGAGAGCGCATTATATACACCACAGTTATGACCTGTTCATTATTCCATAGGCAGAGGAATATTAAACAACAGCTGCTTGTTCATCACTCAGGGCCTCACACAAGAGTTACAGTAATGGCAGCATTTGCATATGAATATAGAGAGCTGCACTCAAATAAACCTTTTAACTTATCTCAATATCAGTGAAATAATTAGTGGTAATGTATTTTTATACATTCTCTTTTGATTTGGTGATGACACTTATGATCACACACCTTAAAATAATACTGTTTAAGCTTATATTAGATAAGCTTAATAGAGCTTATTAGAGAAGAATGTAAAACACTTCAGCCTCACAGTAAGAATTTCCTACATGCAGAGTTTGCATGTTCTCCCTGTGTCTGGGTGGGTTTCTTCCAGGTATTCCGTCATCTTAATATACAAAATCCTCCAGCATGGCATTTTTGGGCAACCTATAAGGCTCTGGAGAACATAATACATAATAGTGCATCATTAGTGTTTCAAGCTTGGATCTATGTACTTCAATGTAATGATATATTTTAAACTGCACAATCCATGGTGTAATTTCATGGCTGATTAGGTTGTTTCTTTCCCTATAGGCAGTTGTTGTATTGCCAGACATTGCAGAACGCAGATCTCCAATACTCCTGTGTGAGCAGCTAAATGAGGTGTCTGACTGTCCAGGCCCTGCCGTGTTATCCCAGGGCTGTGGAGGAGGTGAAGGCAGGTGACAAGAATGAAGCAAAGAGAACGAACCCAGAGCAGATCGAGAGGAAAGGAGAGAGAGAGAGAGAGAGACAGAGTGACAGACAGGGGCCTACAGGCTGAGGAGACACACAGGAGTACACCGCAAGGAGCTTGTGGGCACAAGTGATTTGATGTGCCAAATATGGGGATGGTGCACCGTGTGCCAAATACCAGCACTGAGGTAAGGACTCAGCTGCTCTGAAGCTAATTAGGTGAACTCTGCTCCTTGTTGGCTGAAGAAACAGAATGATAAGAAAATAGAGTGACAGGTGAGGACTGGAACAGGAGCAGAGAGGGTTATGGGGCGGAGGCAGAGGCCAGTGTCCTGTGTGTACACAGTCTGAACTGGATTTCACAGGAGGCCGTGGGATCATGGGAGAAGGTCCAGTGTCTTAACAACAAGGGATATTATGAGAACACTAAGTTTTTTTTGCAAATTAACTCTTCTGATCCTTTTCTATTGTTGTTGTTATTATGTAGAAACGATAGTAGGGCTAAGTGGACAGCGCTCCACTGAAACATCTTGTGTTTCTGTATATGTCTCAGTGCAATGGCGAGGCTTGTTTTATATTTGTGTGTATAGAGTTTGCATGTTTTTATTTACTGTTTTTACCCGTTTGTTGCTGTGGAGTTTTATTACATGTTTTTAAGCCTACAGCAGCTCCGACCTGTAACTCCCAATACACGTGACACTTTTCGGCCAATGAGCAACCTGGAACAATTAACGCACCTGGAGCAGGGCGGTTAGAGAGCTGCAGAGGGGCCACCACCATAAGTTGGATCACGATCCGGAACGGAGCACCACGACGTGTGAGTGAGAAACTCCGTCTTGTGTGTAAGTGTTCTGCACTTGTGTGCAAGTGTTCTGCACTTGTGTGTAAGTGTTCTGCACTTGTGTGTAAGTGTTCTGCACTTGTGTGTAAGTGTTCTGCACTTGTTAGTGGTGCTCCAGCTCAATAGTCTTTGGCTATAGACTATAGTGTGTGTTGCGCTGGGCGCTGTCGAGGTTTTTTCGTTGTCCAGGACGCTGCGGTGGTGGTGCGGTGTGGCAACGGCACCGAGGGGACAGAGCGACAGGACGAGGGCCGATCACAAGCAACCAAAGAAGAGCACCACGACAATGAGTCCACGGAACGGCGGAGTGAGGAGCTCCGCCTGGCCCCGTAAGTGACTGGAGATGGTGGTGCCCCCCGCACTGTTGAAATCACGATGTGTTGTGTGTGGATTTTGCTGCCCGTCTGTTTTTGTCTGCAGGGACCGCGGGACAAGGTTCAATCGACCGGACGATCAGACCCCCCACGAACTGCCCCCTCATCTTAACCTGGCCCACGTAGTGTTTTAACCCCTTTTAAGCTATTTTTATCCATTTATTTTAAAAATGTTTTAACCTTGTAATAAATTATTTATACTTTTATTCTCTGCTTTCTTTATTGGTGCTGCAGTGGCTCTCTCCCCTTGGTTTTAGCTGAATTTGGCTTTTAATTTACATTATTAATAATAATCAAACCACGTGACATTTCTCTGGGTGTGTTTCCTCCAGGCACTCCGGTGTTCATCATCCAAAGAACATGCACAATTGACAAAATCCTCCAGCAAAAGTCTAAACCAAGCCCAGCTCAAGATCTGCAGATCAGTCCTGACGGGTCAGTCCAGTGGCAGAATGGGACAAATGTAGAAAATGAATTTTCTTGACATGAGGAAAAAGTACACTTTATCTATCACACATATTAGCCATTCTGTTGGTCCCATTATAAAATATACATATTTGACTTACTGAAAGACTTCTACATCCTTTACCATAATCCTGAGTGGCACCAAACTACAGAAGTTATTATTGGAGGCAAACAGCAGTCTATATATGATCTATATTAAATAAATGGACTTATACAGAGTAAACTGAATACATTTTACAATGCTCAAAACCAAGTACGGGTCAAGTCTATCACTATTTGATCTGTAAAAGATCGACAGAAGCCGGTGGAGTTTTGTGTTGTTGCTGTCAAATAGATTACAATTCATGAGCCTAATCTGCAGTCGACTTTACTTATCACAAAGCAACATTGTTTATACAAGAATAAGCCTCAGGGTTCAACTTTCAATTACGCTGGAGCCTGACTGCTGCTGCCTGACTGGGCCTGTAACATGACAGCGGTTTGTGGCACGATAAACGGCCTTCACTGTGTTTAATGGGATGTTTTACAATGTACCAGTGATTGAAGGGGATCGCAGAGTGGGGCCCATAACTCTGCTTCAGTGAGTCTACCACAGTCTTGTCAATTACTGCATACTTTTTTCTTTTTGGTAATAACTTAAATACACGTCATGTCGCTCACACATTGTAAGAGGAAAAAAAACTAAAAATTGTTTAGCAAATCATAACATTCTGGAAATTGGTGTCATATTTTCCAGTGGAAGGAGGGGGCCTACAGTATGTTGGGTTACCCACAAATTCACCATATTTATCTTGCGGCATTAGCAATTACCAAGAGATTAACCATACAAAATGTCTGCATTATGACAACTGAACAGGAAATGTAAATTTTCACAATCCATCTCAAAGGTTGTATATTATGCTAAATTGAGCAGAGTTTTCTGTGTAAGTGAAGAACACAGCCTAAATATGAAAGAATTGTGAGGTGAATTAAACAAAAGACAACTCCAGGTTTGTGATGAGGAAACAACATAACAGTACAGAAAACGGCATAATATGGGACCTTTAAAATATGGACAGTTTAGAATGTCATGGCATCACATGAACCCAACCTCATATTCTTTCTATTATAAATTTACAGCTGCTAAAATGCATCACCAGGTAACAAACTAGTTAACAAATCCATGCTGTCCCAGTATTAAGAACCTCCTTGTGAAATGAAAATCTAAAAAGCCACTTTGAGAAGTAACTTACTTTTATTAAAAACTTCCAAGAAGAAAAAGATGATAAACCAAGTGTGTATTTTAAACCAAAACTTGCAATGCATTTATACCATTTGTATTTCTATAGCCATTAGAATGTGTGCCAGATTGGGGTGCCAGATACTGTATTAGAGGTGGCAAAAAGGAAAGAGAAAAAAATTGTGTGAAACGCATGAAAATTGTTGTGGTGATGACGCCAAAGTGAAAAAAAGATTCAGGAATGTGTTTTGTTTTTTTTTGCCAAGTTGAAAGAACAAGTGTGAAGCTCTGAGTCCTGGTGTTAATGTACCCAAGAGCCAATAATCAAATGCAGGTAATTGAGAGCAGTGTGAACTAGTCAGGGCTGGTTCATTTGTTTTCAAGACTCAGTGACCTCTTTCCTCTCCATGTCTGGTCTCCGGTGTGTGGATTCAGAAGGAGACTACAAGCCAATTCAAACTACTTGGCTCTGCAGACTAAAATGTTTAAGAAATATGAGGTTTTGCATTTCCCAAAGTTAAGAAAGTGGTAGTCAGAATGCAGATTTTTTTTAAATGAAGTTAAATGAGCACTTTGATGTGTTCATTGGCAACAGTGATATGAGATGTTTTGCCTAAAAGGAGTAAAGTTTCTATAAACCATTAAAGTTGCACTGTGTACTTTTCGGGAGACAGTCCACCAGCTGCTTGCCACCATGGAGATGTTATCCCTTTGTCAGAATCTTTCCATAAACTTGACTATCTCCATGAAGACAAACAGGTGATGCCACTAGGCTAAGTTACAGGTCAGATCTGTGCAGAGGTGACCATGCCCACAGTAAGAATGCATGTTTTGCAAGGTCTTTCTGTTGCAATAAAACCACCTGTAATTGAAAAAAAAGAGAGCAAACTATATCAGTTATATATACCATACTATGTGACATTCCTCACAAAACAGTAGCATGACACAAGATAAGTAGGTGGCAGCCCTCCTTCAGAAAAGTTACACAATGCACCTTTAAAACTAGTTTATGGTATGACCAGGTTACTGTCAACCGATCCCACACTACCAGACTAAAGAACCATGAAGACAATGTACTACTTTACAATTTACTTTTAAAACTATGAGTTATAAAACCTTTCTGTAAATCTAAGTTACCAGTAAATTTGTTACTCAAACGTGTGAATGTTTTTGAGGAGGTTTTGATGTTCTAATATGGCTAAAAACTCAAAATTGTGCATAATATAATATAATATCATATCATGTCATATCATGTCATATCATATCATATAAAATGCTGCTCATGTCTGCTTCAACTTCAAAACATGGCCAATTTGTTAACGCTCTGGTGTAGGAGCACCAACTGTGATCAGCCAAACTGCATTTCAAAACATTTTAATACACAAAATGGGAGCACAAACATAATTTTTACCCACTTTATTTTCCAAAGTTTCAAATGACCTTTGAAATAATAAATTTTCCTTAATCCAGTTTAAATTTGGCTTTGATTGAGAGAAGAATGTTGTACTTGTGATTCGTGTTGCACTTGGAGGGGAGGGGGGCTGGTATGTGTGTGTGCGTGTGTGTGTGTGTGTGTGTGTGTGTGTGTGAGGAGAGGAGAGGGGTGCTGTGATAGGCCCAGTGGGGGGCGCGGGTGAGAGTGATAGTAGGTGGGATGGCACAGGACTCTGAAGCACGACTCAAAGGTACGAGCCCACTCACTTTCCGGCAGCAGCGGGTAAAGTGTAAATTAGTGGGATGGTGAGATGGAGTGTCACAACAGGACCATGTGTGAGTGTGCGGCAGGTTTGCGATGGGCCTACCTAATGACACAAGTGTGAAGAGGCACAGAAGAAGAAATAAAAGGGGGACTTACTAATGAATTGCTAATTGCTTTTAAAACATGTAAACTGCACTCATAAAATCACAGCTATAAATGTCTAATATATACTTTTATCAAGATTTTTGCCTCCGTTGTGAGTGGTTGGAAATTTACACTGCGTTCCAAATGTTTATGCAAATTGTGTTTAAGTGTCATAAAGGTAAATGTTTAGTTTTTCAGCGAAACTCATGGATGGTCTTGTGTCTCACACACCGGTGCCAATGAGTTTGCCCGGTGCGCCCAATTAAAGGTAAAATGATTGAAGAAGGACGTTCCACATTATTAAGCAGAGAAACATTTTCAACAATATTGGAAAGAAAAAGGATCTCTCTAGTGCCGAAAAGAGTGAAATAGTTGAATACCTTGGACAAGGTATGAAAACTTTAGATATTCCATGAAAACTTAAACGTGATCATTGTACTATTAAGAGATTAGTAGCTGATTCAGAGAACACACGGATTCGTGCAGATAAAGGCACAATGAGGAAGTTTTCTGCCAGACAAATACATCAGATTAAGAGAGCAGCTGCTAAAATGCCATTACAAAGCATCAAACAGGTATTTGGAGCTGCTGGTGCCTCTGGAGTCCCGTGAACATCAAGGTGTAGGATCCTCCAGAGGCTTGCAGTTATGCATAAACCTTGTATTCGGCCACCCTTAAACAAAGCTCACAAGCAGAAACGACTCCAATGGGCCCAGAAATACATGAAGACTCATTTTCAGTCTTGTTCACTGATGAGTGCCGTGTAACCCTGAATAGTCCAGATGGATGGAGTGGTGGATGGTTGGTGGACGGCCACCATGTCACAACAAGGCTGTGACGTCAACAAGGAGGCAGTTCACATCCAAACAGCAGCTCTGGGAGGATATTCTGACATCCTGCAAAGAAATTCAAGCAGAAATTCTCCACAAACTCACAAGTTCAATGGATGCAAGAATTGTGAAGCTCCTATCAAATAAGGGGTCCTATGTTAAAATGTAACTTGACCTGTTAAGATGTTTTGATTGAAATAGCTTTTGATTTCAGTAATACGCTAATGCTTCTAATTGAAAAAATAAACAAATGACCATTTTCAGTTCTTTACAACAATAAAATGGTTTGAAACTGTTGTGCATAATAATTTGGAACAGTGCATTTTAAGTTTTTTATTTTTGAACAAATACTGTTATCATTGGGAGGTTTGTTCAATAACATTCAAATTTTACTCTAAAGGTTGATGACTTGAAAATTATGATGACTGTCATTTATTTTGACAATTTGGTAAAATCAGAGAAAAATATCATTTGCAAAATAATTTGGAACGCAGTGTAAACCTCAATTTTAACTATAGAGAACACATATAGAACCTTTTAATTAAGGGTACTGTATCACAACTGAGTCTGGGTTGCCAGTGCCTAATCTGTAGATAGACACATACAGGTTTATGGACAGCAGACTGCAGCAGCAGAGGCACTGATCAATGACTGGCTGCAGGAGCTGGGGTTTAGGTAGTGAATATTCAGATCACAGAGAGTGCTTTTAGGTTTAAGCCAACTGGATTTAGGTGTTGCATCTGGCAACTCAAACGAGAGACTCATATGAGGCTCATTCTACTTTCTGATTGGACAATAATTTTGAGAACCAAAACACCAACATAAATGGGACATCATGTCCAATATTTTTGTAACCAAGAGTAAATCAGCATTACAATTGTTACCAGTAAGAGCACATTTGATTTGAATACCATTTACCTCGTATCTGGGGACAGAGACAGGTGATGTTTATGGAATTTAAAATAAAGTTACAGTTCCTTTAATTAGGTAACTTTTTTATTTTGATATCAGGAAGACATATCAGTTAAGCATCTGGTTAAAAGATCACTGTCAAAAATGTAAATCTAATATTTTGACTTTCAGGAAAAAAGTGTATTCCATATATTCCCTGTCACTGCTCATATTCCACTGTGTGGACTCCTGATGGATCCTCTTAATGGACAAGTTGAAAATGAAAGCTCTGACATGGCTGGCTACTCAGCCTCCACAGCCCTGCACAGCCTTGTACACGCTGCTTGTAATAAATTTAAATGGCATGTGTCTGTTTTCCTTCTTTGAACATATATGAAAGAAGTGCCGTGGGCCTGGTCTTCATCTTTTACTCCTAATCTTAAGAGACAGCAAAGGTAAGACTGCGCGCTGCCTCCTCTGTAGTAGATACAGAAAATGTGCAGGGGGGTGGGAACATAAAAACCAGCTTGGATCGATCACGGTTCGAAGTGTTTCATTTCTATATCCATGTGAATATTTGAGAGCATCGCGACGGAGCTGTGTGACCCCGTGTTAATGCAGTCCCTCACTACTCCTGCTCCCCTCGCTAATAGATCAGATAAGTACATGTTTGCATAGAGTCCTGATTGTGTGACCAGTCTGAGCGGACACACACGCTAATTGAAAGCCAGACACTTCAAGGCCTTGTGGGGTTGTCTTTTTTGTAAGCCAAAAACGTGCCAAGTGCTTCAGGGAGGAGGGAGAGCGGAGAGAGAGTGGAGGGAGGGTTTGGGGGGCTAGAATCCGTTCGTACAAATCACATAGAGAACTCTTTAGTGGCGCTGGAGACCTCTTATACGATACCGAGCGTGCTGGTGAATGCAGGGCTGACAGCTTGGACTCTCCCAGCGGATCAGACCTGTGGATGGTCCGCAGCTGTGCCGAGAATTGTCATTTTTAAATATTTACATATTTAATCAGCTGAAAGTACACACACATACACACACACACACACACACAGGAAAGCACACTCGTATTTCCAGTTCTGAGCTGGAGCCTCATCTGTCACTGCTGGTTCATACTGAGATCGGCCTTCCTTTGAGATGTGCTTAACTATTACTTGCTTGTTGATCCCTGACTGAGCAGCTATTACAGCAGTTACAGACATTTGACACAATGAGCCACACAGAAAAAGAAGGATTCCAGTTGTATCTTTATAATAGGGTCATTTTTACTCAGGCAAACGAAACCTGGATCTATTCCTCATTAGACCAGTCGCGCTGGCTCATCAGTCTGAATCGATTAAGGCTGCAGTTTTTATGAATCGAGAGAGAGAGACCAGGAGAATACAAAAAACATTAACTTGAATTTTTAACTCGCACATGTATTTTAGGGGTGTCAATAAAGGATTAATGTGTTTTTTTGTATGGGCAATTGCACAGACAGTAGCTTATCTGAATGTCCTAGGTTAGATATAATAGGCTTTTTTCTGACCCCTCCGACTACTATCAACTATTCACGCACACACCACTTTCATACCAGGCAATGTGGGTGATATGTCTTGCCGAGTAGGAATCGATCCTCCAGTCTTCGGGCTGGGGGCCACTGCTCTTCACTTAGCCACTGTCACCTGCTTTACCTGACCTTGAACCATGATTTGAGCCACAACAGATGTTGTTGATGTAATTTTGGTGGGTAATCTTCCACAGTATAACATTAAACTTATTTCTCTCCATGCAGACAAGCAGGTGACACCTCCTGGCCAAGTTACAGGTCACAACTTCAGGAGGAAGATGGAACAGCAGCTGCAGCAGCGGAATGTCAGGGAGGTGTGGAGAAGTATGAAGAGTGTCTCTGGCTTCAGCCCTCCGCCCGTCCAGACAAAGGGAGACCAACAGTGGGTGAACGATCTGAATTCTCACTTCCTGAGGTTTGATCAATCACCCACTCCTCCCCCCGCACCGCTGCATGGGCTCACCTTGTCTCCTGCACAAAGGCCCAGACTGCCACCACTTCACACCTCTGCCTCAGCCCCCCAGCCCCCGAATCCACATCAAGAACTCAGCCAGACCTCCAGCACACACCCCTGCTCTTTGTCTGTCACAACAGCTCAGGTTAGGAGAGAACTGAGCCGGATAAGGAGTAGGAAGGCTGCTGGACCAGACGGGATCAGCCCCAGGCTCCTTAAGTCCTGTGCAGATGAGCTGTGTGGAGTTATGGAGCATGTCTTCAACCTGAGCCTGAAGCTGAAGGTGGTGCCACAGCTCTGGAAGACCTCCTGTGTGGTACCTGTGCCCAAGACACCGCACGCCAAAGACCTCAACAGCTTCAGGCCAGTGGCTCTCACGTCTCATCTGATGAAGACTCTGGAGAGGCTTGTCCTGGGTCACCTCCGCTCTACGGTGAGCTCAGCGATGGACCCGCTGCAGTTCGCGTATCGGCCCGGCATCGGAGTGGAGGACGCCATCATCTCTCTGATGCACCGCTCACTGTCCCACCTGGAGAGGCCCGGCAGCACTGTGAGAATCTTGTTCTTTGACTTCTCCAGTGCTTTCAACACCATCCAGCCGCTGCTCCTGAGGGACAAGCTGGAGTGGGCAGGAGTGGACTGTGACCTGGCTGAGTGGATCCTGGACTACCTCACAAACCGGCCCCAGTTTGTGAGAGCCCAGGACTGCGTGTCTGACTTACTGACCTGCAGTGTGGGGGCGCCCCAGGGCACGGTCCTCGCGCCCTTCCTCTTCACCCTCTATACTGCAGACTTCAGACACAACACGGACAGCTGCGTCCTGCAGAAGTTCTCCGATGACTCCGCCATCATCGGTCTCATCACAGACGATGACGACGCGGAGTACAGAGGACTAACGCAGGACTTTGTGGACTGGTGTCACCGGAACCATCTTCTCATCAACGCGGGGAAGACCAAGGAGATGGTGGTGGACTTCCGCAGACGCCACTCTACTGCCCCCTCACCAGTGAACATCCAGGGAAGAGACATTGAGAGAGTGGACTCTTACAAGTACCTGGGTGTGCATCTGAACAATAAACTGGACTGGACTCATAACACAGATGCACTGTACAGGAAGGGCCAGAGTCGGCTCTATCTCCTGAGGAGACTGCGGTCCTTTGGAGTGAGAGGGCCACTCCTGAGGTCCTTCTATGACTCTGTGGTGGCATCAGCCATCCTGTATGGTGTGGTCTGCTGGAGCAGCAGCGTCACAGAGAGGGAGAAGAAGAAACTGGACAAGATCATCAAGAAGTCCAGCTCAGTCCTGGGCTGTCCTCTGGACTCGGTGCAGCAGGTGGGGGACAAGAGGGTCCTGGCTAAACTCATGTCTATGCTGGACCATGAGGGTCACCCCCTGCAGGACGCCCTGTCTGCTCTGGAGAGCAGCTTCAGTGACAGACTGATTCACCCTCGCTGTGTTAAGGAGAGATTTCGCAGGTCTTTCCTTCCTGCTGCTGTCAGACTGTATAATGATCAATGCTAGTCATGTGTCATCCCCATAGCAACCATGTGTCATCTCCATAGTAATAATAACAATGTGCAATATTATTTAAAGTCACTGTACCTGCTATTATTTATTTACCCACCACTGTCCATCACTGCAATGTACACAATCATCTCAGAATCAAAACACTTATTGTGCAATGTTCCTGTGCCTTTAGCTTAGCTTACAGTGTTGTGTTTTTTAGTTGATTGTAAATACTTATTATTATTTATCTTGATTTTGATGCATGCTCTTATTTCCTACTGTTTCTGTAACTTGCGTTGTGACACTGCAATTTCCCCATTGTGGGACAAATAAAGGATTATCTTATCTTATCTTATCTTACATCTGTGGAGCAGTGATCCTGCTGATAGTAAGAATACATTTCTGAGCATTAAAACACCTGGACTGTAATGGACTAAATGCAAGATAAAAACATAAACATACCATGGAGCATTCCAGGCAGAGAAACAGCGTCTCCATGGAGACATTAAGTGCCAGAAAGGTTACACAGTGTATCTTTAGGCGTTCTTATACATTTCTATAATAAAAAATGTTTCTGCCTTACTTACAGATGCAAATGTTGGTTCACCTTGATCATTAATGTGAGCCATACCATAAAAAAGTATATAAACAATCTAACAGTTCATATTTAAATAGTATTTGTCAAAGTGCACGTATTTATGTATGGCAGAAACATATTGCTGTGACTTGACATGTAGTGAGTGTTTTCCCTTTTCCATTTTGAGCAGGCACTAAGTAGAATTGATTGCTTGACTGAAAGTATTACCAACCAAATGGCTTGTGTGATGCGGCGACAAGAATAAATATCCATGCTAACAGTGCGGAGCTGCCAAGTGTTTCAGATGCAGCAACGCGATTGTGAGCCGGCATCAATTAGCCATGTGCTACGCTTTAACCTGTCACCGCAATATGTGCGTCGCTTTTATCATTCCCACTGTGCGCGTGAGAGACATCGCCTTTAATCATGTGTTCCTGTTGTTGTTTTTGTATTCTTTTTTTTTTTCTATTTTTGCCCCTTTCTTGCGTGTGTAAAAATATGTCCCTATGCCACGTCGAGTCCCCAGACAGCCATGTTGTTTACTGCCGATTAACAAAGGGAGAGGGAGGTGAAGCAGGGTGAAGTGAATGAGCTGCCACTGCGTCGTGAGCAGGAGGAAGGAGAAGAAGACAGGAAGAATTGAAAAAGTAGCAAAGTGTGAAGGAGCAGATCTCAGAGGTGTAGAGACAAGAGCCAGGCACAGGGAGGCACAGGATGTGAAGGGGAGATGGTGATTTAGAATCTTGTACAGTAAGATGAATTCTCGCGATATCTGTGAGATCACAAACTCACAAGAATCCATCTTGGCATGCAGGTGCAACTGGACCAGGCCAGCAGTGGGCTGGAGATCTGACCAATCACAGTAGTACTGTGGTTTGGACAGGAGCCAAACAAACCAAAATATGGTGAAAATATGGACTTCAGCCTTTTTTGGTTAAAATACCATCCATTTTGTTTTTGAAAAACGAGCAGAAGGTAAGTGCTTTGTGCATTTGTGGATGGGAGTGACGTCTGCGCTTTTCTGTCAACTGGATTTAACCAAAGTTTGAATTCTCGGCTTGTTCCGCTGTTGTGATACTTCAGCCAATCAGCCTTCCAGAGTGACAAATGTGTAAAACGCAATCTGGCGTTACCCAGGTAATTAAGATTTATGATTTATGTTTTAGTTTGGTTCATTTAAGAGACTACTAATTAAGTAAAATCTGTTTTGCCCCAGTACAGGGCATATATTGTAACAGCTCTTATGGTCAAAATAAGACCACTGTGTGCTGCCTGTGTCTAAAAGAGCATTTTATCCTCCGAAAGAAAATGTGCAGCATTAGCATGCTAGTTGTTTTTAGCATAACATTATGGGGTTGTACTTAATTAAATATGAACGTATGTGAAATAGATTGTGGCATCAATGTGTGGATTATCTATAGAGGGATAAAGAATTTCAAAATTGGCAAAAAAAAAAATAGAATAAGAAAAAAAAATCACACTTTCAGATCTGTTCTCAAATGACTCATGTACCCGTAATTATAATCATTGTACCATAAAGACATTTGAACTACTTAACATGGCACATCACTTCATTTGCATATACCAAGGTGGTGCTGAACAGCGGGGGTCCTCTTCCAGTGGAGCTTACGTATCTCTATCATGTCTGCTGTGCCTGCGAGAATCTTTTCCACTAATTATACTAAGGGAAACATGCTGTAACACATATTGGCCACCCACTACACGCACCTGGGAACATGGCATACACAAACAAACATCACAGCTTGACCAGACTAATCCGCTCATGACCCAAACGTGTAAAACTACTACATAATATATGAAGAAAGCTTAAAATGACTGTAGGCTTTTTTACAGTCACTGATATAATTTAAAAAAAAACTTAAATCTATATTCCAGGAGCTTTGCCAAAGGATCAAACAGGCACAAGTGGAGTACCAGCTGGTATTGTGGAGGATACCTTGGCATCCTGTGGCACCGCAAGTGACGTAGCACATGCAGCAAAGGGCTCCAGGAAGCTTGTATGTAACTGACAAGATGCTATTAGTAACAGGAAGAGTAGGGGAGATGAAGGGTTTTGAAAGCCAAAACTAACCTGCAATGATTAAGTGGTTGTCAAAATATGGTAAAGGTATAGATGGGTAGAGTGCTTCTTTCAAGAAATGTATTGCTATGTGTATTTCTCTGTTTTAATTCTAAGGATAAGACACTATTCTTGATACTGATACCACATTTATTCCATAGAATGTAATTACACAAAAAACAAAATATTGTCTCTTTAAAACAGTCATGTGGTCTTATACTAGTTCTGCTTGGATCAAGACTGAAACTATTTAGGAAGGGTTCTGTTCTTTCATGTAGTTTTTTTCTCAGTATCAAATTGAGTATCTATTTTTTTATATTAGATTTAGTAATGATTAGTATCTGGGTATAATTTATTTTGACAACCCTATGCATTTACAATACCATTATCAAAATTGTGATTCATATTTGAAAATAAACCTGTACTAGACCTGGACTAAACTAGGAACCGAACCAAACCAGGAACAATTCAGTACAAGTGATTGCAATAGTCTGGCAATTCCTAATTAGATTGTATTGTAGCCTAGACTTGGTTTGTCCCCTGTTTAATCAATATTCAAATTAATTTATGCCCATTAAATCCTGAGTCAAACATTAAAATATGTTTCTTTGTGAAACAATTGAGAATAAATGATAACATTGACTACACAGTATTACAGTAGTATTTCACAAAATGGCTCGGGATTTACTGCTCCTTGTATGTCAAATCTGTGTGTGTGAGTCAGGACGCGAGTGTGACATGCTACTCCTGCCTATAATTAGGGAACTATTTTCTGTCCTGGAGGAGCTCGGTGTCACTATGTACAGTATAGGGCTTATTATTGCTGTCTTCCAAAGGATTTCACTGGATGTCTGTCACCACACCTGAACAAATATGAAATGTTTCCCAGAATACACTCATAGTCAGTTGGCTTGGAATCTCCTTAAGCCTGCTTTAAAATTGCAGTCAAGCAGTACAGCAACTATTACTGATGACGCATTCAAGAGGAATTTTTAGATGATAAACTGTGGATTATTATTTTATTCATTTATTTTGAGACTGAAAAAAATATATAGGTCTCTTTTAAGATTGAAACCTATGCTGATTTGCATGTGGATTTAAGACTGATTTTTTATTGTATATAACAGTTTTTTAGCTTTATGTCTTGAATCTGTACACACGGTGCTCTTTTAGAGATAAAAGATAAGAACCTTTATTTGTTCCCCGGTTGCGAAATTCTAGTGGTGCAACTCAAAGTCAAAATCAAGATGAATAACAATTTAAGGTTAATGTTTGGATGACGCAAGATTAACATGCCATAGTATTTATTGCAAATATCCAACAGGCTGTGACAAAGTCCTACCATTCAAAATCCCATCTAAAAGTAAATCTGGACCATCCACTGAATCGTCGCATTTGCACAATCTTGCCATTAGTATTCAGTCTGTGCTCTTATTGGCATAGTATCTTAAGTGTCCTTAGGCTAGAAAACCTCTGTGGTCCCAGGCTGCCGCTGAAGTGTCCCTGAGCAAAGCCTTTGAATTTGGGCTTGCTCCGTGCACCGCTGCCTCGCTCGGTCCTGCTGTGAGGAGGTCGGACATGCACAAAGGAGAAGAGCTCTATGGGAGGGAGAGGCACGGAGAGAGGGTGGCCCCATCACTGTCAGTATGACCGCTCAGGATTGAATGCGACTGGTTTGATCAATATTTTAACGGTTTGCTTATTTCCAGCAGCTTCAAGGCAAAGTTTTTGTGCCACACACAAAATAAACTTTTCTGAACTACAAGTATTTTGGACATATTACCAATGTCAGGGAATTGTTTATGTTGTTGAAAAGGTTTTGGAAAGCACTTTTTTTTTCCTCCTGAGAGAGCACATGCAGGCTGTCAAATTATTCAAGATTACATAAATGGTTGTATTGGGAAAGGCATCTAATGTAAAAAATAGGGGGTGTTCCTAGGGAGTGGCCGATGACACCCCTGAAATCTGATTGGTCCCAATAGGTGGCACTCCACACAGAAAGACTTGGGGGCAAATCACCATTTTATTTTAATATTTCACTAAATTTGAGCAAAGAATAATTGCCTTAAAAGCCCACTCTTGCTGTGTTTTTGAAATAAGACACCATGTTCTTGTTGTGAGTTGTTTTGACACTGCTCTGTCCTTCAACTACCCCTCCAGTTTGTTTTTACTAAAAACTGCTGACATTAATTATTTGGATATATGGATTTTGAAGGCACATCTTTTCAAATATCTCAGTGTACAAGACCCCTCCTGCTTAAATGATTCAGTGCAGTGTAAATACAGTAGGTAGGGTTAGCTGAGGAGTGCTGGTAAAAAGCAGACGCACAGGCCTTGGACAGTGGTTATGGACTGATGCAGTGAGATGGATGTGGGAACATCAGTTCCACATTAAAGGGGAAGTAGATCTGACACTGGACTGAAAGAAGCTGTAGTAAACATGCATGTACACAGGCTGCTACTGCTACCTCCATACCTTGGAAAACATAGATTCTTACTTTGAGCAGAGTTACATCTCCACAGATCAGACCTGTAACTTGGCCTGGTGGCATTACCTGCTTGTCTCAGTGAAAATAGACATGTTTAATGTCATACTGTGGAACACTATTGATCTAAAACTGTTTAATAATAAAAACAGCACTGGCCTATTGACTTCGAGTTCAGAACTGCAGCTGCAGAACTGATAGGTCCCACCTGTTCATATACTGCACTGTAGCAAGCAGCAGAGTTTTTATGTTTGTGTGTGATGCAGGACAGTGGTTACAAACATGCACAAATCCATCAAAATCCACCTCAGAGTAAGCTAATGATGAGGGAAGACTTATGTTTGTGGCCATATCGGCTTGTCAAAGCCTGATCCCATCAGATCTCAGAAGCTCAGCCGGGCCGGGCCTGGTTAGTACTTGGATGGGAGACCAGTGGGAAAATCAGGTGCCACAGTGGGGCGCCAGTTGCAAAAACTGTTGTTGTGTCTTTAGGCAACACAGTTCACCCACATTTGCTAGTATGAAAGTGGTGTTTGCGTGAGTGATGGTGGTGGTCGGAGGGGCCAATGGCGCAGATTGGCAGCTGCACTTCTGTCAGTTTGCCAGGGCAGTTGTGGCTACAATAGGAGCTTACTTTCACCGGGTACGAGGTGAATACATAATGATCTGAAAAGTGTAACATATGTCTGTGAAAAGAGCTACATAAATAAAAAAATACTTACTTACTGCAATGTGAGTCTCTAGGCAACCCAGCAAATTGTTCTTAGAGCGTGTTCCATTGTGCCTCTTTGACACTTGGTGATGTCAAAACTCTGTTATCAGAAGTCGTCATTCACTTTGTCTTCAAACCACCACCTTTCATGAAAAACTTGATTGTCTTTAACTGCTACTCAGCTCCCTGAGAAAGTAATGGGAAACTATTGAAAATACAATGCTTATTTCCTGCAAAGTGGTTGGAGACTTTGACAAATCACTTGTTTGGTTGTTCATATGTTTGATTTCTCAAAAAAGGCTCTTTCAAAAATCTGAATAAATGGCATAGAAATAATTATATTGGGGAAATATGTGAATTGGATTGCAAAAATACAATCTTAACATGTCATATAATATCCATAGATAAACTCGATGACTCACAATCTCACATCATTTCATAAGTAATCTGTATTGACAAAATTTATTTAAAATTCAAGGCTAAACTATGATATTAAGCAGCCCGTACTTGGATTCATCTCAGGAGAAGATAGCTATCGGCACACTGATGTAGCTTTCGTTATTTATTTTCCCCTATTTATTTATTTATTTATTTATTTATATGTCATTTTAAATACCGCCCACGTCTGCTCCACATTTTCTCCCATCTCATCACCTGTTCAGATCTGAACGATGCAGCAGAGGAGATGACAGCAGTCTCTTTTGCCTTTGTGAGTTACACAGACAAAAGCGCACTGAGAATCTACACCTCTTAATGGGGAGATAGAGATATTCACTTGATATCTATTAGGAGAACCTTCAGGCTGCACTGGGGAAAGATTGTTGGGTGAAGACATCATTTGGAAAGTATTAAACTGATGATTTGTTGGTTACTCACACTTCAACAATTCAAAGAGGAACTTGTAGAAGGATTTTTAAAAGTATTCTGTAGCTTGCTTTTAAAATGTGTAAAATGAGCTTTACATGCATTTACTTCTATCCTAATATTTCCATTTTGGACTCTTATGTCTTAGCCTACTTCAACCAGCTTAAGCCACTTTTTATTTGCTTGTAGAGAAGTTTAGCCGATAACACTTTATAATTATTATTTTATAATAACACTATCTACAGCCTTAATTAAGGTGATTCCTTAATGCTTGCCATGGTCATGTTTGACTGCTCTTGTGGCTGGCTGGCTGGCACATTGAGCAGTTTTTAAACTTTTATTTTCATATTACATTTTTAAGAGATATATTTGGGGATTTTGGCCAACTAAGAACTACTGGATTGTGTGATGTAAGCAGTTTGTTTTTCGTGTATCTCTGGCGACCCTGCATGAATCTAGCTATGCAAGCCACCTCTAACTTTTTACACCAATGTAACATGCTTTCTACACCAAATATGGCAGAAGACGTTCCAGAGGAAGCACTTTGAGAGATCAGCCTGTCTCAGCACCGACCAAAAAAACAGAGCAGAGTAAGAGTGGGGCTTAGAAGAGAGAGGGCTTGCCTTTGGTGTCTCCACAGAGTTCACCTGGCTCCCCCTGGACACTAACTGTGACACAAAGGAGGAATACAAGCTAAAAGTGTATCTACAACTGCAAAAAACTTGTCCCGCCTATTACTGCTTGTCTAGTTTATATTATTATTGAACTGCTAATGCTTCTATAAACTGTCTCATATGTCCTTGTTTGTCACAATATCTTGCTTGACTCATCTTAACCTGTATTGTGATCAAAGTGAGACTTCCCACTTGTTTGCTATCAACAATCTTTGTTTTTGAACTATACACTATTCACAGATATGGTTCAGAAGGGGATGAGTCTGCACTGCCACTCCTGAATGGCTTTTACTACAGTACATATTTATTCATGATATGGGCACAGCAAAGGTTAAAAAAAAAAAGTGAAAGTTTGTATAACACATGCTTAGTGAGCACTAAAGCCACACAAATCACACACAGACATGGAGTGGGGAGTGCTTTAATGCCAGTCAAGCACACTTTATCATGTCAGTATAGTCTCCCTCTAAAGACAATGAATATATTATTGTAGTGAAGAAACAACCTGAAAGGTTGCTGAACGGGGACACCTATGGGCCACAGGGGATACTACACATAGTACCTTCTGAATTTCAGCCTGGGAGAGAGTAGGCTACTCAAGTTTTAAAAATGTAATTTTACTCCATTTTTAAGTTACGAATTCAAGAACTTTTAAGGATTTCTTCTAATTACATTTGTCACAGTTCTTCCAAGTGTTTATTCAAATTAAAGGTGCACTATGTAACTTGTTGCTGGTGGAGGCATTGCAATATCTTATCACAAATACAAGAAGGTTTACAGTACACGTAACAGCGCTTAATCTGATGTCCTCTGCATGTGTGTATTTGAAAAGACTGAAGGTTGTGTACTTCTGTAGGCACAAACTGACAAAAGTGTTGTTTTTAGAGAAATATCAGAGATTATATCAGGACTTTATGTCTGGAGTGTGTTTATTAATTTCTATGCAAATAGCAATGTACAGTGATGTAACAGTACACAGGGTTATGAAAATATCTCATGTGGGAGGACTACAGCATTAAGATGATCAGTGTAGCATTTATCCCTATAGCAGTATCAGAGGTATTTTCTTCTCTCTAGATGGATTTTTCAGTTATTTTAGCTCTATTCCTCCAACTATGGGCTTTCGACAGTTTACCCCGAAAGCACCTTTGCCACCCCCCACTGAGGATAAAATATTCTAATACATCATGTACTAGAGGTGCGAGATATTGGGAAAAATAATATTGCAATAGTTGTTTTGGAAATATGCAAAACAGAACCAAAATGTACTGAGAAGCCTTCCAAACAGACCATAAGGCGATGCTTCTGCTCTTATGTGCTTAATTTCACACTCCATTAACATTTTGTGCCACACTTGAACCTCAACTGTGACATTTTCTGGCACATTTTAGAAAATTTCTGATGTGTCGTCATCAGAATAATCCCTAAAAATATTGAAGTATTGAGAGAAGCATTTCTCTCAATATCTTCTATTAGCACAGTAAAAATCCAGTTGCTCCTTCATTTTGGTTTGCAGTGTATCTTTTGATTTCATGCCTGGTGAATTATCAAAGCATTCTAATCCTTGGATCATATCTTGTAAAACTGACTGCATTTGCTTACCACATGTGTAACAATTTTCACATCCTTCACATTGTTCCTTGTCTCAGTTGCTTGCCACATAACAGTAAAAACTGTTGACATTTTCTGACACAATTAATAACTCACTTTTATCTAATATGTGTGTATTTTTTGTGTACTTATCCCAATGCTTAGCCACTCCCACTCCCAGTCTTCCTAAGTATTGTATGCCCCATGGCCTCTTTCATCAGAACAATCAACTACATTATTTACAAAGTGGAAACAGTCATGGGAGCACTGTCTTACACGGCTCAGAGTCGCCATTAAACACCACCGCTCAATTATGAATGAGTATTTAATTTACTGTGCCGGGGTTATGACTACACATGTGAAACAAAGTGGATATCTAGACAGCACAACATGGTATACTCTGAAAATAGAAGCAATATTTAAAAAATCACACTGACACAAGATTTAAAAATATATATATATATTTGTATGCACTCCATTTTTACTCAAAATTTTCCCAAACTGTACCTTTTACACTCAATGAATGACTATATATATAGAGAATATAAAATATATTCAGCACACTTATATTTTCATATCAATTTGAGTAGAATTGTTATTGGCTACTGAGTGGGTATAAAAACTACTAGGAATAATGCATGAATATTTAATTAATTATGCTGGGTTACATCTTATAATACATGTGCATAGCTCTTTGTAACTGTGGCTTTGTTTTTGGCATCAACACATGGATTTTGATACTAACTATGAAAGAAACATACTACTACATACTACAACCTGTTAAAATAACCTTAGCATTTTATAGAGGCTGCAGCAGGTAGAGGCCGATATTCTGGCTGAACTTGGACATGTGTGTTAAAAGACTCCCCTGCAGGTCTGCTTTCAAGCCTCCACCTGTGAGTTCAGATTTACATCAGTCTTACAGATAGACTCTCCTCTGATCTCCTCCATCACACAAACTCCAACACACACACAAACACTCTCAGGCCTGCTCCATCCACTGTTAGAATGAGCATTAGCAGTTAGCATTTGCTTTTCAGTCTACTTTTTAAATACAAAATAAAGTGTGTGACTAGATTAGAATATGAGAAAGTACTCTTGGATGCATTTAGGAAGGGCATCTAGTCTAAAAGGTGCCAAATTAACCCCAACTTCTTGATACTATATTTTTTCTTTCACCAAGTCATGTTTTAGTTAAAGGGTGTGTTTTTTTTTAGGTCTGTGAGCATAAACATGATAGCAAGATCTTTAACCTTTGTGTTTTTATTATCTCCAAATTATACTACTACTCCTATAGCACTACTGCTACTATAGATATGATTACATTGATTGCATTTGGTTGTGTATCAATTAAAAAAAGAAAAAAAAATCATGATGGGAATTTGGTCTCTTTTTTTCATGAACCTCTATAGTTATCAGTATGCTCAAATAACACTAATAATTTGGGGGGGAATCTGAAATTGAAAGTCAAATATATTCTTTTTTTCAAGGAGTTATGCACTGCTGACTAATACCTCTCAGTAGTGGGGTGGGGAGCTGTTAATTGCAATGCAACATCTCTTTGGAGGAGTGAGCTGAGCTGGTGGGACAGAGATAGTTCAAAGGGCCAGGGAACACTCCGGAATTTCAATAACAAGATAAAATAGAGCAGCTTGGCCCCTGACCAGCAGCAGATTGGAGCCAAGTACATCATTAGAAATACACTGGTCATCTGTGGCTGTATCTATTTTGTATTAATAAAGATGTTTGTTTTTTTTCCTCTCAAGTTATTCTTCTAGTGTAACCTATATGCTCTTTTAACTACACCCCCACTCCCACTCCATATTGAATAGACCCACCGAACTAACAGAAACTGTAAACAAATATGTGTGTCTCAGAGTCATTTCATTGTAATTAGCTCCTCCCTTCAGGCAGATATAAAGCAGTGTCCACCAGCATCTGACCAGAACTGAGGAAGCAGCTTGGATGAGCTGCGAAACGTATTCAACCAAATAAACTCTGTCCAGTTGACAAATTAAATTTCTCCTTTTTGCCTATATGCTCTTTTGTCATATACCACAGAACATTTCTGTGTCTCTGTTGCCTTTTTGACTGTTATAAGTGAAATGTTTTGGGGTTTTTACAAGTTTTTACAAGAGGCATTTAAATGAAAATACACTGCACAAAGAATGATGGGATCCCACTTTGCTGTTAACTGTGGGGAATGGAACATGTTTCAAGAGGGGGTATTATGCAAAATTGACTTTTTGAAGCTATAATTTTCCCTCATCAAAAACATGCCTGAAATGGTTTTATATGTCATCCATGTTTGAGTAATCTTGAGATCTCTCCCGAGCACTGTTCAAACTCTTCTCATGCAGTATGAGGCTCAGCCCACAAGCCTACATCGCCCATACTCCTGCATGGCAATTTTCCATAAATATACAAGTGACTGTGTTTTGATAGCGCTCCAAAGCTGAAGTGACAGAGGAGGAACATCAAAAATGTACATTTAATATTTTAATGTTTATTTTCGGCAAATATAGCATTTTTCAAGATGATAAAGGGTAACATGGTTATCTAAATATGTTTATATAGCCCACAGAAGCGTAATATGCCCTCTTTAAAATGCACACTTTCTGTCTATGTTTATGAAGGGCAAATATAATTAAAATACGGTAGCCTATACAAAGGTTTCATTAAGCTGACTGAGTGTCTTTATGAGCTGTGTTGATGGTTTTCAGCTACATGTAAAGGGGAAATCCAGCCATCGTTACGCCACAATCCACCAGCTGCTCTCCTCTGCTCTCCTCCTCTATCCTCCCCTCTGCCTTCTTCTGTCTCCTCCTCTGCTCCTCCTCCACTCTGCCTCCTCCTCCTCTCCTCCCCTGCCTCCTCCCCTGTTGAAGCGCTGGTGAAGGGCACACAGGTACTCCAGAAGGAATCCACTTTGAGCGCTCCCCGTGCACTCCTGATGGACACCACCTGTTCACTCTGCCCGTTCTACTCAGCACACATACACACACACACACACACAGACACACACACCACACATACACGTATGACGGATTGGCAGGTGGGGGAGTGGGGATGGGGGCAGAAGTGGGCTGTCACTGTCACTGGGGCAGAGGGGACAGTGGGTGGCGTTTGGATGGCACTGAGATCCAGATGTCACATGTGTTAAAGACATCATTATGGCAGTGTGTGACTCCACCTTGGCCTTATGTAAAAAATACACTATCATTATCACTTATTCATTAGGTTGTTTATATAGGCCAATGTCACTGCTTTTTAAAGGGTCCTATATTACTCAGTATTGACTCTTGTCAGCTTTAAGCCATGTTAGAATATTGTTACCTCCTCAAAAATGTATCTGGAGTGTTTTGTTTCATTCACACATGTTTGAGTAATCCTATCCTCTTCTTCAAAGCTCAAAATGCTTTGTTCCACCTTGTGATGTCATGAAGCGGTAGTATTCAAGTTAACAGCTCCTTTTACCTTCAGTTCAATTCCAGGGCTGAAATTATCCAAATGATTCTAGTGAAGACGTATAAAAACCACAGTGGAGCACTTCCTGTATTACCTCATGATGACAGGTGGATGAGAGAAGAACTAAGCCTAAATATGCAGGGTGTTTTGCCTTGCCTCCGCCCACCCAGAGCCGCCCACCAGCCACACCTGATGTCCAGGGGCTCCACCGCGGCAGTGACTTTAGCTGATCCTATTTCGTTTTTGTACTACCTTGTTATTTAATTTGGACACATCTCCACGGTCCTGTTTTTGTTCCACGCCCGTTTTTGACATCTTTTTAGTTACTGTGGCACGTAACACGGTTTGTTATAGATCAAAAAAGCACAAAAAATAGTACAATATTTAATCTAAATCTACAATTAGGGATGGGACGATAATCGGTAGGTATACTACGAACCGTAAGGGTGGACTTCAGACGTTTGACGTTTTATTTGACGTGGTCTTATGTGGTCCTTACGCCTGCGCTGTATCCGCTCCGCTTGACCCTCGCTTGTACGCCGCCTTACCAGGAGCGGACCATGCCACGGAGCATAAATTGCGCAAATTGCACGTGTGTACTAAATATATAATCATGAAACAATGTCGTCTTTGCGCTGAGAAAATGCGCTCTTTGGGACTACAATGAAATGTAATGGGTGCGTATCAAAAGCAAAAATAAAAAACACACATGGCTTTGTAAAAGACGTGTTTGAGACTGGCACTTCTCTGTTTTCTTCTACACGTTTTCCTTCCCAAAGCTTTGTCCAAACGGCTCAGAGGATGAAATGTTGCTCCTATGTCCACTTTGCAGCCCGCTGCGCCAGTTGCGCACAGCTTCATGACGCGGACAAGAATGGCATTACATGACATTACTGGTTAAAACTGCAAATAAAATCCAATGATTCTATAATTGTATTTGGTCAAACTGCATATCAAAAGCCTACAGTATTTTTCCAATGATATTTTACTTATTCTTATATTTAATAATATTTAAAACCATAGTGCCTATCCTAGTGTATCTAACTGCAGCTTTGCCCTGATATTAAGTGATCTGTGTTTCACCAAATCTCTGCACACCAAAGTAGGACATAACCAAGGAGCAATATATCAGCAACATACTAACACTTTTTTACTTAAAAAAGTCCCTTGTTCTGTTAAGCATTATTAATTACACAACTCCACGGTAAACCATCATACCATCATACGTGGTATTTTTGTCGCGAATATCATACCGTGGAAATGGCATACCATCCCATCCCTATCTACAATATTTACTCATTTATACACAGACACACAACCAAACTTCTATAGACACAGCTGCCCTGGGACGGAGTGACAACCCATTCTTATTACCATGGTCTCAAGAAGTTGAATGATCAACCTCCTGGCTATGGGCCGACCTGCTATTGACATTTCAAATGTGATTTAAAAACTAAAGAAAAGGCTCATACCAATGTTGATATCCCACTGATTAAAAACAATGACAAGATGTAATAAGAGCTTTTCAGTCAATGTTATGTGGTCCCCCTAGTTCTTCATTCTAGAACTATTCAGGAAAGGTCCAATTCTGATTTGTTTCTGTCCAGTTACAATTAAGATCCAACATGCAACTCCTACTACTCATTTAGAGAGATTCTGAACATTTCTCAATTTTCAATTGATTAAACCATTTTGAAAATCTTTTAATAAAAGTTTGCCAAAAGATCTACAGCTTGGGATTCCTGTCACACTATCAATCAAATATCAAATGCCAGCTCCTTTCTGCACACACCCTGGAGTTCAGACCATCTGGAAGGCCCATTTACTGGTCATTAACTACCCTAACTTTCAGCAGAACCCACTCTGTGCGTGAATGAGTCATGTTCATGTTACAATACATTTAGTTTGGTCAGCTCTCAAACATCTGGATAGTTACATTGATCCTGCTTGTTATTGTGTACAAAAGTTGCCACCAATCTAATAAAAACCTGGTGAAATAAAAGCATGTTTCTCATTGAAAACATAGAGGAGGTGTTGTTCCAATGGGAGAGCAGATCTTATTGAGGGCTGAACATTTTGTAAGCGGGCTAATTGTGGTTCAGAGAAAGCTAATGCATGATAAATGGAGAAGGAGAGGTTGCTACTGGTGGATCTCACTGTTGGCATGAGATCACACACACCAATACTGTAGATCTGCACCTCCAGGCCCTGCTGTTGCCAGCAGTAGGTAACCTTGGCCTTATAATTACTTGCTAGACACGCCCATGTTTTCCTGGCATGACAATTTAAAGCAATATATGTGTTTTGTGGCTAATTCCGGCTGTCAACGTGGTACCTGTTAGGAGGTGAAAAATAGGTGCGCCACACAGAGCAGCAGATGGCCCGGGCCCGTCATCAATCTGAGTGGACGCCGTGAGATGGATGGGTCTCAGGAGAAAAGCGCCTCAGACTCTGCCCCACATCAAGAAGAGATTAGCTAGTAATATTCTGGATGTAATGCAAACAAAGACAGTGGTTTTAGGATTCTATTACACATAGACCTATCTTTGTTGACTATAAAGGCTAAATTTGCCTTGTTACTAATTTTAGGATGGCAGATCTGCTAGGTTTTGGGCACTATAGTCAGAAAGTACAAGTCTCAATTCTGGGCAAATTGAAAGAAATGTCAGGATGGGTATTAAAAGTAAAATAACAAATGCCTTGCTCATAGGCAGCCTTATAATTCATTAAATGGTTTGGTAGTCTCTAATATAAAATGTATCCTCTTGCTGTGTTTCATCTTTTAACTATCCAGTGAAGAAATTGAACCCTAACTCACAAGCCATACCTGCTTGTCATGGCCCGATCTTGTCAGATCTCAGAAGGTAAGCAGTTAGTACTTGGATGTGTGACACAGCGTGGCATGCTCTACTGCATACTGTCATTGTGTCCTTGGGCAAGACACTTCACCCCCCTTGCCTTATATCGGCGGGATATCCATTTGGAGTTTGCAGATTAATCAGAACCAAAACTGTAAAAAGAACAAATAACTTATCTGAGATAATTCCATGATGGATTGTTAAACATATTTTATAAATGATTTCATTACATACCTTGCTATGATCTTCGTGTTTTCCCATATCTGGAGTTGTCTCAGCCAATCACTAACTTCATGTCCTCCAAACCAACAGAAATCTCATCTTTGGTCATCCCTTGAACCATCTGTCTGGCAGTACATCATTATGTTTGTTTTGAATGAAGGAAAATGGAATTTAAATATACATACACTCTGTTAATAATGAGCCCATCAATGCTTTACAAAAACAGTAATTTCACTCATTGAGGATTGAGGAAGCTTTTATTAAGCTTTTTCACACTAGTTCTAAATGGAAAAATGACAAACTTGTTACTTTGATGATGAAGGCATAATTGCATGGTCGCCCAGTTGCAAAGACATGTCTAAATCTTTTCTAACTTGCAGCATTGCTATTGTGTATTAGAAAAACACTCAATAATAGTGCTTATCCTCACAGTCAAGTGGCTAAGTGAGAGTCAGGCTGAATAACACAATGTTTGCAGAAAATTTAAAACTGCTGAGAAGTTGCATCGCACGGTGACATGTCTGCCAGGGAAAGTAAACCACCTCATGTTAAATTCTGAATATAAACAGTTTGAAAAGCCGCAAATTTTCTCCGAAGTACGAGATGAAGGCGCGCTTTTATGACTGAGGCATCTCCCAGTGACATGCGACCACCAGCGTGTGGCATGAATAAACCATGGTGCAGCGGGCAGAGGCGTAAACAGTAGCACATCTTCACCTCAGAGGCCTGTCAGACACACAGTTAACAAAGACTGCCTCCTCATCATCATGCGGCCCATATACAGCCGAAGATCCACATCCAAACCTGACATTGTTCCCCACCCCACCTCTTCTGCCTCCGCTCCACAAACTCCCTCCTTCAGAGAGTTAAAGCAGTGTAGTTTTGCAGCTAATCTGTCCCTGGAGATGTGGTTCCACGCTCCTGTATTTAAGGATTGTCTTTGTAAATTAAACTAGGCGTAGCATTGGGATTAGCAGCTTATTCTTACTCACTACGAAGAGACTGCCCTGTCTGCTGTAATTTCACTCATTACCACATCTAAAGGCTCCATTAGGCACAGTACTGGAGCCTTATGTCAAAAGCTCACTTGTATTGTATAGTCAATAATGAAAAATGCATAAGTACTTTTCAGAATATAGTTTTATTTATAATTTATAATTGCAGATACAAAAACTCTTGAACTGTATCCAAAATGTGCAATCAATCACTGCTGATTTTTTTCCAAAAACAAACAATAAAAAATCTACTTTGGAAAATTGAGATCTGACAAACAACGTAATCTGAGTATTTTACGAGAGCCATCTATTTACTACGAATGTTCTGACAGAAGTTCAATCGCAAATCTGCTTTTGCTCTCCCAAGATGACAACCAAAGTCATTACATTACATACATCTAAATGGTGACATTCTATCTCCCCATTGTATAATACAGGAAAGGCAATCATATCCATTTAAGCAGCACAAATGTGTAGAACACATTACCAGGAAATAAAGGTCTTCAAATATGTACCAATGTGTTTGTGTGGAATTAAGGTAAACAAAGGGTGGACATGTCCAACATACTGTAAACCACTGCCTAAGATCATTTATGCACAGATCAAACAGCTTGTTCATTCATAACCTTGAACAGTCACATGTGGAATCATACATATAGGCAATAATACTAAATGAGGGAAAGGAACAGCAGCAACTCCATATGAAACTGCTTGTCAAAATTCAATGACAACTAATGAAATTCAAAGTAGAATAAAAAGATTGTATTGAAAAAGACATCTCACTTTCACATTTCAAATAAACACTCAAAGGAGTCAATGTAGCATTCTTCCATAAGCGCTCCAAAGCACTGACAGAGGCATTGATATGATGCTGGTGCCATACCCTTTGTATCCCATAAGATAACAAGTACAACATTTAAACAGTTACAGGAACAAATCAGGACAAATGAGTGACAGGGTTTTGTTAAAAGAAACATAAACCATCTGAAGGACAGCATGTGGCAGGAGAGGATCCAAGCACATCAGAGGAGAAGTATTCAAGTGCAAAATGTGTGGATGAGAGTGTATGTGATTCTCATGTTTTCTCACACGCTCTGAGGGCAGATCAGATGGATACCTTTCACAGGCGCACATTCCTTTTGTACAGCCATGTCTCCCAGATGGTTAAGTGTCAAAACCAAACAATTTCTAAATAAAAACACTTCTGATACACAGAAAGTCCAGTCATTGCTTGTGACAAAATAAAACATTTTTCTACACAGCCGAACGCACGACCTAGATCCTTCATTCCTATACAACTCAAAGCTTTTTAGATTTGTAAGTCTTTAAACATGCAACACCATTCATAGTTCCTATCTAATTTCTGCTGTGCTAGCTTTATGAAGCTTCCTCAGACATGAAAATATCCAGCTAAACTAAAACTACGACTAACATCCTACTGAAGTGATCCGAGAGACCCCTTTCCAAATACTTTTAAGGACACTGTAGTTGAAAGATGCTCATTCTTAATGTAAAAAGACAATTCCCTGTCATATTATCCATATAAAGCACTTGCGCAGCATACCATGTGCTCTTCCCTTTGTTCTGGCGCAGAAAGCCAGAAGAAATGGTTTGAGGGCCATGCAGCTCTGTGGTCTTAAGATTTCTCTGTTATCCGTGGCATTAAAGTCAACACAACAACAAGCAGTGGCAGAGTCTGCTCCCACTGTGGCCCCTCCAAGAGACTTAAACTTCACCAGCACTCACACGAGTCTAGCCTTGCTTTGACCTGGGGACAGTCCATCACTGGTATTCACAGACTAACACAGCCATCCCTATAGAACTGACTAGGACCAAATACATGTTTACTTTAACAGCATAAATGAGGACAGTTTTTAAGCTTCCTAAAAGAGACTTTGATCTTTGTCCAATGTGTCTGTAGAGACACCATAAAGCTGTACTACATGCAGGATGAAGCATTACAAGTAATTTAAGCCTGAGCGGCTCTGCCCATCTTAGAGCATTCCTAATGAAAATAATTTAACGTGTATACATCAACTAACTGCTGTTATGCAACAGCATAACATGAAAATTCAGCATAGTCAGTACCTTCAGTTTCTAATTTCATAAAGAAGTCCTTATTGATTAAGGCATAATTAATATATTACTAGCTAAAAGATATATCTTGTATATTACGTAATACTTGTGTGGTTCAAGATTATTGTCTAAATGTAAATCTGTAATTGCCTATGTACCAAATAGAATTACCAATTTTAAGGAATCATTAACCATAATCTTTATAATCTTAATAACAAGCAATGCACAGATTCAGTCCTTATAGTCCAAACATAATTAAAGCAGTTTCTTTGCTTTTACTTAAAAGTATGTTTTTGTTTCTTCTTTTTTTTTTCCAATATACAGTTCTCAGATATTACAATTAGAAGTACAATTGCAGACTTACAGTAATGCTCTTGATATCCTGCTTCACATGCACTGAAACATACAACCAAATGTAATCATGATGGAGCTTTTTAATCTAACTTGGCTGTATAGATATTCCATACAATTTTTTCCCAATATTTCAATACTTTTGAGGTATACCAGATAAAAGACCCAGACCATAGTCATCTCACATGGCACCTGTGACCTGTGGCTGTAGCACACACTAGTGCAGACTGCTCTGACACTGTTCTGTGTGGAGTCCTCAGTAGTGCTTCTCCTGCAGATAATCTTTCATCTTGTTGGGCAGAGGGAGTTTCTGAATCAAGTCTATCCTAGTGTATTGTCTAATGACAAAGCGACAGAGGTACTGTAGTGAGCGCACTTGCATAAACCGAGAAACCGGATTAGTTAGTCTAACAGGGTAAGTCGCAGATCCTGGGATGCGAGATCTGGAGTAGCAGAAAGCTCCATTCTCAGAGTCTCTGATTGAATGTTCGATTAAGTCTACTATGGAGGTGTGGCCCTCTACATCGGGCTGCTCGTAGAAGCTGAAGCGCCCGTTGGAGTGTTCGATGCGAGTGTGAAGTGTTTTTCCCTGGGACCTAAAACTCAGGCTGAGCAGGTACCGGTCATCAGAGCTGTCCCGCACCAGAAAAGAACCATCAGCCAAGTTCAGCAGCTTCTCCTCAGCCTCCCACCGAGTTATTGGGCCCCAGTACCAGCCCTGTCTGGCCAGTTTCTTCAGCTCCTCTGTTAAACTAGTCACAACCATGGGCCCACTGCTCTGGACTGAGTCATACACGCGGCTCACCCCAGGGGCTGAATTTGGGTCAAAGTTCAGGTGGTGCCTTACCCTCTCTGCGACCTGGCTGTCTGCAGAGGCAAAGCCTGAAAAAGTCCTAGGAAGAAGTCCATTGCTAGTCATGGGCGGCAGCAGAGGTGAGAGGGGAGGCTGGACATCAACTCTTGAGCCTCGCAGCATCATACTAGAAGAACTAATGAGCAGTCCATTTACCGAGGTGTCCATGAAGAGGTCTGGGGGAATGCCCCTCATCAGTTCATGTTCCTCCTGTGCCTGGTCTGCATGCAGAGACCCACTGTCCGCCTCTGTGACCACCTCCATAGGAGATGAGCTGTCCAGACAGAAGGAGTGGGACCCCTCAGGGTACATTCCCTCATCTAAAGGCATTGTGTAATGGATGTAGTCCTGGGGCGTCAACCCCAGAACCACAGGCACATCATTTTCATCAATGTTTAGATGCAGCTCACCGTTTTGAGGCTGTTGGATGTTCTTTAAGGATTCCGTTTGGTCCTGAAAAAGCCCTTCCATTTGGAAATCATGAAAATCCTTTCGAACACCGTTTAAATTTGGACTTGGGCTGGGGGAATGAACCATGGCTTTCACTTTGACTTCCATTTTAATGCAAGCCTCATCCGAATTAACAGAGCGCAGAGGCCAAGGTGAAGGGCTATAATGGTGACTACGTAAGGATGAAGATCTAAGGGGTCTCTGGGCTTTCACCTCATTAAAGCTGATCGGCACAGATGATGATGAAAACGTATCTTCGTCATCCAATGAGCCATTGGCTGAAGACCCACTTTTTACTTTTGCCTTTTGCTTTGTAGACAGTCTTCTTTTTAGGGATCCCATAAGGCTCTCACTTTTAGCCCTGTTTTTATTCTGCCCCGACTTGTCCTCTTCACCCCCAAGTTCACTGCCCGACAGGTCTTTGGTGTAACAGCTTCCAAAAAGTGACTCCTCTTTGGAGAACTCTGTGTTCACCGGAGGCTGCTGAAGCATGACAAAGTCCCCCTCTTCTTTGCCCTTGATACTGAGGGACTTTCGGATGGTCTTAAGGCTGATCTTCTTCATCCTGACAAGCCCTCCACTCTGGGGGCATGCAGCGCCTCCCTTGGTCTCCTGATGAACGCACTATCCACGGTGTTCCCCCATCAGGCCACATGGGACAGGTCATGCATACAGTGCAGTCAGCTAAACCTGAGTAAAAAAACACAAATTAAAACAATGAAGACACAGTATCAAAGTATCAAGTTTCATCTTATTTATCTGTTCATTCATCTGTTCAGTCAATGATCATTGACATACGTTCTATTCTACACATTGTTACTACAACTGTTTTAAAATAATGTTGATGGTTCTGAAACAAATTGCATGCTCCCTGATTGTCTTGATTCCTACATATACATTAACAATTGTTAACTTAACAATTGACAATATATGCTGAGTTGTGTAAATGTTTAATGTGAAAATAAACGTTATTTCACTGATCATGTGTTAAGCGTGTTTACACTGCAGTGAGCTGTGCCTTTAAGATTGAGACACTAAATAAAACTAAAGGGAAGCAGAACAACTGCAATCTGATTACTCACCATTATGTCCAGGAAAACGGTGACTCAATTGATAGGTCAAGTTCCTCTTCTCCTCCGTTCATTTGATTCTATGAACATAACACAAACTTCATTTTAGCAAACTAGAATCACATTTACATGGAATATAGCCTAAAATCCTTGTTTGACTTCATATAAGAGTTCTGAAATAACCATAGCCAGGTTTGTCTAGCTTAACCTGGCAAGGCCTACACACATAAAATAACACATCATAAGTAAATCTTCAAACTGCATGCCAATATTATATTTTGTCGCATCACAAATCCTATAATAACAATATCCGAGACTGAAAAAGTGTATCAAATCCAAAATGAAAAGCTCTTTAGCCTATAATGAAGCCTCATCTGGTGTTTTGTTTGCTAACACCAAAAAGCTAACATTAGCCAGCGTCAAATCATCTGTTTATCCAATAAGACGGAGCCCCATGGGATAACACCTTGTTTTATTCAAAGTGTACAATGGCTCGATAGGTATGGCTTTCATTTTGCATAAGTTCTTTAACAAAAGATGCGCTCTAAACGATGATGATCTAATGTTAGCTTGGCTAAACGTGAAGCTAGCTCGATAACGGTACCTGTACATTTCAGCTAGCAAAGTTAACATTGGCTATCGAAAGCTTACAACGTTACCTTTTATTCTGGACACCCTCTGAAAAGCAGTTAAAAGAACAGGTATTTATTTTGGCCGGGTGAATATTTCCTTAAATCTGAGGGAGATCCTTGGCGATTGAGTGGACATAAAGAGGAGACATGTTTTCTGCTTTGTTGGCTAACAGTTAGCAGCTCACGGCCTCTTCCTTTCTTCCTTTGTTGCCTGTTGAATTGTGGGAGCGGACAGAGACGCAGCAGATCAGGCAGGCACCACCTCCACCGGGATGTTGGGGGTTTCACCATCACACACACATAAGGTAAAGGTAAAGCATCATCAGGACCACCGTATGAACATCATTAGGCATGACAAAAAACAAAACACACACACACACACACAAAAACAAACACGTGATTAATTGATGAAAATAAATAATAATAATGAAATAGGATTGGGATATAAAGGTTAGAAGCTATTTAGACCATCATGAAAAATCACATAGCCCATGACTTTAAAAAAAAAAAAATATATATATATATATATATATATATATATATATATATATATATATATATATATATATATATATATATATATATATATATATATATATATATATTATATATATATATAAAATTACAAAAATGCCTTTCTACCCTATGCGCATAACATTATAGACAATGTTGTTTGTTTATACTTTTTATGTTTATGGTTCAGTCAGTATTTCCCATGAGGGCCAGTGAAGTTATAATTTCAACAATATTTTAACCTTAGTCTCTATGCCAAGGGGTCTCTAATTAGTATCCCACAATCAAGCAGAGAATTCAACACAGGACTTTGATAGTGGCTAAAACTTGAACTTTGAAATGAAACATGGGTTCCCTAATTAGTGTCAACATTGTTTTAAAGTGCTGCTGTGTTTACCACTGCTCGGGTAATTTGGACCAGGCAGAGCCATATATTCAACATTAGGCCTACATTGTTTTTTCCACACTGTCAAGTGTATGGCAGCCGTTCCCAAGTCTTCTTGGGGTGCTGTGAGCAGACAGGCCCTATGCAAAGACTCTAATTACTAGGGCTTATTAAGGTTGATCAGACCGCACTGGCACAAGAGGAGAGGACAGGAGACAAGGGGCTTGGCAGCACTTAAAACTCAGAGGGCACCACAAAGATATTTGCAATGTTTTTAAACATTAATTAGATCTGACAAACAAACTTCAACCTTCTTGATATTACTTGGTTGACATAAAATATAAAAACAACTACATGCTTGGTGTGTTTCTTCATAAAATAAACAATTAATAGCAGTTTATCATGTTGGTAAATTCTGACATCTTTGGCAGTTTGTGCAAGTTTTCTGACACTACAGGGACAACCTTACCGACTCAAGATCAATATAGGAAATTATTTGAATTTATGTATAAGCACAAGTCAAAACATTGCATCACCACAACAAGTCAACACTGTAGACATGGGTCTCTAGCCTAACAAGGCACCTCTTCACATGGGAAGACTTCATGTTTCATCTTAATTTCAAATGAGTGCTGCATCAGCCATAAATTATGTGCACAACAACATGTCGGCCCTGGCTTCAGTTTGACTCAGTCCTTTGGCTCTTGTCTTTGCCAGGCCTGGATTGTGGGGCCCCTCTGTGCCTACCCTCATATCCTCAACACTTGCAGTGGAGCGGAAGACGGGTACAGCAGCCGTGTCAAACAGTGACAGGACCACAGGGACCACTTGGGCTTGTTGCAGGCATAACATGGTTTTGCCCCAAAATGCAGTGAGAATCCAGAGGAATATATTACTATGTCCAATCCTCGATTTTAAGCCTTGTTGTTCCAATAATTGTTCCAATTTCACATGACTTGATCAAGAACCAAACAATAATGTAATTGTTAATTAATGTAATAATTTAATTTGTGACATTTTAAAATCTTCTAACTGGGTATTTGAACTGATTAATTATACCATTGAGTTGGGTTTTTGGTGTGGACCAAAGGCACTAGGCCTATTTTCAGATGGAGAAAACAACTTACAAAAGTATATTCACTTTGTCATTTCTAACCACCAACATATTTATAGTTATAATTAAATTCTAATACACCGGTTTCTAATACTATCTTTTGATTGTCTATGTTGTGTTAGACAAATCTCAGTAATCTATGATATAATTGTGAGACGTCTTTATGTTTCAAAATATGTAGGAAATAAAATAACAGCTTTAGAATCATAAAGCATTTTGATCTGTGAAATGTAAAATATTTTGCAAGATTTTAGATTTTTTTTTTATTTTTTTTTTTAATAAAAAAACAAAGTCCTTTCAGCATGTAGCAGTGGTGGCATTTTACTTGTCCCATGAATGTTAACCAAATAGAGAAATGTTTCTCGTGTGGTCAACGGTTTTACCCGTAAACGTAAGTACCCTGAATGCCTCGCGGAGCCAGCAGGAAGTGGAGTGACGTTGGCGCGGACGTTAAAAACATTTGTTGACATGTCGCTGGAGGAGTATTGCTGACTAAACTATTCTAATTATCTTGTTGGCTATTAAACACAGTGGAAATGGAGTTATCAGCTCTTATAAAAAAAATCGGTGGGGTGGCTCTATTAGCTAGCTACTGAAATATCTCAGATTTTCGCGGATCTGCTAAGTTTTCACCAGAATGCTCTCAAGTTACATTAGCCGCATTTGTGCTAGCTATCAACTAACTTCTTGCATTATGGCACTAACACATTATAGTTATAGATGTATTTTGTTGTTGTATTTATTGTCGTGAAAAGTAATGTTTAATTACGGGAACATTTGCATAAAATAATCATTGCAAAATTGCCGTGTGCTTTTTAACTTTAGAACTAGACTGTACTGTTTACCTGTTGTTCATTCTGTGTTGCAGGGCATTCTTTGGTGGAAATAAGAGTTCGAGCTTTAAAGAACATAATTTGTAAGTTGGACCACTCTCTCATTTCGGTGGCTGACATAGTGCAGGAGAAGATGCTTTTTGTTTACTTGTTGGAGTGGTTCAATTTCCCTGAGGTGCCAATGCAAGAACAAGTCCTTGAACTAATCACAACATTATCCAAGGTACAAACATCTATAACATTACTTTTATATACTTTCTAGGTGTTAAATGCAAATTGTGTGTTTTTCCTCAAAGCATCCTAGTGCCGCCCAGATGCTGCGAGACGTTGGGGCGGTGGACTTCCTCACTCAACTGTCTCTGAAAGTGGAGCCCAGACTGCGAGCTGTCATCGATGGAGCTCTGGACCAGCTGTTTCAACTTCCAGAGCTGCTGCCTAGTCACACCATTGTGTATCCAGGCAAGACGCAAACAACTATTGCAACAGGTAGTGGACTAAATAAAGGCTAAAGGCTAAATAATGCGTAAAGGATTGGTTTGGAGGTTTGGTTCATCTATCTTTATGTATTCTGCATTGCAGCCCCCAATGTGCCTGAAACCGAAGAGGCATTACCCAATGCAGGTTATTTCCACAAGGACGTACCAAATAAGAATGTTATACTGCCTCACAAGATAAGAGGTACAGTGCTCTTTTATTTTATTCAAACCATCATACACTTTCAAGACTTAGGCAAAAGGAGAAATTCAATTTGATAACTGGACAAAAGTTTATTCGGTCAAATGCGTTTCGCAGCTGCTTCTTCAGTTCTGAACTGAAGAAGCAGCTTGGACGAGCTGCGAAACGTATTCGACCAAATAAACTTTTGTTCAAATAAACTTTGGTCCAGTTGACAAATTGAATTTCTCCTTTTGCCATGGATTGTACCTGGACGACAGAGGAATTCTACACACATTTCAAGGCTTAGCTTACGTTTATTTCTGTGTGTAGTGCGGGAGACTGTGAGATGTCTGAAGTTTTCAGTTTTTCCATGGCTCACCCTGACAAATACAGACCGACATATACTGTCATCAAATGAAAGGTAATCAATCATTAATATTTTGTTTATAGTTTGTTATGAAATTTTAAATTTCCTTGTTATTCCTTGTAACAGTTCTTTAAGAAGCAGTAACCCCAACTTGGTCAGGACAACATGTGAACTTTTGCGAGATGTTATTATGCAAGATTTTCCCTCGGAGGTCTTCTTGCAGCACCCTGGTATTGTGAAGGTACTAAAATGTAAAGCCATGAGCAATTTTTGTAGAAAAGTACAGCTAAGAACTAACCATGGGATCTAGTAATTTTTACTGTAAAGGAGGTGTTTTATAACTGGCAAACCTTTCTGCTTTTAGTGAAATGGCTGTCAAATGTACCTTTGAGGTGCTTATTAGTTTGAGCCCATTAAAAATACACTTATTTACACTCAATACAATTATTTTTTCTTATTATTTCTTCATTTTGCTGTGCATATTTTATTAACAATTCACTGCCTAACTTTCGTCAGTTCTGTTTAGTTGGCTAACATGAGAAATACCATAAAATAATTAAATTAAATTAAATTAAATATGGCAATGTCAGCTTGACATAACTGCATTTTTTTATTGTCCGTTGAATATGGCGACTTCACTAATTTGCGTAATAAAAAAACAACAACTTATATTTCCCCTTTCTATGCACTGAGAGTTATATCATGTTCTGCAAAAATACTGACCTTTCAGAAGTGTTACCATTTTAGTCGATTCTCTGTCCCAACAACAGAAGGAAATGCTTTCATGGGTTTGTAAAGTCTTTGCTTGTCCACGCTTTGAATGACTAGAGCTCTTTGGTTAAATTACTACAATCTGATTAAGGCACTCATCTTTCATTCATCTTGTTTTAAACTCTCCGTTCTCTTAAATCTGACATTGGATTTAAGAGAATGGAGAGTTTAAAACAAGATGAATGGTTGTTTCAATCATTTAACTGTTTGATTTAATTGTACATGAATGCCTTTTGTTTCAGATTTTGTTGAGCCTTTTGAGTCTGGGTTCAGGTAAAGGTGAGAAGAACTACCTTTACTTCCAGGCTCTATCCTGTTTGCGGCAGCACTGTGTGGGGCTGAGGAGGAGACTACGTTGTCACCAGGATCCAAGTTTTTACTCTACTAAACAAGGTGAACCAAATGTACATACTAATAATGTGGTAAATTATCTTTCAATTTTACACAGTTTTCTTTTTGACTTCAGATCCTGTGTCTCAAAACTCCTCCTTCACCCATGAGGTGCGGGGGAGCCAGCATTCACAGACCTCGTCCCCAGCAGAGCAGTCCCCCAGGCCCTCTGTAGTGGGACGTCCTGGACAGAGAGCTAGAGGAGATGGCCAGGATGGAGATGCAACATCCAACAGGTACTAAATGACATGTGTAGGGGATTGAAAGTGTCACCACTGTATTTTTTTTTTTTTTTTGAATCATGAATGTTCAGTTCTTGAGTGATGACCATTACACTGAATTATTGTATGTCTGAGCAGTGTTTTTTGGTTGGCTTTGCACTTGTCCCCGCACTTGCCCCCTTGCCCCTGTACACAAAGAGTTATTTATGACCTTTTATTCTCCCACTTGACATAAAATTAAATTATAAGGTTTTGATATACGCGTTAAACCAGGGGTGCTAAAGAAAAGATGGCAAGAGTATATTGTAATGTAGTGACTTTATAAAACAACATAAGGCTCTTCAATGAATCAAATAATCAGTTACTGAAATATTCTACTAATTTAATAATAATTAATTGACATCTTGTACTTGCTATATACTGATATGTTTTAATAGAAGTTCACAGCATAAATATATTACTTAATCATATATATATATATATATATATATATATATATATATATATATATATATATATATATATATATATATATATATATATATATATATATATATATTTATTTATTTATTTATTTATTTATTTATTTATTTATTTATTTATTTATTTATTTATTCCCTTCTAGTGGCAGCTCTCACAGAGGTGCTGCTGCTGCGGCCCGGGCCCCTCAGCAGATGCCCCAGTCGCCTGTGGCTCACTTGGAGTTGCCTGATCTTTGTGTTGAAGATGGCCTGGAGCTGCAGTTACAGCAGCTAACTCTGGCACAGTTCAGTGTGGCCATAATACAACACTCTATCTCTCTACTCAAAACAGGCAGGGCCATTTTACTTGTCTTCTGCAATGTCTGTCCAGATCTTGTATCAGTGATTTGATCTTGCTGTGCGTCCCTCCTCAGAGAGTTCACATGTGTTTCACCGTGTGCTGGAGCTACTGTCTGAAGCCGTCCTGCTGCTCGGGTACAGCGTCTCGGAGCTGGTCTGGGACGATGGCAGTCTGGTGGGGATAGAGCTGGCAAGTCCAAACACAATTCATGACAGGATCTTATGTAGATGAATGGATGCACTTCACTGGAAAGAGGAATCTGGGTTGGTCACTAGACAGTTTGCCAGAGACACACAGGCATATGGTCCTCCACTGTTGCGTAGATTGGTATCCCTGTGATTGGATTTATAGAAGGTTACAAAAGCTTCATGGTGTTTTTCAAAATTTCAAATACTAATCATTGATCAATCTAAACAAATACGTAATTTCTGCCTTTTGCTTTATTAAGGCACGTCTTTATTTAGTGTGTAAATACAAATCTTATTTGTTTAAAGTTTTCAAAATCATTTGTTTTAAACTGTTTTTCATCTGCTATGCAAATTTCTTTTTCTCACTTTCTGTTTAAAGGCTATGTTCTTGTGTTAAGTGACTTCTACACTTGTCAAGCCCATGCCCCTGTGGCCCTCTGCTGTTTAATACATGCCCAGAGAACTGTTTTGTCATCTTTATGTAGAGAGCAGCTTTTGTGTGCCAGACCTCAAGGTTTTTTCCCTAAGGGATTGGTTTAACTCCTCACATCAGCCTGGGCTATCTACAGAGCTTCTACTGCCCCCTGCTGGTGATTCCACTCAATTGTTTTAAATGCTCTCCTCAAAAGTGTCTTAGAATAGATTGGTCCAATTTATTCATACTGAGATAGGGTGCATCTGTATCTCGTCCCAAAATAACCCTGAAATCTGATTACATTCAATTCCTAACCCCTGGAACGAACAATTTTATTCTTGGCTCGCTGCCAGCAACTGCATGGCTGAAAGACTTGTGTATGAGTGTGCATGAGATATAGAAACACACACATTCGTCTAGTGTTAGTGGGGTTTTGGGCCTTTGTGTAAATCTTGTCTGTTTGTTTTATAGAAGGAAAAGCTGCAAGCGTCCATGGAGCTGCTGGGGGACATCCTGAACTACCATCACAACTGTTCAGCAGAAATATCCCAGAATTCTCGGATTCATCACAAAATGGCCTACACAGGAACGGCCATATTTACCATCAAACTTCTACAGACTATTTTGCCTCCTGAAAAGGTTTGTAAGCTTTTAAATATAGTATTGTTATATCATTTTAGTGCATTTTATCTTAATCTCCTCTTTTTTACACAGGCTTCTGAAAATCTCCCTGAAAACACAGCAACAGCTATTTTTCATCTATGCTTGGACCCATCATTAGGAAGTGTATTACCAGGCATTCAAGAGACAGCAGTGGCCTATTTGGAGCAGGTGAATTCAGACCATTTTGACCTCTACAGAATGGTGACCCGTGCAGGTCTTTGGATGGAATCGACATGCAATTTTCTCAAGGAAGTACAAGCTGAGGTTTGAGTAGTTCATTCTTGTCATGTTTCTGCTCAAATTGTATTATTTCATTCTATTTTGATTTATTAATTCTATTGCAATTATTCTGGTTTTGTGTACAGGGGGATAAGAACTGGCCAGAGTTGCTAGAATTGGCAGACCAAACAATAAAAGGGCTCCCATTTCACCAGCACCTGCCAGTCATAAAAGAATGTGTTAAAATGTGTTCTTTCCTGTAAGAAACTGAACAATATTACTATTTTACTCCATATTTATTTTATGTAATATATTGTATGTGTTTTAAGATGGAAGTTTGATCAGCCAAGCCCACTACTTCAAACCGAGAGCCAGAAACTTCTTCTCAAGCTGCTGTCCCATCCACTACAATCTGTCAAGATGGAGACATACACCTGTGTTTTAAATCTGGTCAAGGTTAGAGTAAGGCTTCTTTCATGACATAGTTCACAGCTAAAATGTTTCAGACAACTAAATTTTTCTATGTAGTGGAGGTCTCTGTTAAGGAACAGGTGCATAAATAAGACAGATCAAGATGAATAGCTCCTACTACTTTGACTGTGAATAATAAAAAATCAATGACATTTAAAATCAGGCAGCCAATTTATTTCTCTTTCTATTATCCTTCCATTTTATCAACCCCTGGTAAAGGTATATGGCTACTTTTAATGTGAATGAGGATTTAAGTATGCATGTGCAAGTGAAAGGCAAGTGATAATTTATGAGGTGCTTTGGTGTGATCACATCCTAGGACTGCCTTGGCATCCAGAATGTATCACGACAGGAGCCAGGAGCCAGTAGCGGAGTGTGCTTTCTTCTCCATTATAAAGTGCTGTATGAAATCTGTGCTTTTGGACTGCAGGACTCTGCACAAAAGGTGGGTTGGTTTGTATTCTTCCAGGAGAGTCCATTTTGAGGGTTCTATTCATTGTTTAGAGGAGTAGCTTTCAGTAGTCAAACAGTCTTGCCGCCTTCACCTGTTTTTTGGGAAGAGTGGAAAGTAGGACTAATTCTAGGGACTACATCTGGTTCCATAAACATGGATGATATATCATCTTTGAATTTGCCCTCCTAATTCAGTTTATGTCGAGGATTAAGGGATGATCAATTTAAGGCTAATTAGACAAACTTGGTCATTGGGATAACAGTTCAGTTTCAACCTAAAATGATACTGGATCAGATAAAGACTCCTGAAATAGAAGTCTGATCAGCACCAGAGAGACGATATCACAGTTTGATGAACGCTGATACCGAGTTTAACTGACCTGACCCTCACATCTTTAAGGCTGTAGGCTCGGTCAGGGTCAAAGGAAAGACATCCAATCAACAATGAATTGCACAATGAAAAGAATTTGTAGTTTTTAAGAGCACATTAAACTCTTAAAGGGTCACCTGCTTTATGTATTATTAGACATTTTATTGTATAGCCCTAAAAGTAGCCTGTATTAAATGTTTTACCTGCTGTACTTAAGTGTTAACTCAGCACTTTACTTGATGTATAGGTGCACACTGCTGCCAAGGATATCCTTCTCTTCTTGCTCAAGGGACAATTGATGATGACAGCATCACTGTGGGACAGATTGAATGAGGCACTTTACCCGATCATGCCCATATTACAGGTATTGTTCTTCCTGACTATGTGCTATTGCAGTGGTTCCACAGTTCATAAACTGGCTTCATATTCAACATTTATTACATTATCTGTATGGAGTAGGCGCATGTGGCGCTATGTGCTTCCTTGTATCAAAACAAACTACGATCAAAACTGCAATTTTAGCATTTCTGGAATACAAAGGCTGCATATTGAGCTGCCAGTGAGGAAAAATGTAGTTATTCTCTCATTTACATATTTTGTATTATATTGGCTGCTTTTGGGAGGAAACAACATGCTTTTATTAATTGTTCAGTTTCAGGCAGCAGAAAGCCTGGAAATTCTTCATGAATAAACATGAGAATTCGACTAGGCTGTCAAGTGTGATTTAATTCAAGGAGGCCTTTCGGAGATGGGCCTGCCATGTCGACAAGAGATGAAATGAAACCACCCGTAATCAAAGCAATGCATATTTTATTTACTGTTGCTGCTTAGCCCGAATTCCCTATTGGACCCCTCTTTGTTTGGTAGATTCACTCTGTGTGTGTGTGTGTCTGTGTCTGTGTCTGTGTGCGCAGGGTTACGCTAACACAGAGGACTCGCTGGGAAACTGTGTCCTGCTGATAAGTGACATGTCCAACGTGGCGAGAGACAACATGTTTTCAAGCTCTGCCAAGTTGAAGGCAGCGCTCCGACTGCTCTTCACGAAACAGCCCTCGTGAGTCCCCGGGTCTTTGTGTTTGGGTCTGGTTGTGCAAATACTCTGAGCATTATTAGGTGTCTCTTTGTTTGATTCTATAAAATCAGTCCATAATGTGTAAACTTCTCTGGTGTCTTGTGAAGTCAGTTTGACAAGTTTGGTAGAGACAAGCGAGTATCAAAGTTTTGTGAGTCAACTTTGATAGGAAATGTACTTTTGATGGACACATTCCCAAAGTCTGTTGGCACCGAGTGAATTAGTATCCCTCTGAAAATTAAACTTCCAAAACTTGAGTTGAATATTATGTTTTACTGCCATGTCCCATTCATTGTTTTCCATATATTTTGTCTTTGTCCTTCCAACAGTGTAAGAATAGCTGCAGTAAAACAGATTCTTCCCCACCTGACCAGTGCTGATGGGGCACAAACCTCCAGACCAAAGCTAGACCAGTTGTTGATCTCCTTGCTTCCCAATCTCTTCTGTCTCAAAAACTCTGTGGACATTGGTCTTGACAGCAGCAGCAAGTCCCTCTTAAAGGTACCACATAGTAAATCAAACAACATGTAGTTACACATTTCATGATGTTTTCTATGTGACCTAGGTGGAGTCAGTGGAGAAGCTCTTTGGTATCCTGACCTCAGAGACAGTAGATATCTCACTCAAGAGGTCGGCTGCTGAGCAACTTTCTGTGGTTCTACAAGGTGAGCAAATATAAGCTCTAATCATACCCAAGAATTGCCTACACAATATGGGTATATTTCTTTGACCAGCAAAAATCGGATAACAGAACAATGAGAAAGAAATCAGATTACTGATATCATATGTACCTGTTTACATGACATTTCAATATTCTGATAACTCCAGAAATCAGATAATGATCAAATTTTTGGTGTGCATGTAAACACTGACAAATTGTATTTTAGGATTTTAATAAAAAGATAAACATTTCCTTTGTGATTTTATAGATACTACTATGCATCCAGTGGTCAAGAGTCTTGGTATAATTGACAAAGTCCTTTCATTTATCGTGGAGTGTGTGCATGGAAACAAGGTGAGTCTAGAGAGTCTTCTTCCCATTACCATTCCTTACGTGTGTGGATCATTTGAAATCTGCATGTAAAGGCACTTACAGGCTCCTCATAGTGGTGTTTACATGTGTGAGCATGTGCTGCCAGTGGCTATAGAAGAGACTTACTAAAGCATGCATTGTTCAAAGATGAAATGGTCTACATTAATAGTGTCAGACAGGCTCTGGTCAGCAGTGGTTTTTGCCCTGTAGGTGCTGCAATCTGCTGCTCATACTAACGCTTTGAATCAGAGCTACTAACAGGGGTAATAGTCCTGTGTCTGCCTATATCAGGATGGAAGAAAAAAAACATTGAGAATGACAGTTTCTAAGATAACACATTTCAGATAACAAGTGTGTGTGCCTGGATGCCCCCAGGTTAAATATCTGTTGTTTGCCTCAGCCTGAGTATTCACCTCATTTGAATTCATTTGAAACACATCAGTAAAGATTCACAGTGTGAGTAAGTTTACATTTGAACTGCCGTGTGATTGTGTTGCTGATGTCCCCAGAGCCTGGACAGCCTGCTGGAGCCCTGTGTGTGTATACTGAGGAAGCTGGTGTTGGCTGATCCCTCGGTGAGACACGGCCTGGCCCAGCGCAGCCCTCTGCTCCTCTCTCTGCTCAGAGGTACAGGCTCATAAGGCATCTCATTAGACTACAGCTCCATACGTGCTCTTCTGCTGTGGGCAAGTTGTGTGAAGAAGATGACAAGTCACCAGTTGATGCACAGCGCTTAACAATGTTGTCGTGCTCCAAATTGGCAGATGATGCAACTTGCCTCCTACTGCTAGATTACATTGCTGTTACCAGTGTGTGGCATGTGAATTCATTTGATTTGGCTATAAAAAGCTTTGTACTTGTCTTTTGGAAACTTTATGATACATTTCCTTTTTCATAGTATCTTTAATACTGAAGGAAAACAAAGGCAACAGCAGTGATGTGACTGTAATGATGTGCCTATTACTGTTTGATGAAATTGCCAGTCTTGAAATGTGAGTTAATCTCTAATGCTACTCTTAAAACATACGCTTGTGTAAAGGTGTACTTGTTGACATTTGTGGAATATTTTTTCAGGTCTGATATATCAAGCCAAAATGTCAGAGTTTCCACCTTCTCTCTACCCATGACAGTAACACGCAGGTAACTGGACTTATATTATTGTGTATGTTAATTGTTAGGTTTATACTGGAATCTGTATTCATTGGTCCTCATCTATCCCAGGTACAATATCCCATTTCAAGCAGCCACACATCATGCTGTGAGCCCGTACTGTTGTGTCCTGCCTCCCTCCTCTCAGCTCTGGACTCTGGCCCCTGCACGCCACTCCCTGCAGGTGGCCTGGAACACTGCATGGCATTCTGGGATAGACGGCCTCTTTGAGAGATCCCATGGCTCAGACGAACACAATGAGTAAGAACCACTTGTTGTCATGCATGCTGTGTTTTGAAAATCCCGTTAACATTTTTGATTTAGTTTTGATGAACAAGATGAATCACTTATAACTGCGTCGTAACTTATGAAGTGGGAAGAATTAGGCTGAACATATTGTTTCCAAGTCTAGCTGCTCTGGTTTCATCTGTCTCCATTTGTGCTAATGTGACCGAATTCAAAAAGATGAGATTGTCTCTCAAATTGGTTTATCCCGCTTTATTACATTTAAGATGCTTAAAACATCACGTCAATGGATCAATCCAGCTAAAACTCACTTTTATTCAAATAAAAAAGATTAGAGCTGAAGTTATGAGAATTATAATTACGTTACAGTTTATGTAATGTTTACCTGTGGGAAGCGACAATCTTCTGGGTAGTAATGATACTTGCAGAGTCAGTATTTTCAATTATATCTAAGGGTTATGTTTTGTACTTAAAATAATATCGCATGCTTTCTCAACTTTTTTACTTACTTATACTTAACTTATTTTATATGTTAAATGTGATGTTTAAATAATAATCTAATTTGTATAAAAGCTTTCTCACCAGCCGTACCAAACACAACTTGTTTGTCCCAGATTTCCTGCAGAGCTGAAGCTGTGTGCGTCCCAGTTGGAGATGCTGCGGGCCATGCACTACCCCACTGCTTTGAGGGACTGTATCCAGGCCATCGCCACCGCAGCTGGGCATGCCTCTGTTTCCTCTTCCCTCTCTCACCTCCGACTCTATTTACTGATGGACAAACTGGCCCAGCCCCATGACCGCACTCACAGCTGTAGAGACACAATGCATTGTTTGAGCTGGCACAGTGCTATGAGCAGGTACGAGTTTGATTGTAACACGCTAAGGAATATGTACTTTTTTTATTTTTGGTTGACAATTTAATAATTGCATTGTTTTGTGCAGATTTCTCCAAGTTCGCCCAGCTTGTGTAGAGGATGAGAAGTTGCTGGTGGCTATTGTTGAATTCCTGAACGATTATTTCAAACTGTTTAAACTAGGATCTATTTCAGAACAAGAAAACCGGGACCTCCGGTGGATTTTGGAGCTGTTACTTAATCAGGTATGGCCTTTTAGGTTTGTATGGCATTATTAATATGAGAGACTTTTACTGGAATTTTTATACAAAAGTATAGAAATGATCCTCCCTGTTAATATGTGCCTCCACACTTCACAGATGAATTTGGTCAGATTTTCCCTCTCCAAAAGACACCAATTAAAATAGCTGAGCCCACTCCTTCCTCATAGTGAAAGAAAATGATCTGACAGCATTTCACCACAGACATGGATTTGAATGTTACTTTCATGGTTTTGGCATAGGAAAGGAATCACAACGCTATAGGTGGGAGATCTACTTTTAGGATTTAATCAGTCTCACCTAGGCTTTCTCATTAATGTGTGTGTAAACAATAAGGCCTCCCCTGGCAGCTCAAACAGACTCGACTGAATGCCTGGTAGGGGTGAGCTGTGCTGCTCAGACTTCTCTGTAATTACTGAGCTGTTTAAGGAACATCTGTCTCTCCACACTTGTATTACCAGTCTCTCTCTGTGTGGCTTAAACAAAAATTCTCATTGTTGATGTGTGCAAAATACTAATCCCTCAGTTTTCTAATACAGCAAACTATTTATGTATACGTTTTAAATATTTAACTTTTCCAACTAAACTTGGTAATGGTAACACCCACAACAATCTAAATAAACAAACACATTAAAAAATAAATCGTCACTACTATCTATGCATATCTTTCATACAGGATACAGCATGCCTCCTTCATCTGCTCCTTGGAGCAGAGAGCCAGAGCCCACGAGAGGACGAAGAGCTGAAGACTCAAGTCAGTCAGCGGCTCCAAAGGGAGCTCACATCTTTGTTCAACACATTACTACAGTGTCTGCAGAACACCACTGACAGGTTTTGTCAGAACCTTTTCTCTGGGCGTGTCTTTCCTATAATATAATTAAATATGTTGATATTGAAAAAGTGATAATTTTTATCTCTGCTTTGTTTCCTCATTTCCCCTTTTCACTCCCTCATGTCTGTACAGGCTATGTTTGGCTTTGGCCGGCCCCTTCCAGAGCCAGCTGGCGGAGCGTTTGCTCCAGAGTCTGCGGGTCTCGGATGCCCCTCGTTTCTATGGCCTTCCCAGTCTGGAGAGGACGCTACAGGGCATGGTCTGTCTGACAGCCCAGGCTGGCTGGAGCACCCACTGCCCTGACCCGGGGCCTGCCTCCCTCTGTGCCAAGTATCTGAGTGGGCTGTTGGAGGTGTGTGTTTATGCCCCACATGGGACAAGTCTCTGTCTACGCAGTATGTCTGCATATGTTCATGTGCACTGTGGGTTTACAGACCTCCTGTTCCATCTTTAGAGAGGAACAGAACAGATAACTAAAACAACCGCTTTCTGTGGAATTAATTAAAACCAAGCAAAATATGGTTACAGGACAGGAATCACAAAAGGTAAAACTCTCATTGATATGCCACAGAGCAATGATGCTGATGAGATTAATCAACCTTGCTGCTTCCATCTGTTCTTCTGTTTAACAGTCCATAAAAACCCAGTGTAATGCAGGGTATGCAGCATAACTCGGCTTACAAACATGTCCAAACTTTTTATTTGAGCTTCTGACAATAAAAATAAACATCTCTTGTTTACACAACACTTTTTTTCTGTTCAGTAGTCTGATATTGGATGTTATTTGTCATTGGCATCTCTAAACTGTTCTAAACGGTGTGGACCTAACGCTGTGCTTTCTTGTAATATTTTTGCTTTATGATTTTCCCAGAGACTCATGAAAGTAAAATACTTGATCTCAATTGCATGCTTTTTCATCTCTTTATTTATTTAAACTGAGGAGTCATTTGAACAAAATGTTGAACCTGTAAACATTAAAGGAAGTAATGTAGTTGTTTTAATTATTTTGAGCATGATCTTTTCTTGTTGTAGGTGATCTCTTCCTTCTATGTGGAGTGGGGAGGTAACTCGATGTCTTTCATGGGTAAAGGAGTGACTAAAAATGCTGCCATCTGCCTGCTGCACCTGTCCTCTGAGATGATGGCTGAGAACAAAGACGAGGCAAGTGTCACAATGCGCTTGGCTGCGTGGGAAGAAGTGTCAGAGTTTCTGAATAGTTAAAACACAGTATATATTCAGAAAGAAAAAAAAACAAAAAGGGTGCTATGACTATCATGTTAACAGTGTCTCTTTTCCAGGATATAATCTCCCAGTGGTCTTTGGGAAATGAGACAAATGAGACAAATAATGCTCATCTTGGATTGGCCTGGCTTATACCACTGTGGGTTGATCGAGATCCAGAGGTGAACAAACTGCGGTTACATTCTAATTGTAACTGTTTTCAATATTTTTAGTTTTTTTAAAATGTCCTAATCCTGCTCACTCACTCTTTTTCTCCTCATTATGTCAGGTGAGGTGTGCCAGTTTGGGTCTGGGTGCAGCTCTGTCGTCAGTGCCCGCTGGGTGCCAGGCTTTGTGTGCCAGCTGTCAGAACATCAGCGGAGGGCTGTGGGGCACATTGCTTAACATCCTTTTGGATCAGCAGGAGAGCAGCATGGTCCGCAGAGAGGTATAACATTAATGACTCAGCTCAATTAAATTCTTCTTTGCCACAAATTAAATAATAAATCTCTTTCATGTAGAATTTGCCATTATACATTTTGGAAATTCTAGTCTACAATTGAAGAAACTGCAAAAATGTATGAATGCAAGTGACATGAAAGCAATCACAATTTGAATGTTGAGCTTTGGAATGAGGAGTTGGAGATGTTTTTGTATTTCCTGCCAGACTCAGACAGATGGCAGTGTTGCTAATGTTGTCTCGACTTGACCTTCTGCTCATCATGTGTTTGTGTGTGTGTCCAGGCTGCATTCATCCTGCAAAATTTGCTGGTGATGCCGATGCCAGCCAACGCAGAGGAGGCCAAGGACTCTCCCTGGCAGGTCAGCCGCTCTGCCAGGCTTTTAAAATGCTTTTTATGAACTGTTTTCATTTTGTTTGTTTCAACTCCATCACTTCTTTTTATTGCAAGCTGCCCACACTTATTTAGACCTGCAGGATGAGTTCATACATGAGACACTTTTCAAAATGTGTAAATAGCTGTTCTCCCATAGCGATCACTTTACAAAAAAGGTTGATGTTTTGATATTTTAGTGCAGTTTATAGTTACAAAATGAAAACAGAATATCAGGAGAATACCCTCCAAAAGCACTGCATGTCAAGAGAAACCATCTTTTTAGACGTGACCTTTACCCTCTGGGATGTTTGTGAAAAGTAGAAATAGGACACCAAAATGTCAAACTACTGATGTGGCTGTGGTATTTGATGCATTACAATAATAAAACATACTGAAAGATTAGGCATATCAACAGCTACATATTTTGGTTGTTTTTATCCTTCTGTATCGATGCTGTTATTTTTTTTCATATTGTTATTTTTCCTCCATTTAGCACCCCTGCGTTCACGATGAGGTGTCTGGAGTGTCTCTGGTGGGCCTGCCAGCGCTTCAGGCTCTGCTTTACCACTGTCAGTATTTCCAGCATGTGTCCTCCTCTGCAGCCTCCTGTTACAGAGGCAGGTACACACCTCACCTACAACCTCACGCTGCGGCTGCTCATGGCACCGAGCCCGGAGAGAGTGCTTCACATGGTGCGCTGTTAGCCCTTTTAAACTGCTGTCCTCACGCTCCTACAAACTAGAGTACTGTCTTTTTATGGCATTGTCGACTATGTATTTTAAATGTTTTGCTCCTAACTGCAATATGTAACTTTTCTGCTAGAGGCCTAGAATGTTACATAGTACTAGGGATGCAACGATATGGTTTTCCCACAATTCAATACATATCTTGATACACAGGTCATGATATCGATTCGATTTCGATATGTTAAGATGCAAAAAAAAAAAATCTCATGTAATTTTTTCTGCTGATGAGTATAATATAACAACACTATATTAATGAAACATTACATTCAATACATTACAGTACAACTACTGTAAAGTTGTAGTTTATATGTGAAGTGTTTTTAGTTCATTTGGTTCAGTGATTTACAGCTCAGAATTTTTATTCAGTGAAAATATGAGCGCTTTCTCAGACTTTTATATTTTATAATATAGCTAATTTACTCTTAATATAGAGTGGTAGGGGAGTTACATTATCAGACTTTTCCTTCTTAGATGCTGATTTGATGATTTCTTTTACTCCTGAGTCCTCTCACACGCCTGTGTCTGCGCGGCTCTGCCTCCTCCAGCAGAGACAGTAGCTCCTCCCACACTGCCCTGCTACAGTCTACACACCGCACACAGACACACCGCCCTCTCCCATTCTCTTTCTGAACACTAAAACTGTTATATTGTATAGAAATGTCTCAACGGACAGTTTTGTTTCAGAGATAGAAAACGTTTGCGAATATCGCGAGTCGCATCGCGTGTGCGTATATGCGCGCATTTGATTAAAGCCGATGTGCAATTCTAAAGTATTTAAAAGTGAATATCTTTGTCATTCCTGGGTCTATCAACATAAAATAAAAAGTGACTGAAACATAAAGTCCACCTCTGTTAGAATATTTCAGCTGTAAGTCCCTTTGGAGCTGTTTTCTGGCTGCATCTGAGAAGGATGCTGCGATAACTTTCCCTTTCAGACCAAAATAAATGACAACACAGCGCGCATGAAGGGACACGTGCATATCGACCGAACACGTTTATGAATCGTGAGACCAGTATCGAACGATTCGATATGACGGCGAATATCGTTGCATCCCTACGTAGTACAGGATTAAACAACTATCCCCATGGAGACCAGCATATTTCAGTGCTCATAGTAACAATACGTGCATGTTTATTATAACATTTTAGATTCCTGTGATTCCCTTTGGTTTTGGAAATCTGCCCTACCGGAACCCACTATTGACACTCCGAGACCTTCAAGCTCTCTATCCACCTCCAGCACTGAGGTCAGCCCATAGATAGCTTAAACACTAAATAACGGTATTGACAGAATATATGGCTTAAATTCATAAAAATCTTATGTTGTAGATAAGGGGCTCAGGAATCCACTCACCAAAGGGGCCGTCACCACTGACTGTTCCAGAAGAATCCACCACAAGCAGATTAGTGGCTCAAGGTACAACCAGTACTTGTGTTGGACTCCCCATGTAAAGTTATGAAGATATGACTGACTAGCTAATCTTAATATCCAGGTGATCTTTGTAAACTCCAAGAAAACCTGAAACACAGAGGACTTCCTAAGTAGCCTGTGTTGCCACACTTAACCTGATTTGAAAGTTTTGAAGTGTCTATAATTTGTTTAATAACTTCCATAAAAATGAATGAGTGACTATTTCCCTCCCACTCATGTGTCACCCAGGCCAGAGTGACACAGAGACCAGCGCCACAGTTTCATCCCATGACTCCCGACATGGCGAGCCTGTGGCTGTGGAGCCCATCGTCATAGTAACGCCCGACCTCCTGACTGCACACTGCGGCCTGCTGGGTAACCTGCTGTCCATCCTGCCAGACTTCACCCTAAACGCTCTCCGACACAACCAGATCCTCCAGGCGCTCGCAAGGTAAGAGGCCGTGTCCTCAGAAAATGCAAAACCAGTAGCGTTTGTTTTGAAATCCAGAATAAGAAGATGAGAATACATTTTAAAAAGTAACAGAAAGTCAGAAGTTAATGGATAAAACCAGTTTGTATTTATGCAAATTTTGCATTTTTTTTTTTTTTTGCATGCACATGTACCATTTGAAATCCTAATGCATCTTAGGATGCCAGTAACTCATCTACAGTCCCTGACAAAAGTCTTGTCGCTTATCCATTTTGTAGAAACAAAAGCTTATAACCTGACTTAAAATTAATCGATTGGTTTTAGAAATGTCTCATATGAAAGCTAAAACCCTCCCAAATTATGCTCAATATACTAAAATAAATTTGCTTCACTGAAGAAAGATTGATCATTTAATGAACACAGAAAGGTCAGATTTTGGCAAGACAAAAGTCTTGTCGCCTTGTCATATGATGCACCCAATCCTAGATTACAGCCTCACCTGTGATCAGTTACTGATCAGTCAATTAGTGGGTGTGTATAAAAAGAACCCCAGCACACCAGACCTTCACATCAACTGCAACTTGACCTCTGACAACATGCCTAAGCTCCACCCTGAGACCAAAGCGTTAATTATCAAGAGGCTGAAGACCAGATCCACTGCTGAGGTGGCTGACACCTTCAATGTGTCTCAGCGTCAAGTACAAAGAATAAGAAAAAGATCTGAAAAGACTGGAGATGTTTTTGACAAGCCCAGGTCCGGCAGACCCCGCAAGACAACTGCTCGGGAGGACCGTTTGTTGATTCGAAAATCCAAGGCCAGCCCCTTTTCCACTGCAGCAGAGCTCCACCAGGCCTGGTCACCTCAAGTACCTGTGTCAACCAGAACTGTTTGTAGAATTCTGTCTCGAAATGGCCTCCATGGTCGAATCAGTGCACAGAAACCAGCACTAAACAAAAGGCAATCAAAAAACCGTGTGGCATTTGCCAAGGCCCACAGCCTGCTAAAAGGATGGACACTGGAAAAGTGGCAGAAGGTGGATTTCTCAGATGAATCCTCGGTTGAATTACATCACAGCCGCCGCAAATATTGCAGGAGACCAACTGGAGCCCGCATGGATCCAAGATTCACCCAGAAAACAGTTAAGTTTGGTGGCGGAAAAATCATGGTCTGGGGTTACATTCAGTATGGGGGTGTGCGAGACATTTGCAGGGTGGAAGGCAATATCAATAGCCTAAAATATCAAGAAGTATTAGCTACCTCTTACATTCCCAACCATAAAAGGGGTCAAATTTTGCAGCAGGATGGTGCTCCACCGCATACTTCTATCTCTACATCAAAGTTCCTCAAGGCAAAGAAGATCAAGGTGCTCCAGGACTGGCCAGCCCAGTCACCAGACATGAACATCATTGAGCATGTCTGGGGTAGAATGAAAGAGGAAGCATGGAAGGCAAAACCAAAGAATCTTGATGAACTCTGGGAGGCATGTAAGACTGCTTTCTTTGCTATTCCTGATGACTTCATCAACAAATTGTATGAATCATTGTCGAACCGCATGGATGCAGTCCTTCAAGCTCATGGAAGTCATACAAGATATTAAATATGGATCTCACAGCACCACTACTTAATTCACTGACGTTATGCAACATATTTTTGTATTTGAAGTAAATTATTTGTTCAATTTTCTGTAGGCGACAAGACTTTTGTCTTGCCAAAATCTGACCTTTCTGTGTTCATTAAATGATCAATCTTTCTTCAGTGAAGCAAATTTATTGTAGTATATTGAGCATAATTTGGGAGGGTTTTAGCTTTCATATGAGACATTTCTAAAACCAATCGATTAATTTAAAGTCAGGTTATAAGCTTTTGTTTCTACAAAATGGATAAGCGACAAGACTTTTGTCAGGGACTGTATGCTTATTGTGATTTTTGCATCATATATTTTTTTTAGTGTGCTGGACGTTAAACTTATTGAGAAGTGCGTGAATGACCTAAAAGCTCCCTGCATTTTACCAGGAGAGCGAGCAGACATCAGGAGCCAGGTGAGGAACAGCTCTGAATAATTAGACTTTGTTATGACTTACCTCAAACGTGGGCTGGTGCCGCAGTGTTGGGCTGTCTTTGGCACCTCCAGGTTTTTAGTGTAGGCGGAATACTTAACAAGATTTTATTAAAAGTAAATCCCTGTTTGAGCTAAGTTTGAACTGTTTTGTATTTTAATATGCTTTTAAATTCAGCTTTTTTAGGTTTTAACAAAAGTATCTTATTGTTTGGGGGGGGGAAATGCAGCCGTTTGCTGCAGGTGTTTCAATCAGTGAGAATTGAACTTGCAACTAAGCCCTAATGAAGACCAGTCTTGGTTGAAACATGTTTGCTTTGGCCATTTAAATAAAGGCCTTTTAACTATACTTTTCCTCGTGCGACTTTTACTTTTTTTGGAGTGCCTGGATTTTGTTGTGTTTTAAAATATCTTATTGTTTATTAAATGTTCTTTTGCACAATTTCAGCTGGTGACCCTTCTTCAGTTCCTGTCTGCCTTCTCGAAGCTGCTGCAGTCCTGTGTCACAGTCAGTCAGGAGCCTGTTGGACAAATGGACTTCATGAAACAGCTGCTAACTTCTCTTGTGGCAGTCCTCACGCTGGATACTAAAGGACTAGGTCAGAAAATAGTGTTGGTATTGTAACATTAAACTACCATCTATTTTTAAAGCTTTTTTTTTTTTTTTTGTAAATGTGAGATGCGCCTAACACAAAATAATGTGTTTATTATACTATAGGTTTTACACTAGTTCTGATAAAACTCAGAATTAAACTGTTCATAAAAGGTCAAATTGTATCAATTTTTTTCCCCCCAGTATCCATATTTGCTTAAATCTATTTAGTATCTAGTTACTAGTTTTAGTATCAGATTTTCGATACTTTTGACAATCCTAATTCATAATTCTTCTCATTGGTCTTATATTTGGAATCTTATTTCTAGACCACTGAGCTTGGCCTGTCACAATAACAAAATTTGAAATGCGATATTGCAGAAGAAAATACTGAAGCAAATTTATTATTCTGTTTTATTTGGTTTTGTTTGTGTCTGTTGTCACCAAACCTGTGCCTCATGTTTTCCTGCTCAGACCCAGGTTCACAGGATACAGTGCGAGTGTGCTGGGCTGATGTGTTTATGCTTCTGGCTCTTCTGGTGAGGAGGGACAGCTCCACAGTTTACCCATCTGTCTCTGTGGCGCTGGCAAGACTCTGGCGCACTTTTGCAGGTAGATAGACATTGTCACACACCCTCGGTATTGAATATTTTGATATGATAAGGAGAATTTCTTTGAATGTATAAATAATATGATATTGCTATGCAGGCCTGTCATAATAACAAAGTTTGAGCTAAATGTAGTCAATAAGTTGTAATATTGAACTACTTTATGACACTGACACAATAACCCTAAAGCAGGATTATAGAAAAACTATTTTAAATGTACAATATTGTTACATTATAATAAGTAGTTTAAGTAAACAGTTTAGTAATTAGTTGGCGATCTATAATGAGTCAAGTTATTTATTGACTGTCTACAGCACAAATCCTATTGTAGTACAGAAAAATAACTTGTAATTTCCCCACTAGTACAAAGAAAAATATAAATATTAATCGAGAAATTTTGACCCCCAAGAATGATTGTTCCATGTATTATTTATTGAACTATAACGTTTGGGTATGAAATGTATAAAAAGAATAAGGTCCTTTTCTTATAAGTGCAATTTTGTGTGTCCTAATGTGTTCTTTCCCTTATGTCAAAGTGTATATTTGATGTATATATATATATCATATTTGATGTTGCAGGCACATTGTCCATGTGTGTGAGTGAGAAGTCCTCAGACAGCTCCCTCCACACTGTGGCCCTACAGTTTCTCAGCACAGTTTTAACTGAAGAGACAAAGAAACGAGATGCAGAAGACCAAAGCTCTGCTCTGTCTGAAGTCTTGTGTGGTCCTTCGGCTGAGCAGCTGTGCGACCTCCTGCTGCAGGTAGGGGGCAGCATTCTGACATTAAACCTTCCTTTATTTTAATTTATGATTTAATTCACATCATCTCTTACTGTGCACCAGAGTTTTGAGAAGAGGACACTTTTGGACCCTCTGAAGAAGCACACAGCTAGAGCTCTGATGACTCTGCTGGCCTGTAGTCCCAAAGCCCAAAACTATGCAGCCAAAGGTAATACAGTACATCCAAACAAAACATCTTAGACTAACAAGCAACGTGCTCTTCATGTCTTCATGGTTTTAGAATACGTGATACCTGCGTTTGCATTGCATAGTAAATATTAACATATGATTTTGTCTTTGGCTTTTGATCATTGTGATAATTACATTTAATCTGGCATGCATTTCTGAAAAGCAGCATGGTCAGTAGTTGTAAATGTGATACAAATGTGCTACAAAAAAAGATGATTTGAACTGAAATGTTTTTACAGTTATTAATTTCATTTCAATTCATTGTGTTTTGCTCTAGTTGGTATTGAAACTAATAATTGTGTTTGCAGCAACCTTTCATTATTGCCATTAAAAACATTATATTACAATAGGAGTTGCATGTCTTTACAGCTGGTCTAATTGACAGCTGTGTGGAGCAACTGAAACAGATTTATTCTCAGCTGAACCTGGCATCGGCTCGACCTGGCAGGACATCCCACCGCAAGAAGGTGAACAAAATCAGTCTAAACTTTGCACCAAATGTGGGTTTTCTCACTGGATAAAATAACAGTGTATCAACACGGCAAGATTTTGAATAAATATTTTGAACACATTTTTGACTCTCAACATATAAATCTCTCACTTTTAGCTGTTGAAGGTCATTTCAAACATGTCATTGGTTTGTTTTTTGGTTTGTTTTCAGGAAGATGGCTATTTGAGAGAAGTCAAGCTGATGGTTGAGATTCTACAGAGTGCTCTTTACTGCAACGATGAATGCAAAGTGAGCCTCTATGTCTGCTTTTTAATTCCCTGCTGCTAATTGTTTTTTAATGGGCCCTAAGAGAATTAGCGCTGTGTCTGTAAATGAGACTCACCTAAATGTTTCATAAAGCAACCTAAAGCAATAAGGGTAATGTTTATGGGGAAAAAAATTATAATTCTTACCAACACTTCACGTTTTTGTTAGAATAGTTTGTTTCTACATCCTAATACAGAACAGTGTTAAATCTGCACGCTGCATCTGTTATAATATTTCTTTTGGTAGTCGCTTTTGTGTGCTGTGTAAATTTGGCTCTCAACTGCTGGAATGTGATTATTTGAACAGATCATAATTATGTATGAAACAAAATTGTTATTCAAGTGCTTTTACCGTGTGTGGAGGAGCATAAATTGTATGTCTATTTGCATTTGAATGTGCAGACCATAGCCACAGATGCACGCCTAACACTGGCCCTCTACTCCCTTTGGCCTTGGCTCCTATTGGACAACCATACTCTGGAGGCGGTCCTAGAGCTGCTGTGCGTCTATACGGCCAAGTTCACAACAGGTCAGTGGGCATGTTTACTGTCTCACATACAGTTAGTCTGTATTTTAACATGCACTGTGCCTGGTTCCATTCCCTCTTGTCTATGGTTATCTTGAGTCACACAAACTTTGCATTCAGAGGCGCATTGTCCTCTTCACTGACCACTGTACAACTGTCCAGCTCTGCCTTCTCACAATAGGAACAGTGTCAGGATCTGGGGCTGAGGCTGCATGCTTGTCTCGCGGTTTGTATGGGAACAACTGTCAAAACAAAGGCAGATGATGTTGTAACACTGAGCATCTCTATGCCAGGGAAACTACTCTTTGGACCTGTAGAACTGTTCAGAAATATTGAAAATGCTTATAATTCATGGAGGAAAAAATACAATAAATCAGCAAGATTTAAGTTAGATGTTTTTGATGTCCATTTGTGCTTTCATCAGAGGAAGTTGTATACTCGACAGCACTAACTTTGTGTGTGATTTTGTTTGATTGGCAGTGGCTCCTCAGTGGGTGTGTAAGCTCGGATCTAAACTCACTCACAACGTTATTGGACCCCTTAAGCTCCACTATTTGTGAAGTGCCAGAATTCAGGGCCCCATTTCCCTGAAGATTAACCAAACAGCAGCTTGTTTTCAAATCGCTTGAAGCCAACGTTACTATTACACCATCTACCCTGCAGCTAGCGTTTAGTCCCCGGGGATGGCTGCATTTCCTCTGAACATTTTAAGTCTGTTTTATCCATGGAATGTTTATACTGTTCACTGACATTTTATTTAGGCCTGGTATAATATTGGTTGATTTAGAGAGGACACTCAACTTGAATTTACAGACAAAAGATACTGTAAATCTCAGGGAGGATTAGAAAACACATAAGCTAACTAAAGCTGTAACAAAAAAAATTGTTCAACACCATTCAGGATGTTGGGATAATTTACTATGAATTATGGCTATATAGGAAAGATAAACTGTTTTTGTTTTTTTAATTAAAGACAACTGCTAGTGATTGGGTATGCAGCGGTTAGAATTTGGTCCCCAATCAATATTTGGTGTGACCACCCTTTGCCTTCAAAAGAGCATCAATTCTTCTAGGTATACTTGCTCTATACTTATACAGTTTTTGAAGGAACTCGACTGGTAGGTTCTTCCAAAGAGCTTGAAGAACTAACCACAGATCTTCTGTAGATGTAGGCTTCCTCACATCCTTCTGTCTCTTCATGTAATCCCAGACACACTTTGGCTGTATGTTTGGGGTCGTTGTCCTCCTGCAGAATAAATTTGGGGCCAATCATACGCCTCTCTGGTGGTATTGCATGATGGATAAGTATCTGCCTGTATTTCTCAGCTTTGAAAACACATTAATCCTGACCAAATCTCCAACATTTGCAGAAATGCAGCCCAAGGAAACTCCACCATGCTTCACTGTTGCCTGCAGACACTCATCACTGTACTGCTCTCCAGCCCTTCAATGAACAAACTGCCTTCTGCTACAGCCAAATATTTAAAATTTTGACTCATCAGTCCAGAGCACCTGCTGCCATAGTGATTCACATCTAGCAAAGAGTGGCCATTTGGTCTGCTTTTACAGACCTGACATGCTGTGGATGAAACTCTCAATACTTAGACTTAGACAAACTTTATTGATCCACAAGGGAAATTATTTGGATACAGCAGCTCACACATCACAATATAATATAATAACGGAGAGTACAGGAGAGACAGGAGCCAAATGAGACATTATTATAAAAATAAATGTATATGTACAATACAGTACAATTTGCAAATCAACAATCTACAGAATAATAAAAAAAAACAAAAAAACATGCAGTTTCCGTATATTAACGCTAAGGGAACAGGAAATCATTAACTGAGTGAAATCGATTCAGTTTGAAGTAACTCTCAGCATTAAACAGCTCTTCTTGTCAGTTGAGTCAGAGCAGTGTAGACAGATACTGAGATAACCCCAGGCTAACATTAGCATTGGCTTGTTGCTATATGTTTCCATTCAAGGATTAACACTGGCAACGAGCTGTCATGTTTTCCAATATGCCCCATCAATCAGCGTCAGGCAGAGGGTGGTCACACAGCTCTCTCTAAGCTTCTTGTTGATTTTTGTATTTTCAGTGTAAACCATGCCGCAGTAATTAGTCATGTCATTTATGTTGACGAAATGTGAAGCCTACGGAGACTTGGTATTTGCTGTTTACATTACTGAATAAAGTATATACAAGCCCGTAATATGAGAGGGCTGTGTCATTTTTTAAACAAAACAAATTATACTCGAGTGATCTCATTACTGTTAAATATTTGTATTTCTGGAAAGGTTATCCCGCAATAAACAATCATGAACTTGATAGTCAAGGGGTCTGAAGTTAACTCTCAGACCCCTTGGATTGTTGATGTTCAGGAGATAATTACTGAAGGCAGTTTCTATACCAGATAGTATGTGTAATGTAGGACATTCTGTGGTAATTTTGTTGCATTAGGATTCAGCCTGTTGTCTTTCTCTGTTTCCCAGCATGCAGTTCTCTTTGTGGTAGTGGTCCTGGAGTTGTCCCGGGATCTAAAGGGTCTTCAGGGAGCTCTCTGATGCACTCCATCATCAAACTGGCCTCAGGGGTTGCCCCTGACAACAGCTCTATCCAGAAACTGGCCTTCTACCTCCTCACAAACCTGTCCATATCCCGGGACTGCAGGGGTCTCCTTCAAAAGGTACTAGATTCACCGCCACACTCGGGTGGTGAATTTTAATTCTGTGGAAATTTTTACCCTCTTAAAATGTGTGATTTGGGAGACGTTGATGCTAATCACAAGGCAGAGCTATAAATGGCATGTTTAACACTTGTGCTGTATCACAACTTCACACTTACGTTGAGCTGTCATGGAAGTATGTTCTGTATCAATGATGAGTTAATATAACACCCCCCATCTCTTATTTTTGACAGAATAATTTCCTTCAAAGCTTCCTGTCCATATCTGTGCCTAAAGTGTCTGTTAAGACTTCAGTTGGCTCTGGCGGCGTGCTGGCTCTGTGGCTGAAGTTACTGCTGAGTGTGTCTGTGTGGGAGGATGGACAGCAGAGTATCCTCAGACTGACCGGAGCTCTGGACACACTGGCAGGCCTGGCATCACAAAGACACCATGCATTACTCACCCTCCACAACCTCTGCTTCTACCCAGCCAACAAGCCCCATGTCATTGCCAATGGTACAGGGCACAGACACATGTGCTAGTTCTGTAACAGAGTAAACATGGCCAAACCCAACAGTATTAGCAATATAAATAAAAAATGTATTGTTCTACCTCTGCTTTAGCTTTACTCTTGCAGCTCATGATAGTTTAACTGAAGTGCTCTTATTGATTTTTCACTTTACCATAGTTGAATATACCCTGGCACACCCCCTTTTTATCTGAATGAGAAACTGATTAAAAAAAAAAAAAGTATATTAACTTCATATCCTCTGTGGACATATTGCATTTTTTACGTTCTAATAAAAACATAACAGATACAGACTATTACAACATTATCCAAAATGATCAAACAATATCCATCCATTTTCCACAATATGAAATGCATGCATGTCATGCTATGCAAAAACACATAGCATGACACATAGCATGTTGTTAGTTTGTGGGTGTGCTGACAGACGGGAGGGGAAAATGTGGGCTTTTTGTGAAAACCATACTTCCTGTTACGTACATTCATCACAAAATCAAACCTCATTGTGTAACGAGTTAGGCAAATGCAAATGTGATTAAATGCATTCAGAATGAAGATTATAAATTTGCCACCCAAAATCTACAGGAAGTGCAATTTTAGATACAGGACTGACCACTGATTTGAACTTCAAACTCTTCTCTAAGAATAAATTATTTTTGTAAGATTTTTACCAGACAGTGTTTAACTGAAAGAAAATGAACAATATAATTTGTCCTGTACGCCTTTAGTGCCTCATACAAATCTGATACATTATGTATTGCTTTCTCCATATCATAAAAGCCTTCCTCCTTTTCTGTCTGATTTCTCTGTCAGAAAAAGCTATGAAGGTGCTGATCGGCTGTCTGGAGAGTAAGGACCTGGAGACCTGCTGCACTGGAGCATCTGCGCTGTGGGCTTTGCTTCACAACAATCAGAAGGTACAAATGAACACACAAATGCATAACAACACACACCTAATTTAGTGATTCTGCATTAATAGCCTATTATGGGCACTCTCTGGTGGTGGATGCCAAATGAAAATAGATAGGATCCCTGTTATCTGATTTGGCAGGACTTTGATGAATCCTGTTGAAAAGATTGTCTTCCTTTTTCTAATGCATCTATTTAATTTTCTCCAAAGGCCAAGACCTCCTTAAAGTGTCCCTTGATTCGATTGAGGCTTGAGGAAGCGTATACTAGCGCTAAAATGGGGGGTATGTGTTTGCTTACTAATACAAAATAATGACCTCTTAAGGCAATTTAGACAATCTGATTTTTCTTCTACTCCAGATAAAGACCAGAAGGAGGAGCCAATGAGAAACTACCTAATGAAGTGCCTTGAAAACCTTTCCCAAATGCTGAAAAACTAAATACTGTATTTATGCATTTATGTAGTATTTATTTATTTTTTGTATCATGTTTTATATGTCAAGTTTTAACTTTTTGATATTAAATAATGGGATTTTAGTACATCAGTCACAGTTATTAGTTTGTTTTTTTACAATTATTTGTTACATCAGAAAATTCCTCATGCCATGATTCTTGCTGACAGTGGGTTTGCCTATCCACAGATCAGGGGAAATTACCCTGGTGTCATCACCCATTTTTCTTCATGGAGCTAGCAAAGTGAATTGCTATACTCTGAAACATTCCTGGCAAAGTAATAACAATACAGTAGTCAATAGCGTATTAACTATTCTGACTTGAGTTATTCAACAGTTATTTCATTGTTTTCTATTATAATGGAAAGTTACAGCTTATGCTGCAGCACCAATTTGTGAGACATTTACTTGATTTACTTGCAGAAACTGATCACTTTGCCTGTTATGTGTTCCACTTATGTTTAATACATAGAAGTGAAAGTTGTGAAAATCAACAAAGAAGAAACTCTGGTGGTACAATGTTTCTTTAATTCTTACCATTTGCATTGTAAAAGGAGAATTTCCACGATACTATGCATTAAGTGGTAGCTTGATCAAAATGTGATCAAATTAATCATGTCAAATTAATTATTGTTATTGCTGTTGTTAACCAGCCTAGCATCATCTTAGCATCAAATGTGCTCCAGTCTCTCAAGGGTTAGCCTGTAGATAAAGGTTTGACAGGAAGCGTGTAACTTCAGTTGTCTCTCGACTCGTCACATCAATGCTGCTTTCATTCTCCCACTGTGGGGCAAGATGGGAGCTGTAAACAAGGATCACTGGTACATCGTGGTACTCCTATTTCTTCCCATTAAAGGTATGTAAGGCAAATATGAAGCTTATCCAATCCATTTATCAGTGTTAAATATCATATGCCATGTTAAGTCTGTTGAAACCTGTACAATTGTACAATTGTAACGTTAACTTTTGGCATCAGGAATTTGTAGAGGGGTAACTGTGGTCACTAACATCATCTGGTCCTAGACTTTCCAAATAAACTGATTTTCTTAAACTCTAGTCCACTGAAAATTTTGTCTGACTTGAAAATGACTTGTAGTTTAGTTTGGAAGAAAACGTTGGAAAAACTCTGGATCTTGATCAGTAGTTATTGTCAGTGGTGTTGGGCTCATTATCTCTCCCCGGAGACAGACTGCGATCTGTGAAAGTGCTAATCTGCACAGCACTTTATAAACATTTCCTTCATGAGACACTTCTCACAGGTGCTATCCTCTGCTAATGACTGTAGATTATTTAAGTCCAGTTCAGACTGGGACATCTGGGTGTTTCATTATTCTGGTAAAAATAAAAAAACTACATGTATAAACTCATATTCCTAAATATTACATCAACTAACAGACATATTTTTGTAGCAGTGGTATCAATAGTAGTATGCATTATTGTATGTGTGGTACCCAGTAGTATAGTTGCAAACTTCACTCTTTTAACTTTTATCGTGATAACAACCAGCCTGTGGTCTGTGTGCAGTGCAATCGCAGAAGGAGCCGGTGGTCACCGTGGCTCTGGAGGAGGGCATGGTGCTGGACTGTGTGTGTCCCTGGAACGGCAGCTTCAGTATGGTCTCCTGGACTAAAGGCCAGGACAAACATCCCATCGCAGTGTTCCACCCAGAGTTTGGCGTGTCCTACGCACACCAGTATAGGGAAAGAGTGGAGTTTCTGAGGAGGACTCCTCTGGACGGGAGCATCACCCTGAGTAACGTCACACACCAGGACCTGGGCCAGTACCACTGCTCTGTGCAGACCTTCCCACAGGGGCCCTGGAGCCACAGCATCCAGGTGGAGGACCTGGGTAAGTTGCACACATCAGCCTTTGTAGAGAAGATATTTTCTACTGAGCTATTTACTATCTTCAAGAAAGATGTAATGCAAAAATGGGTTAAGGCAAAATCTATATAAATCTAAAGCAACTTATGTTTGCTTGCCCTGAGAAAGAGGCCGAACATAAGGCACATGGGTTTTGACTTAAGTCTATCTATTCAAATCCCATCAGTAAAATGTCCGCACTATTTGATTGCCAACATGGCATTATAATAAAATTTAAATCTAAAATTTTAAGTTTTATTCAATTCACCCTTTTAAAAAGTATTTGGCATTGTTTTTTTGTTTTTTTTAACAGACACCAAAAAGTACTTTGGCAATGTACTGCTGTTACTGGGTTCCAGAATGAATTCACATGATATTATCTAAAATAAGCTTTTCATTTTAGTTTTATCCTTAAAAAGTCTAGTTGGATACAAGTGAACTTATGCTCAAGGTCAATATAAAAGCTGTAGTATACATTGCTGTAGTGGAACATTTTCTGTTCCACCATAAGCTCATATTTCCGGTCTTTCATCTCAAAGCTGTTGTTTGGTTTCCTGTCTGCTGTCGTATTGTATCTGACAGATGAACCTCCAGCAGAGGATGAAGACTGGAGGACTGAAGGGGAGGGTTTAGAGTACCCCTCCCCTGAGCTGCGGGAGCCCAGTCAAGAGGTTTGGGCAGAGCTGAATGAAAACCTGACCCTGAGCTGCACAGGACTGCCTAATGTGACAGTGCATCAGGTCATGATGGAGAAGAGGGCAGGGGTCCGGCCCTGGGACATCATCGGTGTGTGTAAGCTTTTGGACAGGGGTCTTCTGACGGAGGACTACAGCGAGAGGGGCAGTATTGTCTGCGCTCACACTCTGGACATCAGCCTGCACCTGCTCAACGTTCAGAAGGAAGACAGTGGTTTATACCGCTGCACCTTCCACACAGATACAGGGACCCACATCACCAACATGACCCTGTCTGTATCTGAGCCAGGTGCGCTCCTGTTTTAACGTCTCTTCTTTTCTTCATAATTGCCATATTCTTAAGAAATAGTATCACCAGAACTCATATTAATATAAACATTAGTGGTGAGAGTACTTCAATTCTACCTACAAAAAAGGAAGTCCATAGTACATATACCACAATGATCCCAGAATGTCTGATAGTGAAAGATATCGTACAATAATAAGTAATAATCATTTTGTTGTACTACTTTTTTATTTGCATATCATTACTGCAGTTAAGTTACTTTGACTAGAGCTCTTCTTTGAACTGTAAACACCACATAACCATCTGTGACATCTGGTTCACACATGCTGAACTGCAATTTCCTGTAAGCTTGCCCCATTGCCAGACTTTGCTTATACTTAGGTTTCAGTCCCTCATTTTAACCTCATTTTAAACCTCTGTAAACTTTTTATTTTTTTTAATTTTGTCTTTATCAGGTGGCATCAGTCTGTCCATATACATGTTCTATATCTACTGTGGTGTTGGGGCTGCTGGCCTGCTTCTCCTAACAGCCATCATTATAGTTGTGGTCAGACACAGGTAAATTCTGACCTAAATATAGACCATTCATAATTCATCTCGACAACAGGATTGTTTTTATTTTTTCTGTTTTAGGAGCAAAAATAAACAAATAGAGTATAGAGTGAAAAAACGATATCGGGCACACAGACAGGTAAGACAGCATTTTTAATCTCTATAATTACTTATTTTCTTTACTAATTTCAAACCCCATTAAAGGGACAGTATGATTTCAAGGTACTTTACTTTATTGTCCCTGTAGGAAAATTTGTCCTCTGCATTTGACCCATCCTTCAATTCTGCTGGAGCAGAGGGCAGCGCGTTACGCACCCAGGGACCCATGTCTGTGAGCTCGTTCAAGTCAAATATATACATATAGCTTTTACTGCTACCAATTGTAAGGGTGATTTATTCTAAATTACAAAAACAATGGAACAACATGGCCAAGGTCTTTTTGTTAATTTGGATGTTTTGGTTCTCAAGACAAACCTCACATTAGTCTCTCATTTGGGTTGCCATTTTGAATGCTGAAATCCATTTGGTTTAAATTTAAAAGAAATACCGGAGAATCTGTGCGTTCACATGAGGCATGGTCAGCCCAATACTGAGAATGAGAAAAATGCATTTTCCTCCTTATGCCATTTAAGGCACTGGTAACTCAGGCTCAGTTTTGATTGTTGTACCTTTTCTGTAAGTGTGCAGAATACATACTGTCCCTTTAATATTTTTTAGCATTCCAACTTATATGATTAAACTCAGCAGCTTTTCAGGATGTAGCTAAATAAATATGGTATTCTGTATACTAAAAAGAGTGTGCTTAAACGGCAGATATACGATGTGTACATGGCTCTTAGAACTGATGCTATATTCTGCAAAGCTGCCCCATCCTATTGACACTTACTAACCCTGTGTACCACATTTACAGCCAAATATCTATGAGAACGTGTCTGTGTGTCCCAGAGGAGCAAAGAGGCCTATGCGTATGAAGAAGTACCCAGTGTACGCCAACCTGCCATATGTCTCAAAGCACAGGTGTCGTACCTGTAACAGCTCACAGCAGCAGTATGTGTTTGTTTAGTGGTCTCTTTGTACAAATGGAAGGATATATTTAAACAGGCTGCTTTAAGATCTTAGTTAGTATTTCAGTTTGCTGTTGTTTGTTTTAGGACTGGGACTGGCACAAATATTTTTACTGACTTGTAGCCACTCACTACATTATTCAGTGTCTCCACAAAAGTTAAAGGTGCAAGTGCGTAACTTTTCTATTAGAGAGCACGACACCTGTTTGTCTCCATGGAGATGCTATTATATTGCTTGGAATAATACTTTTATATCTCCATGGAGACAAGCATTTGGTATTTCCAAGCCTAGCTGCAGGTCAAATCTATGAAGAAGCCACCCCTCTATTAGTAGGGATGAAAGTTTTTCAAGGTATTTTTTATACATTTAAAGCACTTGTAATAAATGTTCAATAGGTGAAGTTAATGCCTTACTGTGGGAAATTCCAGGCAAAGCTATAACATCTCCATGGTGACAAGCAGGTCTTGGCTCTTCCATCTGAAATTTCACAGTGCACCTTTATTCAAATAATAATGAAATTCAGTGTATGTAAATATATGTATTTCACAATTTGATTTGAATCACTATGTTGTTTCCCTGATATTTGAATTAGTGCATTCATGTAGGATAGCCATTTTAACATTTAAAGAAACCTTTTGTCTGAGTCCAGGCCTGCTCCTTTTAATTACACTTTGCTCTTCATCATAACTGTTGAGGAAATAATTGTTTTTGCATCACAACAATATTTGACAGTTACCACTGGGCTTCACAAAATCCTGTATAATCACTCTTTTCATTTCCCTAACCCTCTGGTAGAAATACAGGACAAAAGCTGGTGTAATTGCGCTCTTTCCCTTTACTCCTGTCCCTCCTGGTTTCCTATTCAAAGCACCACAATGGCTGTCTAATCATCCAGCGGAAACAAAATAGCAGCACTGTACAGAACCGCATTTCCCAGAAGGCTCTCTGTCTAGGATGGCTGCATTCCACTTATTATGAAAGCTACACTCTTAATTAGCCATTCCTGTGCTTTGTTTACCCAAACCTTTTTAATAGTTGTATTTTTATTTATAGTTTTCTTTCTTATGCTGGTTTGTAAATTACACTATGCATGTTTGTAGAGATGGAGAGAATGGCAGAGGAAGTGACCACATAAACATGGACTGAAATGTGCATTATTATGAGACAATGTTTGCAACTTTTTGTGACGAGCAGCAGTGAAAGTGCATGATAAAATCCAAATAAAAGATGTTAAACCCACTGTGATTTTCTCCATTTGTGGGTTGAAATGACACAGGAGCAATCTATTATAGCTTTCACAAGACACAGACATTCAGTTTATTACAGTGTGATTGAAAACATTACATATGTACATTAAGTGAAAACTGTAGTCCTACACTCATACACACATACGAAAGTGCTACTGACACATAACAGTGGACAGAATACAGAATCCTCTAAGAAATAATCACATTGTAATGGGACTAACGAGAAGTAGTGCAGAAAACATTTTTACAATACATTAATACTAAATTAAGTTAAAGTAGACAATACATTTGACTTAAAAGTATATCTAAACGCAAAATGAAGTGAAAAACTTCTCATACAAATGAAAGATACTTGAAAGTGCTACATGGTTGAGTAACAAAGACAAAAACTCACCACTCAAAATTTAAATAAATAAAAATACATTTGCTTTGCTGCCTGATTGTCATCCATTTTATCAACAAACACTAACACATAGAACACAATGAGGTTTAGGTTATTTTAGTGTGTCTTGAAATCTACAGTCACAACAAAGGTCTGGTTTTGGAAGGCACTTCTTACTGAACCATACACAGATGGGGCAATATGAACATGGATTGAAATTAATAATGTTCCTAATTAGGTCAATAAAAATATAAAACTAAAACTATACATTTAAATATATTCATTGGCAGAGGTGGGCAGTATCCGGTTACATTTACTTGAAGTTTCTTTTTAAAGAAACATTTCAGGGTACTTTTCTAGCAGCAAACTGGCCTACTTAAGTAAGTAACAGTACTCTTATGTGAATAAAAGTTTTGTTTTGAGTACAACAGCGAGTGACAAAAACTGTATGTTGACAATATGAAAAGGTTTGAACATTTGTGTTTCTTGCACTGCTCCTTCTGATTTGAAAAGAGCAGATTTTGTGCATTTGTTCTTTCAAATACATTAACTTGACATTTTAAATTAGATATTACATCCCGACAGTCACTCTTTAAGTTACTCCTATTTGAGTAGTACTTTTCCCAACTACTTGATTGACTTGTTTAGGATATTCATAAATTTGTACTGCCCATCAAAGTTTGTCTATCTCTTCTGTGTTTTAAAAAGTAAATGACATCCACGTGGCATAACTTGGGACATGTACAGCAGACTTGTACAGATACAAAGGTGCTGCAGATCAATCATAGTTAAAATTACTAGATGTCGCGTACTACATTTTTCAACTTTACATTGTTGAGATGAAAAATTGTTTGTCAAAAATATGGTGTTCCTCCGAGTGCTGAGTCTGCACTTTATTCAGATGAGCCATATGTTCTCTCATCAATCACTATGTAATGTAGATGTTAATGAAACATGGGAAAACTAAAAACTACTAAGCATTTTGGTGCACTTGAAGTTGCTGAGGTCACAAATAAGCCAAGATGAAATATCCCTCTTTTAAAGGCCTTCTTATTGTCTACAGTTGACACTATAGGTTTTAAGGAGCACTGGGAGGTCCTATATTACATGTTTCACTATACAGATTTCTACAGGTTTTCTACAGTAGCTGGTTTGAAACAGTCCACGGTTTTGGTGTCGTCATTGAAGAGGTCTCAGGCTGCAACTCGACGCGTGACCACTAGAGGGCGTCGGTGCTTCTTCTTGGAGTTGGCTGCGCTCCTCTTCCTCGGGCTCGTGGTCTGACAGAAAACTGGGGTACGTCTGTGCGCGAGGGATGAATGTTAGACTCAGACCGCTTCCTAAAAAAGACAAGAGGAAAAATAACTTGTACCATAAGATATAATATGGTAAAAAAAAAAATAAGCTATTGTTTAGGTGCTGTTAAAGATGCACTATGCGATTTTTTTGCTTGTTGCCATGGGAATGTTATAGCTTTGCCTGTAATATTGCACAGTATTACATTACATGTATCTATTTCTCACATTTAATTACAAGTGATTTTATTGCTTAAAAATACCTTGAAAAACCTGCATACTGGCTTTAAGTGTGCTTTCCTCTCCACAGAGCTGACCTGTACAGTGGCCTCATGGTGCCTCCTGCTTGTTTCATTATGTAGATAGATTTTTAGAAGTTTAATGCCACACTGTGGAACATTCTAGGCAAAGCAATAACATCTCTGAACAGGTGGCAGACACTTGACCAGAGAAGTAACATAGTTCACCTTCAGATAAGGCTGTACACATGGCCTTATTCAACCTGGATGTGTTGCTTAGTTACAGTACTTAAATAACCTTTAACATACTAGCCTAGCCTCTGATATAGCATAGAGAAAAATAATACTGAGAAAGCAGTTTGTCTAACATGTTTGGGAAAGTCTAGATAAAGAATTACATTAGAAATAAAGTGTGTTTTTTTCTCCTTTAGTAAGTCATTTCCAGTTAGTTTAGCTGACAGCCTAGAATCTAACTTTTATTGTAATGATGATGAAAATACTTCATTTTCATACATCAAATTTCACACCTGAGTTTCACACCATGATCTACACACCTTCTCTTTCTCCCCCTCTCCTCTCTCTCTAACCTTATGACCACATATTTAGCCGAATATTGTTCACTTTCCCATATTTATATCAGCACTTCACAATCATATAATATAAGATTATCAAATTATACTCAGTGCAGTTTAAAAAATGAGCCTAACATGTTCTAGCAAAGTAAGCACGTTACCATTACAAAACATGGTTAAAGTGCCCGTATTATGTTATTTTCCAATCTATGTTATAATGTGGTTTCCTTATAAACATACCTGGAGTTTTGTTTTGTTTCATTCACACAAATTCTGCTTATTTAAGTTGAGTTCTTCTCTCAAACAGAAAACACTTGTTCATACAGGAAGTGCTGCACTGTGTTTTTAAACTCCATATACCTTGACTAGAATCATTTGGATGATTTCAGCCCTGGAACTGCCCATTTCTACTCAATAAAAGTTAAAAGGTAGACGTTAACTTGAAAACTACCGCTTCATGACATCACAAGGTGCAACAGAGCATTTTGAGCTTTGGAGATGTAGACAGACCAATAGTAAAGAGTTACTAAAATATCCAGGTATGTTTTTGAGGAGGTCATTATAATATACCTTTACATTCACAAGAGTAAATTTTGCATAATATAGAACCTTCAAAATAAGTGGAAAATCCCAAATATAACTTCTGACCTAACTTCAACTTTGCATCTCCACCTTAGTTTGGACTAATTAGGAGTTTCTGTCGTCTCACTGTGCTCCGAGTGCACCGTCGGGGACTAAAGGATCCTTGTGGGCGGAGGGGTTTGCAACTGTGACGATGTTAATAATAAATGAGGATGCTGTTCGGGGCGGGCAGGAGATAGAGTCGCTATAGTTGCTGCTGATCGTGCACTGAACAAGGAGGAAGTGGGCCCTGATCAATATTTCAGAAGGCGCAAAAATAAAAGCCCAGAAACAAAGCTGTAATCAACTTTAACTACCACTGTACCACACTGTATGCACACAGCTAAGTCAATACACAGCATGGTTTTCAAGTACATCGGCCTTCTCGGGTTAATTGAATGTTGATTAACAAATTAAATTTTGAATTTGTTTCCAGGGAGCAATCTTATTCCAGGGTCATATTGATGGAATAGACAGAGAGATCATTCGGGATCTTGCCCCTTCAGCAGAAGTGGTTCTTCAGTAAACATTTCACATTATAAAGGACACAGTTATGGCTAATCGGTGCACAAGGACAATTACTGATTCAATATTCGAACTTAAAGAGCTCCAATCTGGGTCTAAACTTTGGCAAGCATTTGCGATTAACACTTACAATGATGTGAAATGCACTGTACTGTATTAAAGCATTTCAAATTTGAATCAATCTGTGTAAAGATTCTGCCTACTGTTGCTGATGCTGCTGCAGAGCTGTTTGGCTTTTGAATTTCAAAACTGTGTAACCTTTCTGATGGAGGGTCCGTCACCTGTTGCTTTTGTCTAATATGCTTTGCCTGGATTGTTCCACCCTGTGGTATAAACTTGACTGTATTACATTTTGATTGCCAAAAATCCCCCTGCTTGTTTCAATCGCTAAATTTGATGCCATTTTATGGAAGATTTCCACAAAGATCTTTTATACCTTAATGTGATTGCCAATATAATTTTAGTTTTCATTTGACCCTACTACTGCTACTTTGTGCACGAGGCAGGCTACACTCTGCCAATAATCAGCCAGTTGCAAGACAGATATAATGGGATTATGGGCATTTGAGCAACAAACCTATTGTCTATACTTTATTATATGTTTATATCAATTCTAATTAGAAATTAGGACAACATACTTATAGGTAGTATTTTTAGGATAAGATATATAATGCAAAGATGTTACACAGAGAGAATCTGATTAGCTCACTTCTGTTTGAGCAAAGGTAAAACACCACAGAGAAAAAAGCACATGGCCGCAGATCCTATTGACTGATCTTTCCGAGGACAACGACAGGGCTGCACAAGGATCATCTGAAAGCACAAAAAGATGATCCTGAACCGAGCGATAATCAATGTCAACATGGAGACAAGAAATCCGTCTCCCTGTGAGTAAGAACACAAGGAGGACAGTGTGGGGGCATGACAGGAGCGGGCATAACACGTAACTCATCCCAGGGACTGAATAAAGACAACAAAGAGACATTTTGAAATCTATATAACGCAAAAACAAGGGGGCCACCTCCTTGTTCCTCCCTCTTGGCACCTAATAGATCGCTAAAACAACTGATGTGCAACCGGGCAAAACCCTTTCATATGTTTGCCAAGACAATCCCTCCCTCTCGCCAACCAAGGCCAATTTGGGCAGGGAAAGAGAGAGAGGGACAGAGAGAAAAAGAGATGAAAAGAGAGAGAGGAAGAGATACGGTATCATGTCCCCACTCGTAAACAGTATTTTCTTATAGGAGCGAAGCAAGAGACCTGACAAGACTGACAGCTATGGGGAAAATGATGTCTGCTATATTTACACACACAAGCCAATGCCGTGACACCAAAATCACGTTCCTATATACAGACTAGATTAAAATATACAGGCCATAAACAGGCAAGGTTACAATATTAAAGATGTACTGCATAACATTTCTAGTGGAGAGTCCGCCATCTGCTTGTCTCCATGGAAATATTGTTACTTTGTCTTGAATGTCTCCCCTTGTCTATCACAAGGGAGACAAGCAGGTTACAGCGCTATGCTACATTATAATTCAGATCTGTGGAGAGTCGAGTCTATTCACTGAAGGAATGATTGTATTTTTGAGCAACAGAAACAGCCATAATGAATAAATGCTAGATGGAAATGTTTAATGTCGTACCATGGAACATTCCAGACAAAGCAAGAACATCTCCATGGAGACAAGTGGGTAGCGGACCCTCCATCAGAAAAGTTGTGCAGTCTACCTTTAAGTAGAAGGGCAGAAGCTGAATTTAACAAAGCCAGATCCGTTTTGGCTGTACCTCAGATAATTTGGCATAGGCTACCATGGGAAGTTTTAGCCAACTCAGCCATTAAAGAAACATCAAGAGATTTGCGGTTTGAAAAAGGATAGTAAAAAACTAGAAGCACTCGTATTAGTACATTTACATCTACTTAATTTGGATTCATTAAACATAACAGTCTTAAACTTTTTTGGTAGAGAGTCCGCCATGTGCTTGTTATTGCCGATGTTATTGTACTGCCTTGAATGTTCCACAGTATGACATTAGTCATATGTGTGTATATGTGTCTTGCATTTTTACAACTGCAGGTGTGTTTGTGCTCAAAAATACATTGAAAAGCATGTAGGCTGTTCTTACAGTGAGCCTCTCTCCATTTCTAACCTGTAACTTTGCCTGGTAGTGTCATCTGCTTGTCTCCATGGATATAGAGAAGTTTAATGCCATACTATGGATCTTTCAAGACAAAGCAACAACATCCCATGGAGACAAGCAGGTTGTGGACCCTCTACCAGAAAAGTTACACAGTGCACCTTTAAGATTGTCAATCACGCTTATAATATTTTGATAAAAGTTTCCATCTAAATCTTAAAGGATTCTTCTGAACCCAAAAACTATTTATGTGTTTGTATTAAAAAATAAATTATTGAATAATTAGACTTAAATAGGGCAGTCATTCAAAATTAACAATCTGTTACAACAAATATGAGCACATTTACAAAATTCAAGTTGAAAAAGAAGTGAAATAAAAGTGCTAATGAAGCATCTGGCTGAAGTCAAGTTTGTTTACTGAAATGTTTATCAAATTTCATTTAACAAGGATGAGTATTTTGCAGATGTTTTATTGTGTTAATATTTAGTGCTTATGAAATTAAGCAGAGACAAGGCCATCTGAATGGATTAAGAAAAATGAAGATATGATATTTTACTTAGTTTGTGCTTTTATTTGTTTACTTGTCCCCGTAAATCTTACACAGTTTCCAATGCAACACTTTTGTGACTGAAAAGCAACTTTCTCATTCATCAAAATTCAAAAGTGTTACAAAGATAATAACATTCAAAAAAAACATATTACTCATATCACTCCCTTCCAAACAAACTATATTTGCATTTGAATTGCCAATGCTATAGTGGTGGTAAATAAATAGAAAGAAGTATGAGTTTGAATATTATAAATTTACAAGGTGGAAGTTTGACCTTTGAAACCCACATGTAATCGTCTGCTTGTTTCTAGGCATAAACAGGTGCAGTCCACATTGTAAAAGTAAAAAAGTAAGTAAGGCATTTTTGTAGTGCTGGAATTCCCTTGAGCTAAACCTTTAAACACAATATTGATCAATAACAACTTCAGGTGGAGGGTCTGCCAGCTTGTCTCTGAAATAGGCACTACTCTACAGTAAAAAAATCTTTTAATATTCAAATAATATACAGACGATCAAATCTGAACAGTATCTTCCTCATTATCAATCTAAAATATGAAAAATGTACTTCAATACTGACCAAAAAAAAGTAATCACCGCTGTTTAAATAAACTTTTCCACAGGAATCATTTATTTCTGGCTAGTCTTTTGGACTCTCAGCAAACCTCTCCCAAAACACTGTTTTTAATCTTAAATTGCTGCATTTCGTCCAATGAGGCACTTGGGATGTTTGCGAGTTCTATCCAGACAAACAGGAGATGATCAGAGGTAGTGTTCAGTGCCAGAGCTACAAAAACACAGATAGGTGGATAGCCCTCAGCGGGACTGGAAACTCGTTGTGTAATTACCCCTGCGGACCCACAGGGTATTTGAGCGCAGCCGGAGCATGACTCGGCAAATTGACTGTGCTGATTGGATATTCATCGTGCGTGCAGAGATAGGGCCAACCCAGACGCCAGGGCCCAAGATCTGATTTAGTGCATTCATACCTCAGACATAATAACAGATATACAGCATCATTTAATGTATAAAAAATAATTACATTGGGTTGAAGTTAGTCGAATCAACATAACTTTTCTAGAGGAGGATCTGCTTTTCTAGATATAATTGTTCCACAGCATGTTACAGTACTGATCTACCTACAGAGGCAAGTAGGTGACGTCACAAGGCCAAGTTACAGGTTAGATCTGTGGAGAAGTGACTCACGCAGTAAGAATGCATGTTTATCAAGGTGCACTAGTAATTACAAGCAAGACTAAAGGCACAATTAGTCATTTAAAGGGTCTGATTTTAAGCCATGAGTCCTTTCTGACACTGTGATATTGCACCATGACACATAAACAACTCTCTGCGATTATTTTCACATGATTCTTAGTAATAATGTGCTTTAATGGACAAAAGAATGTGTCCCTGCATTAGTTATTGCCTGAGAAATGTTAGGTAAATGCTATGTAAAATGAATCGATTATATTTCATAGTTATGGCAGTAGTATGGTAGTAGTATAGTAGTAAAAATAACAAAAGTTATTGTTTATAACTCTATCCTCAAACCTAAATCAAAACAAACTAAGAAAACAATAGGGCAGGTCCAGGTCAGGTCCAGAGGTGTGAAAACACCATTATGGCCCTGAATGGTTCTGCTGACAAGACCCCAACACTCCACTCCCACTGCATATTGAATAGGCCCACCTGACTAAGAGAAACTGTAAACAAATAGGTGTGGTCGTCTCAGAGTCATTTCACTGTAGTCAGCTCCTCCCTTCAGGCAGATTTAAGGCAGTGTCCACCAGCGTCTGACCAGAACTGAAGAAGCAGCTTGGATGAGCTGCGAAACGTATTCGACCAAATAAACTTTGTCCAGTTGACAAACTGAATTTCTCCTTTTGCCATAATAAGAGAGAGGAAGTTATGTCCCATTTTTTCTTGCTCAAATGTGGACCTCCTAGAAAGTTTTCAAGAATCATAACCCTCCTGTCAAACGCAGTGCGAGCAGAACCCACAGAAGGTCCTGGGAGATTTCTCACATCCAGTGCAGTTTTTGGCCTGCTCATTAGCGCCTCCTGTGTGCACTCCCCTGACACTGCACGGTGGTCCCTGCACTCCTGTCAGTCCCAGGGATCACCTTGTCTCACTGCTTGTGTGACGAGACCTTTCCTGTGTCCTCCAGCACACTGAAGCATTCAATTTATTCATGGGAAAAGGGGAAAATCTCAGAGTGGGCTTGTTTCAGATGGGATGGACACACAATGGGAGTAGGAGGGGAGGGCGAGGTGCCAGCGTGATGGATGAGGAGAGGAGTTAGGAGAGGAAGAAGAGAAGCAGGAAGTTTACAGACACTGGCTTTATAAATAATGACCTGTGGGTCTCTAAGTGAAAGTTACTCAGGTTTTGAAACATTGTTGTGTATGTTTAAGTAATGAGTTATAGGCTAAGGGAGCGCACTCATCCCCATGTCCCCCATTAATGTAGCATCTAATGACAGTATTCATTCAAAGTGCACTAACTTTTCTAGTGGTCACTGGTGGAGTACGTCACCTGCTTGTATCCATGGAGATGTTATTGCTTTGTCTGGAATGTTCCACAGTATGGCGTTAAACTTATCTATTTTGCTAAAAGAAATACCCTGAAGAGTATGCCTTCTTACTGTGATGACTTGTAATTCAATTGTAACTTGGCATGTGGCGTCATTTGTTTGTCTCTATGGGCATAAAAAATAGTTCACTTAGTTTAATGCCATACTGAGGAATATTCCAGGTAAAGGAGTTAAATACAAGCAGGTGGCGGACCCCTCACCCATAGAGCATCTTTAAATACTTTTTATACCTTAAATACTATTTTAGTCCTGCTTTGTTTTGGTAGTGATGTGCTGATTTGGAAGAGGTTTTAGACCAGATGCTCTCCCTGATACAACAACTCTCTCGATTAGTCAGGCTATTCAGTCACAGTCCACCTGGCTCCTTTTGATTAATTACATATTTGTTTAATAGTGATTTATTAATCAAAAGTGTTACAAATAAATCTTCTTTTTTTAAGTTTAGATAAAGTTCAGAGCGTACACAAGTTTGTCACACTTTATTTTACATGAATCTTGAATCCCACCTGTATATAGCAACCTGTAATTACGTTATTACATTGTACTTGTATAAGTGGGGGTGTTATGTAAAATGGACTTTATGGAGCTTTCTTCCGTGTTATAATGTTCCGTTATGAAAAACACGCCTGAAGTGGTTTTATTTCATCCATGCATGTTTGAGTAAATACAGTTAGTGTTATGATTCTGTCCAAGAGTCCACAAGGCTACATCACCCATGCTCCCACACTGCAATTTTCTATAAATATATAAAAGCATCGTGCAAAACAATACACTAGAACTGTTATGTGTTAACAGTGACTACCCCAAAGAAGTGTAATACCCCCTCCTGAAGGTGGGGGTAGAGGATTCGGGATACATTACTGCTTGTTACGTTAAAGGTACAATATTACAAAAAAATTAAGCCATGTTATGTTGTTACTTCATCACAAACATACCCGGAGTTGTGTTTTGTTTCATTCACACATGTTTGAACAACTCTTTATTATTGTCTGTCTGTATCTCCAAAGCTCAGACTGCCCTGTTCCACCTTGTGATGTCAGGAAGTGGTAGATTTCAAGTTATCAGTCACATTTTACCTTTTAGTTCAGTAGAGATGGATGGATGAAATTATCCAAATGATTCTAGTGAAGGGGTATGGAGTTTAAAAACACAGTGGAGCACTTCCTGTATTACTACATTGTAACATGGATCAGAAAAATATGTGCAGTATGGACCCTTTAATACTTGTTGTTACACAGTGTTGCATAAGGTTTCTGGCTCAATGTTGCCATGGTGAATTATATAAAACCACCTTCATAAAATCCCACCAAAAGTGACTGCTGAGACACCTGGCTGCTTCACTTCTAATTACAGCCTGTTTCTTCCTTGTGCGTATTTATGTTTGGCCCTCCTCTGGGCTTCATTACTGACTGAACTGAACTGGCCTAATATGATAATCAGAGTGTGCATGCCTGTACCTTGGTAACTGTAGAGATCTCCCACGCTGTTCTGACGCGTGATGTGCTGCCAGTACGCGCTCCGAGGTAGAGAGATGGACTTGGTGAGTATCTCTCTGGAGTGGATCTAAAGCGGACACAGAAGAGATGCTCAGTCTAACACACAGTCATTGTGAGTCATTCATTCACAGCTCGATGTAATACCAGTGCAACACGCTTATGGTTAGGAGCTTATGTTATGGAGGGAAGAATGGAGGGAATGAAAGGAAGAAAGGAAAATGTGCAAAAAAAAAAAAAATGTACCATATTGTCATTGTGAATAATTCATTCTCAAATCTATGGGTGCATTCACACTTTTTTTTTTGTTCTTTTTATTTTGTTGATTTTTATAGTGGACTTGCTTTGGTCCAGTTGTAGTCCTGGTTCAGCACTGGGACTAAACTCAGACTTAACATAGACTAGAGCCACGTTAAGTCTGAGTTTAGTCCTGTTTTTATTGTGGTATTTATAGTTTGAATGGAACATATAATACCAGTGAACAACACGCTTAGAATCCTATATTATGGAAGTAAGACTGAAGGGAAGTTATGCCAAAAAATAAGTAAAAAATGTCAAAATGAAATAAAGGAAGGATGAAATAAGGAAAGTAGTCTAGCACATTGTCACAGTGAGTCATTCATTCAAAAATAACTCTATGTACCAGTGAAATACACACTTAAGATTTGATGTTATGGAAGGTAGAATAGCGAGAGAAGGAAAGGAAGACAGAAAGATGGAAATAAAGAAAGAAGGAAGCAAGGAAGGAGATATGAAAAGAAATAAGAACATTTAGCACATTGTCACTAGCAGTTACACGTGCAGTCTAAATCTGATTTTGGGTTAGTTTTTATTGTATTTTTGGAGTTATAAGATGCTGAAAATACTTCAAGAGGTTCAGACAGCAGATACTTAAAAGTTCAGAAAGCAGATAATAGTCAGATTTTGGTGTGCGTATGAACATAGCCAGTGTGAGTCATCAACAGCTCTATAATACAAATGAAGAACATGCTTAGAACAGTTTGTTATGGAAAGTAGAGCAGAGGGAAGGGATGGAAGGAAAAAAATAAAGATGGAAGGATGAAATGAAATACAAAAAGAAGTGTACTATCTCTCTCTTTCTTTAAAACAAATGAACAGTAGTTTTAGGACCTGTAATTTTAAATATGCTGTGTGACTTAACAGGAAATAATATGGAATACAATTAAGACAAAAAAGCCAGTGATAATGGCATGCTATATTTTCCACACAGCTGTTTTTTTGACAGTGGTTGGTTTGATGTAGGTGTTTATGTGATTTATGGAGCTGAAGGTAAATAATGCACTTGGAGAGACGCCAAAATAGAGAGGTCTAGAAGTAGAGCCATATGGACAGGGCTCATCAAACACAAGGCGGGACCACATAAATAAGTAATACAAATGATCGAAGGAAAGAGAGAGAGGTTACAAAGAATATCAATGAGAGGAGGTTGGGAGGTGTAAGTGGACCAATTGTTGAAAGTTATAGTAATAGACTGTAAAAAGGACAATACTATTATAGTAGTTGTTTGGAAGGTTGTGCTATATAAATCAAAGGCAAAAAAAGGAGAAAATTTAATTTGTCAACTGGACATAGTTTATTTGGTTGAATACGTTGAATACGTTGGTTGAATACCAAATAAACTATGTCCAGTTGACAAATTAAATTTTCTCCTTTTTTTGCCATGGATTCTACCTGGACGACTGAGGGATTTTACATATATAAATCAAAGGTATTGCTTTGGTCCTGGTTTGAGCCCATTCTAGTCCCGATGTAGACTTGGTTTGGTTCTGTTCCACTCCTGGTTTAATCCTGTCTGGTCCAGGTTTAGTTCCAGATTTAGTCCTAGTTTTGATGTGGTGCATGTGCAAGTGTGAACTATAGACTGTATAAAGAAGTGGACTAAGGGAGTGTGATGTCATTCATAGCGTTCTGCTCCAGTAAAATGAAGCTCACGAGGCTAGCAGTTATAAGGGCGAATTTGGAGCAGGGTTCCATATTAGGAACAGGAATTTATTAACGGACCAAGAGAAATAAAAACCCCAGGATCATGTGGAGTGGGTTAATGTGAAGATTTTAAGACCAAAATGACAAAGCTCACAGCAGCAGTTACAGAGAGAAGGTGACAATTTTTCAGTGTAAAGTCAATGTATGTCAATGTATATACACACACACACACACACACACACACACACAGTTCCTAATCATTTTAAGAGCTTTTGCCAGTGCCATGCCACGTCCCCAGGCCAAGAAAGCAAGAAATGAAGGAAAGAGCCAAGTATAAGGTGTGAGGTGGGGGCTCCACCAGGTCCAAGGCAAAATTACTCATGAGAGAGTCGAGCTGTGAGGCCTGGGGGAAAAGTGTGTTTTTGAGCGTGTGAACAGTCAAGGTCTTGTGTATGAAAAAACGACGATGTATTACCACAATTAGCTTCTAAAAATATACTGAGAATTACATTGGCTATCTTTAATGAGAAAACACATGATTCAAAAGCTGTTAGTGTTTTTGCTCCTTTAAGGAAGTCCATAATTCAAATGGTTGATCTTCAGTAATTATCCTTAATGAATAATCAATGTAGAAATATATCCAGGTTTAAAAGAAAGGAAGTCATGAATCACATTTTATTGTTCATTCCTTTTTTAATAAAAGAAAATGGGAACTTTTGAACAAGTTTAACCCATTGCTCTTGGATATTATTATCACTTCATGTATTACCATGTGATATCACAAGGTGGAACAGTGTTTTCAGTTTGAGAGAACTCAGCCTAAATATGCAGAGTTTGTGAGTTAGTAACTGCTAAACGTAAAAAATACCTGATGCTGATGGATGTGTATTTATTTATAGTGTGTTTAATGAGTTATGTAGCGATTTGTAATTTATGTTTGCAAATTTCAATTTAGTTTAATCTAGTATCATTAACATTTGAGAGCAAACTGAAATTCCTGCTGCTGAATTAATACAAGAGTTACATGTATTTCAAGACATGTTTAAATAAGTCTTAACTACAGCTTTAGCAGTTTTATCCACAACAAAACCTCAAATTTAGTTAGATATTTAGTTCTTTGTATAGGATGTTATAGTACCAAACCATTGCTAATAGTCACCATTCAAATCACAGTTTAATTCTTTTTGCAGCCTTATGTACAAGTCCCCCTATTGGCCTACAAGCATATTTTAAGGAGTACCAAAAATTGCTAGTTAAGTAAATACTTCCTGTAGCATTGTTTTGTTGGCTCTGGTGTTTGTTTGCACTGCTGGCTCTACAGTGTTGAGCTGTGAGCTGCAGTTGACAGAGCACCACACACATAAGTTGGCTGTACCTGGGAGCTCTTCTCCAGCTCCTCCATCATGCGCTCGTGCTGCTGGGCAATGGCCAGTGTGGCAGAGTGGACCCTCTGGTAGATCATCTCTCCCTCCCGCGTCTGGAACGTGAACAGTCCCTCTCCAGTGTCGCACATTCTGGGACAAGCATGGACAAATAGATGTCCTTAATTTAAACATTATGAAAGACAGGCATACAATTAAAATGCACACTATTGTCTCATGGAATGCATTTAGACGAGCTTAACTTCTCAAAACCTCACCTCAATAAGCCATGAAAAAGTAAAAGGTCAACTTACCCTGAATATACATGACTTAAGTAAGCCTGACTTCTATAAGCTTGTTCCTGTCTGACTTAAAGCTAACATCTGTATGTTTATTAGATTTTTGTTACCAGTAGATGGTTTTTGTTACCTGGCTTTTGTTCAGGCTCACCTGCGCTCTCTGGTCTTCTTCTGTCAGGCTAAAGCTAGCACACAACCATACAGAAGTAACGTAGATAGCATCTAGTGGTGGTGTGTGAGAATACAACAGGATCAGTTCGGCCAATCTAATGACAAATGGTAGCTTTAATAATAGTAATAATGCATTTGTCATACAGCACTTTTCCAGACACTTTTCCAGACACAGACAGAAAGTTGCTTTAAATAAATCAAAAGACACTAAACTTTAAAGCCCATATTATTATTTTTATTATTAAGTACAACTAACTATATTATCCACTGTACAGCTGTCTCTTGAAGAATAACAGAAAACATAGTGTATTACATTTGTTAGCATTATGAGTCAAGCTCACAACATGAACAATTATCTGAATGTCTCTGCTTACTCTCTCCCCCTTTTTAACCAATCAAATAAGAGCCAATTTGGGCTTGAAGGACTAAAATTACTATATTCATCTACCAGGAACATTGTAATGCCTGAGTAAGACATTTGCACATTGGTCTAACTGACAATCTGTGAGCCCCTCTAAAAACAGCTTTACTACCAAGTGAGTATTGCAAGATATTTCTGACATGTACCTTCCTGACTCAAAGGTGAACCAGGTGGAGTCGCGCCCGTATCGCCGTAGTGAACTGAGCGGCCACATGACGAGCTTTAGCCGTGGGTTGTGAATGTCCCACAGGTAGATGTTCTCGTGGGTGATCTGCATGGTGCACTCGCCGTAGATATCCAGGTTGGGAGTTGGCATTAAATAAACATTGAAGCGTTCTGGGAAAAGTCACAACAGCAGCTTATTAAAAACTCGGATAACAGCAGAACAAAATGCCAAAACAGGAAACTGTGGATTTGCTTTGCTTGTCACGTCTTAGCAATGGCGGTAAAGAAGGGATGGGTTCATTTAAAAACAACACTTCTTCTCATTTACATTCAGTGGTAAATAGAGCACACAGTTTATGGCAGAGAAGCTCTCTTTTGCAGACTCCGTTGTCAGGACATAGGGGTAAACAGATTTCAGAATTGTTGTGCTCATCACACTGGGGGTATATCTTTTAAACTATCTACTCTTTTATCTAAGTTGTCTAAAAACTTAGTACGAAATGTGATCTGTAAACGGTTAACTACCCATAAGCATACAATGTTACTCAGTAAATTTCCAACTTAAACTTTTGTCTCTGCTACAAAGTCAACTGAAGACAAACTTTTTTCAGTACTAATTTACCTAAAGTCCGACTAACAAGATATCCAGGAAGTGAGCTGTCATCAACTTGGACTAGCCCTTTCATGTTAAAGGTGCATTGTGTAGTTTTCAGGTGGATGGTCTGTCAAATCCATTTCTCAATGGAGATGTTATTTTTTGTTTCACGGTATGGTATTAAACCTTTCTATCTTCATGGAGACTAAACCAGAACAAGGTACAGCTGGACCTTTGGAGAGGCAACCCCGCTCACAGTCAGACTGCCTGTTTTTCTAGGTATTTTTGAGCTTTAAAACCACCTGTAATTAAATAAATGTAAGGAGAGTCATTTAATGTCATACTGTGGAACATTCCAAACAGAGCAATCACACATCCATAAAAACAAGCAGGTTATGGACCCCCAACCAAAAAGTTACACACCTTTGCACCTTTAAGCTACCTGAGACAGGCAGTTGGAAAGCAGGGGAGAGGTGCACACTGAGCAATGCACAATGATTTCAAACTAATTATGTTTAATGAATCCAAATAAAGTGGTGCCTGTGGAAGTGTATTTAGCACTCCTACCTCACAGCGGGTCAGACTGAAAGATTGAAAATGTGCCTGTAGCTTGGTCATAATTAGCAATGCTCTTGTGGGTGTATTTTAAGAAGGCTGAAATTAACTCATCTTGGTCTACTTATCGGTGCCTGCTGTTCGGAAGAGCTACTAATGATGTCATTCAAATTAGTACATAACTAATACCAAGCGATATGCTATTGTATAAAGGTGATTTCCTTGGGATTCTTGGGATTTACATGAGCAGTGTTACAAATTCATTATGAAGACTATAGTGGCCCTCCATAGTCAAACAACAAGCTGAACATAATATGGGTAAAACTAATTATATATAGTAAAGTAATCTCGTATTATCTTTTGATACTCATGACCGATATCTGGACAGCACAGACCTTCTGTCTAGAAACCTTCAGTCTCTATGTGCAATTATTATTATTTTTAAGTATTTTCAAAATCTCAAAAGTGTACAACAGAAATACTTGTTTGACTAGTCAACTTAAAAAATAAAATAAATCTGTGACTAGTTGACTTGTAAAATAACTGTTATTTGCAGCCCTACACTTTCTCCTTATTTTGATAAAATGATGCAATAAGTGACAGTTTCTCCATAAATTGTATGGAATAAACTGATTGAAAAATGGATCACCTGTGCCACCATAGGCTCAGTATAAATCTGTGAGAGAAACTGCAGGAGAATTTTTTAGACCAACAGTGAAATTGAAGTGGCACAAAAGTTTGCCATGCTGATAAAATGAGAAATAAATCTGAGTTTGTTTTCTAATCTGAGTTGACTTAACCAGTGGAGAAAAATGAAATGGCTGTTCTTTTCAATGACTCGCCCTTTACAATTGTAACCACTTTTTGCAGCCTGTTGATTTTTCGATTTCCTTGGTGGCTTCACAAATTACACTCCTCTCTTTACTGATATAACCTCCTGTTGTCTGTCTGGCCTCTTTTTCTCTTTTTTCTCCCCTTTTCCATTTCCTGTGTGTGGAATATGCGACAAAGCACATTTATTTCACAGGGCTTTTGGAGCCATAATCTCATCCATCTCCATGACAAGCTTCATTATGAGGGGCGCAAGTGATGCGCAGCACTTCTCATTAGCAACTGGGACAGGGCCTGGCTAGACTGTGACCTGTGACACACACAAACCCAGCACATACAATAGGGCTTCACAGCAGTTATTGACAGAAATGTCCCATATTTCCACAGAGTAATTGGAAAGCATGTGTTCTTTCTGGTGGCTGCCCCTCGGAGGGCTCGGTGCTAGTAACACATGGAGTGCAAACTGTTTGGTGGTGAGAGAGCTGAAAGAGACTGACACCGAGTAGTAGCACTGCGCGGGAATTTATCTCATTGTGGGTACAAAAATCTGTGTACACACTCATTCTACGGGGACCTGCCTCCATTACGAGGACAAAAAACAGCTCTCCATAACGTAAATATTTTTTATTCGATCAACAACATGCAATAAAGTTATTTTAGAGAGTCTGCCACCTGCTAGTCGCCCTGGATATGTTATTGCTTTGTCTGAAATGTTCCACAGTATGACATTAAACTTAGCTTTCTTGCTTATCTTTATTCAGTTACTGGTGTATGTTATCGCCCCCTGTGAGTGGGCTTGCCTTTTTCCCAGATCCGACTTGTAAGTTGGTCTACAGGCATGAAAATAGATAACTCTAATGCAATACTATGGGACATTCGATGAAAAGCAAAAACATCTCCATGGAAACAACCAACTGATGGATGGACCCAATAAACAATGTGACATGGTTAGGGTTTTAGATTGAGTCAGTAGTAACTGGTTAAAGGTCCTATATTACGCAAAATTAACTCCTGTGAGCTTTTAGTCATGTTATAATGTTACCTCAAAAACATATCTGGAGTTGTGGATTGGTTTGTTTGAGTAAGCCTTTATTATTAGTTTGTCTACATCTCAAAAGCGCAAAATGCTCTGTTCCGCCTTGTAATGTCATGTAGTGGTAGTTTATGGTTTAAACACAGCCAAAATATGCAGGATTTGTGTGTTAAACATGTGTGAATGAAACAAAACACAACTCCAGGTGTGTTTCTGCTGGGGAAACAACATTATAACATAGATCAGAAAATAATGTAATGTGGGCCCTTTAATGTCAGGCTCCAGGGAAAGAATCAATGAGTCCCCAATGTGTCCCCAAGAAGCATGGAAACCCAACATGGGTGTGTGTGTGTGTGTGTGTGTATGTGTGTGTGTTAGCGTTAGCAGGGACTAACTGTGCACTCACCGCTCTGCTCCCTCTGTACCCCCGCTGCTAACAGGTCCGGCTCTCCCAGGCTGATGTCGTTCAGTCTACTGCCCAGGCACTCCACACACAGAAGCTTGCACCACTCCTCAGCGTCCAGCTCTGTACACACACACAACCATATTCACACATTTAAAGGCACTGTCAACATTTTACAAGCCTTTAAACTAGGCTAATGTGGCGTATGAGCTACCCATAATGTGTCACAATAAAAAGCCCCATGTGCTGCACATGAGCTAACAGTAACTGCAGGAAGAGAATCAATGCCATTGATTTGGTGCAGATACAAGCGGCAGCGAGGTTAGTACCACAGACTACAGGACACTAGGTGGCCCCTGCTTTTCCTGGTAAACCAAACAACACCAATACAATCAAACATGATATTCTAGTAATACACAGACATCATGGAAATTAGAGTATGGGTTAAAGAATCTGTCTCTGTATCTCCCTCAAAGGGTGGTAGAAGCTGACCATAGACGACTGGGGTTTCGAAGAAGCACTGATATAAAACACTTAACGTCAACGTCACTTAACATTAAGGTCAGTTTGGCACTTAGGACTGTCTATTTCTAAATCATTAAAGGTACACTGTGTAACTTTTCTGGTGGAGGGTATGCCACATGCACCTCCTTGTCTCCATGGTGATGTTTTTGCTTTGCCAGGAATTTTCCACACAGTGGCATCAAACTTATCTATCATCATGGAATAGATATTAGGAATTACAGGTCAAATCTGTGGAAAGGCCGCTCACACAAACCATGCAATAACAGCAATAATATCTCTATGGAGACAAGCAGGTGACAGGTTCCCCTATAACAGAAAAGTTACATAGTCCACTTATAAGTCTAAAAACATGTCTTATTTGTAATACTTTATATCCAGCTACTTGCAGAGATTAGAGATAATATGTTGTTTTTTTGTATTACAAGCATTATTACTTATATCTATTTTCTCAATAACAATGTTACTGCTTAGATCACATAAAACCAAAAGGAAAACGTCTTATTTGTGACTACAGTGAACCCAACTGACCACTCGCCACCATTTAAGACAATGTACAATTCTGTCCATCAAATAAATGGGCCACACAGTATATTGACCAATTTAAGTTTGCAGTTGTTGTTGTAGTTTGAAAGTTGTGTTGTTTTTGGTAAGTCAGTGTTTACAATGAATCATATTTTCAGTTGTCTTCTGTAAGCTCCTGCTAAAACTTACTGAAGTATGAAATGAGACGAGCTCCAGAGTTGTTTATCTCCACCAAGCTTGTTCACACCAGACTCTGTGGAATAACCGCCATAGCGCTATAGATAGTCATGTATGCAACATCAAAAAGACAGCAGCATTTCTCTTTATATTAAGCAACTGTCATCGTACTCCTAGTTTGGATATGCAGAGATGGATTTTCACTTTTTTGTAATAGACAGCTTGTTTGTCAAATCAACAGCTCTGTCCAATGGGAGAACTGCTTACAACTTTGAGGGGTTAGGGAAAGGTCTGTAGCAGCCTGAAGCAACTGAGCACCACACAAGGAAATATGGAGGATGTGCGTACAGACTTAGAGGCTATAGAACCCTCTTTGCACTTTAAGCTACCGGTGCAGGGCTCCCAGGATTCAGATTCGACTTATTCAGAGTTACTTTAGCCTTTAAGTGGCTCTAAACTCCTACACCTTTAAGGCCAGCGAGTGGAGAATTCGCTATACAAACAAACACATGGCAGCGGATATAGGCAGACTGAGGAAATATGGTGGGAGGAGGCTGTTTCGGAGCGCGTAGGTGGACCATGGAACAGGATGCGAGGAATGGGGAGTTGCAGTGACAGAAAATGTGACAATTGAACAGGAGACAGGCTTGAGGTTGGTCTCCGTGGTTACACAAAACCAAAATAAGATCCCTGACACATTTTTATTGGTTCGCATTCGTTCGATGTGCTCTTTGATACGCTCAGATTGAGTCATAGCATCTGCTCATCACTATGTGAGCACAACAATATACTAATAATAAAGTAAACACGATGCCTGACAAGATTTTAAAACAGCTGCTAAATCAAAATAGCAGTCATAGTTTTTGTATTAAACACGTCTCACATACCATGCTATTCTAATCTAATCACTTTGTATATAGAGACAAATAAATGCATTACCTTTAACTTTGAATTGACTAGTGGAAGCTTGCCAAATTTGTATCTGATGCAGATAAGATTTCTTGTAACCCAAACCCAAATCAAATTCTGGCCTTGGAAAACAACTCGACTTTACTCGCCTCTGCAGCAGCGAGGTTTTCTCATGATGGCCGGGTAAGAAGTGCTTTGAAATCGCTTCATCGTGCACATGCTATAAAGAGCTGTGTATATATGGTTGTATAGGAGCTAAGTGTGAATTCCCACTAGAGGAGCTGTGAATGACTGGTGAAAATGATGGGGTTGCAGGATATAAAGGACTCTGGGAGGTCAGTGTATCCATATGGTACTGTTAACAAAAAAAAAATCTATATTCAAGAAGCTCTGTCCTGCTATTTATGGTACTGCACCTGTATCAGAATATACTCTCTTTCACAGTACGCATTATTGGTCTCCCATTTCACACATTAGAAGCAATCTATTTTGTTACACAACATAATTGGGTTGAAACACACTGTAAATAATGCCCAATATTGTTTTTCATACCTGCAGTTTAGAAATCGATATTCAGGAACACCGCCTCCTATTTCTTAACGCAGCGGCAAATGAGCACGACTTGGCTAAACTCCAGTTCTTCTAAGTTTTCTGCTTGTCTTCTGTGCTCTGACCTTTCACTTCTTACAAAATACTTACCAAACTTTTCAGATATACCCCTCTGCTCCCCGCCTCGTAACTCCTGCATACAGAATAAGAGGTACACAGCAAACATCTCTATCTAAAAAGCACATAGTTACCTGATTCACAAGCGAAAGTCTTGGAGGTGTCGTCACAGAAGATAATGGCGACAGCGTGCTTCTTTGTCTCTCGGGGCATGCGGGTGATGTTTTTGATGCTGTGGAGCTCGGTGATCTGTGAAGGAAGAGACAGCAGCATTAGAGTGAGAGAGCAGAGATCAGCACTGGGTGAACTGCACTGGGTATACAAGTGTAAGCAAAGACAGGCTAGACCCATTTAAATATGACTTGTGTAAGAGAATATAGGCACTGTGTGGAAACGGTGTGCTATCTAGTGATAAAAACAGACTTGACACTCTTCTACTTATGTGTAATATCTCTTGTCATTGAAGTTTATGACATTACACTACTGATATTAAACTTCAATCACAATATTTACTGGCACATTTTAGCATTTCTGCCATTAGGGGTGCACCGATTGGATACTGGTATACTGAAAAATTTGCTGGATCAGATATCGGTTTCCAAATATTGGTTCAGCCATTATCCTGACTGGACATATAAATTGATATAATAAGATTATTTACAGAAAGTCTTAAAATGTTAACTTTTATTTATACAAAGCTGTTCAGTAGTTACTTGAGATAAATAACAGTTACGTAACACTTTTGGATCAGTTTAGTCTTATTTTATTTTCGTTTAAAGAAAATAAATGCTGATTTCAGTCTGAACTGGTATTGGTTCATATTGTGTATCGGTAGACATTGAAAGCTATAGTATTGATATATAATACATTACTTAATTTATGCCATATGTCGTTAGAAACCTTTAACATTCCTCTACATTATCTGAGATCTCCATTACAATCACACTAAACCTCACAGATTCCATTTATATTATTGAGCATCATCACTCTGTACAGATGAAATTGTTCCCTTTTACAAGCCAAGTTAAAATTGCCGAAATTATGAAGACCATTCTCATACTCAGCATCCTTTTAGTGCAAATGTTCCTAGTATTTGTCATGCATATGGTCGTCTCACATACCTGACTGTAGTGTACATTAGCATTAGCTTTATCTAGCCTGTAGTTCCTCTGTATTTATTTTAAAAGCATTCAGTGGACAATGGGGGCTGATGATTATATACCCTGTGCATGCTCTGAGTGGCTCTCCTTGAGACAGCTCCTTTAGTCGATCAGGAGCAGACCAATCTAAAGCATCTCAATCAATTATGCAGAGAATTGATCGGCAATATAAAAAAGAAAAGATTACATTTAATTGAATATCACCCGCATTTACAGGCCATTTTGTTCAACAGTCTTCTGTGTGTTCCCTCCACCCGGGAGATAAGGCCCATTACATTATTGTAGTCTATTGTGTGCTAACCGTGGGATCACTGCCAGACTGTTGGGAATGAATTAAGCGGGCACGCTGCCTGCACAGTACAGGTCCAATGTGAGAGGTTAAAGGAGACCTCATAAACATATACAACATGCAGGGCAGCCATTCCTCCCCCTGATAGCATGACATCTAATCAATTATACTTATACTTGCAGATCACGCCCCTCCATAGTGTTTATTTAGCTGAAATTTAAAAAAAAATACATGAATAAACTATACACAAACAAAAATATTGCTTTTAAGAGCTTTACACCAAGTCTAATGCTGAGAACATGTGGGAGAAGGTCTATACTTCAACAATACAACATAAATTTGCATAACATTTTGTCAACTAAAACTAAAAATATCTAAATGCCTGATAGAGAAATTGCATTTCTGTGCTGTGCCAGCCCAACACTGCCAGCATCATTCCTTGGCATATGCCATCAAAGGTATAGTACTTCTTGCAGTGCTAGACTAGACTGCACTAGAATGGACAACACGTCACAATGTCTTGAGGGCTCATGTCTGCAGGTGCTGGGTCCTGTACTGAGGGTAAGTAAACTCCAGTGTCATGTCTCTGCTTCATCTTGGACTTAACTTCAATTTATTCTACAGCACTGATAAATCTTGACTACAACTGAAATGCATTTTATTTTTAAAGACAAAAAATAAAATAAATAATAATATATATATAATTTTTAAGTGTTAAGTGCTTATCATGAAAACTTTAAGAAGATCTAATGTGCTTGTGTCTGCTACATAGTTATAATCCCATGGATCATTATGTTATAATTTGCACATTTTAAATCACAATATTCATCTAAAACGACTTAATACGACTTAGAAATAAGTCTGCTGACTTCCATGTAAAAAAAGTGGTGCTCAATGAGAGCTGACAAAGCTGTATACGTCATCACAACAAAGAGGTGGCATCTCCTTTGAATAGCTGCAGATCATACTAGCAAGCAGTTGATTTTTTTTTTCATTTGTACCAAAATCATATCACCAATTGAGAAAATAAAACTGGAGAACAAAGTAACTACAGAGCAGTGGGAGTATGCCGTTGGCGGTGAAAACGAGGATTGATCAGTAGCATGGCATCTTGAAAATGAGCGATTAAAGACTGCTCAAACATGCAAAATTACATCAAATACAACTTTAGGTGAGTGCATGATTAGGGGAAACAACTATAACGGTGTTAAAAGCTTTGAAAAGTAAAATCTGCAGAATATGTTTATTATAACAGAAGAAGGGTGGTCAAAAGATAAGAGTTCATTTTCAAAAAGGTTGTGATTTAAGTTTACATTTGTCCTTGGGCCAAAACATCACACATTTAACCGCCATGAGACTTTGTAGTGTCTGGTTTGGTTCTTCCTTTTAGCTCTGCCTGTGTCGCTCAACCCTCCTCTGCGCCTGAGGCAAGAGCCCATGCAAAGTGAGTCATTTCTAAAGAGCCAGATTCCTCATCGCATTCTCTTTAATCTGTTTTCGGTGTCAGATAATCTCATATAAAAGGGTTACTTCTCTTTGCTGCATGTCTTATTTACACCCTCAATATGATATGCACATATATTAGACTATAGCTCCACTCCACTTTAACTGTCAGCATGAAGGCAATGTAGTACGCACAAAAACAAGTTCTCTGGAGGCTAAAAATATTCAGAGTGTGCGTGGACCAGTGCTTCTCAGACACACAAACCTGGAAAATAACAGAAATGGAATAAACGTGACAAGTTGAAACCAAAAATAGGGGCCAAATCAGCAACCGGTGCAGCCTGAAAAGCTGTGCTTGCGTTGAATGTAGCCCTTAGTTGGGACCTTTTCTTGATCTTTGGGGCGATGCATTATCAGGTGCAGTGGTGCATGTGCACGCTCATCGCTCACTCTCCACAGAATGGGTGTACAAGGTGCCCCTGGGGATCAGAGCCACCGCACAGGACGCCCCGTGTGACAGCATGATGTAGTAACCAGGGAGACGCTTTATGGCAAACACACAGCTGCTACTGTACCAGCTAACCAGTGGAGTCAGGATACTTAGACAGTCATATGAACGAGTACATAGTATATACACAGAAATGGGAATGGAGATAATTGGAAAAGTAATAAAAAATAAATATGGCCACAAGTGGCAATGATCATCCCTCAGTCGCGCCTACGCCATGCCCAGCCCACACTGCACCCCATGATGCAGCTGGTTAACAAATGTAGTTTGGCTATGCCAAAGTTTTTGTCAGGACGCCCCATTGGCGAGTACAGATTTTTGGCTTGTTGCCATGGCAACACAATGTGAGATGGCGTGTGGGAGTCATTCAATTTTTGATCAAGAGATTGTGTCAAATATGTGTACTAAATTTTGCATGTCTACAACAAATAAAATTTTATTGTTCCGTACAAATTGCCTAGGGGGCACTGTTGCCCATTTTAAAAATTTTCTTATATCAAACTGTTCCATGGATCTATAATAAAAACTGGATAAGGCATTACCCCAACGTCCCAGCTCCAGGCCGACTAGTGGCCGCTCTATACGTACTGCAGCTCCGGCCAAGAAAGAATTCTCCCATAGAGCAAAATCAAACTGCCCATGTGCGGCTGACAGGGCATTGACAGCATTCATAAAGGTCGGATTTTGTAGGAACACAACCAAGTGGCGGGCATAGTGTACAGAAACATCTGTGAAGAGTACGGGCTGGAGACCCCAAGGTCAAGGTGGGAAACACCTCCGAAGGTTACAGAGAATGACTGAGCCAAGATCCTGTGAGACTTCCAGATACAGACTGACAGATGGTGATGGACCAACCAGACATAGTGGTGGTGGATAAGCAACAGAACAAAGCCGTGGTGGTGGACATTGCAACACCAAGCGATGGTAATATCAGGAAAAAGGAACACGAGAAACTAGAGAAATACCAGGGGCTCAAGGAAGAGCTGGAGAAGGCCTGGAAGGTGAAGGCATCAGTGGTGCCCGTGGTGATCGGAGCACTCGGGGCTGTAACCCCCAAACTGGAGGAGTGGCTAAAGCAGATACCCGGAAAAACATCAGACATCTCAGTCCAGAAAAGTGCAGTACTGGAACAGCAAAGATACTGCGCAGAACTCTCAAGCTCCCAGGCCTCTGGTAGAGGACCTGAAGTGGATGAGAGTGAGAGAGACCAACCACCGTGGAAGGTGAGCAACACATTTTATATATATATATATATATATATATATATATATATATATATATATATATATATATATATATATATATATATATATATATATATATATATATATATATATATATATATGACAGATAGATAGATAGATACAAGAACAATGTTCCACATTTTTCGCCTGATCACTACAGGCACGACACTCAGTCAGTTCACTTCCCGGCCACTAGTAGCATTACTTTGCCCTTTGCCAGCTTCTGGCGATCGGGTCTAAATACTGTTTGATGACTTAATCAATAACGTTAAAAATGCACTGTTTAACATTTCTAGTGAAGGGTCCGCCACCTGCTTGTCTTGAAGGAAATGCTTTTGATTCGTTTCACAGTATAGATTAAACCTATCTAGAAGGAGTCAAGTACTATGCTACATTACAATTTAGATCTGTGGAGAGTCGTCCCATATTCACAGTATATTTTATAGCAATACACCGATAATGACTAAATGCCAGAATGATATGTTTAATATCATACCATGGAACATTCCAGGCTGAGCAATAACATCTCCATGGAGACAAGCAGGTGGTGGACCCTCAAGAGAAAAGATGCACAGTGCACCTCTAATATACTTTTGAATTGGTTTTGTTGGTTGAATTGGTGGATTTCATTCAGAATTTAACCTTAATATAGGAAAGACTATGGGTTGGCATATACTTGACTGTTATTCTGTCCTTGAGCAAGACTATGGGCACTTGGGGCGGCACTGACTTTAATTTTAATATTTTGTGAAAAAAAAATACACATAAATATATAAAACAATCTAACTGACAAAAGAAAAGCTTAGTAAATGGTAAATGGCTGAAGAAAGCATAATGCTAAAAGTGAATTAGACTTTTTTTTTTTACATTTATGATAATTTGATTTGTGGAATATGTTATAAGGAAAAATACCTTGCCATAAATATACTGTAGATGCACAACATGTATTGCAATAATCGTTGTTTCTTGTGGATCAAATATTGTGTTTTCAGGAAATGAGAAGTCTGATTTTTCTATATAATACAAGACCTATATGGAAATGGTGTATTTGAGAATCGCAGCTTTCATGTGTGTAACGTGTAGACACTTTTTACAGAGCACTAACTCAGCGCTCAGTGCAAGAAGCCACGTTGTTATCTGCTGTTAGGTCGCCTCTACTCCTTTAACACCAGCTCCTCTCGCTGTAATGAGCCATAATTGGAGAATTTCAAAGCGTTCGGAGGTGGAGAGAGATATCATATGCAGGATTATTGCCTCCTAAAGGAAAGGGAAAAGGCCCTCTGAGGACTAGATAAAGTTACCGAATGTGCCTTAATGGACTTTTAACTCCATCATCGGAGAATAGCAGACAGGCAATCTGATATAAAGACAGAGAAAGCTATTGTTAGACATGTGCACAGCTTATTGCTATTATAACTGTAGACTATATTTGAATTATATTTCCCTGAAGTGAGTTCTTTTGTAGAGGGTGTATTAGCTCAAATACTATCAATTTTAAAGTTTCATGATTGCTGTTATGAAACTGAATTTTAACTGTTTGACTTTTGCCCAAACCTGCACCACTTTGAGCTCTTGGGTCATTTTTGAGTGCTCAACAGAAAGTTGTTTGGACATCATGATCTTGAGTGGGTGATCATGATATGAGTGGAAGTGTTGTTTTGGGGGGCACACAATAGCATATTATGATCTGATTAATCTCAAGAATATTCTGCTTAGGTTTTTTTTTTGGCATCTTTTGTCTTTGGATTACAATCAAATACAGCCTACATACTTGATATTGATACATAGATTTTTGTCAGTTGTAGAAACTAGCAAATAAATTGTGTATGTCATGTCAGCTTGACAACTTACATTGTCCAAATGCTTAGGTGAAAAGTGAAAAATGCTCTAGTTGCGGTTGTCTTACTAAATACTATATTAAAAAAAAAAAAAAGTTTTAGTGGAGCAAATATAGCAGAATCCTACTTGACATAAACACCTGTGACCCACAGGTTTGCGGTGCAATTCCATCTCCCACAGATGAATTCTGTCTTTGTGTCCTTGGGCAAGACACTTAAACCCCCAGTGTCTGCATACACTGGTGTGTAGATGTGTGTGAATGGGTGAGTGTTTCCTTGATGTAAAGTACTTTGAGTGCCTTGAAGGTGGAAAAGTACTATATAAATTTAACCATTTACCACAATACCACTTCATGATTTGTAGCACAATGGAAAAGGTGCACTATGTAACCTTTTTGGCACATAGGGACTGATGGGTTTACATATATTCTGTAGAATAATTAGCATGTTGTAGAAAATCTACCATAAAAGGTACTGTATATACTGTATTTATTTTCTAGTGAACCAGCGTATATTGAATATCTGATAAATTAGAACAAAACAGCACATTACTAGAATTATCTATAACATAAATCCACACATAGTTTGAGTGAGGTGCAGTTACCTTATGAAAGCTCCTGAAGTAGGCTGCCTTCTCGTCTGGGTATTTCTCTAACCGCCGCGGCCCTTTGCTCGACGCCTTCTTGAACACGAGCCAACACCTCCGGAAGATCTGACAACACAAAACCAGCAAGAGTTAAATATATAGTTTCCTCTAGTCAAACGAATACATTAGAGCACTGAGGAGTTTATAGTGCTTCAACATCACTTTGAGGATCTGGAACTTTGGGCACTCCTGGTCTGGACTGGTTTAAATCCTGGTGTAGCCCTGGTTTAGACCGAGTTTAGTTGTAGCTTTGACTTAGTTCTGCTGTATTTCAGACCTATTTTAAACCTGAGTTATGCTATGCTTAGTACAAGTTTAGTCATAGTTGTAAAAAGTTCCTTCAGTCCTGGTTTAAATCTCATTTAGTTCACTTAGTTCACTTCTATGCTTTTTTTATCATAATCTTATACTGTTGTACAGCTTTATGCTTGATGAAAATGTGGTATCATCTTGCCAAATACTTAAGTGATAAGTGATACTATTTGAGTAACCTTAAAACAGCTGAAGGGGTATCAAATTCACAAGAGGAATGCACTCTAACTTGAAGTTTAAATTAGTTTGTTCAGGAACTTTATAAAAACTTAAATGACGTTCCAGTCGCACCAAGACGACACTGAGCGATGAGTCAATTTTGTGAAAGATGTTAATAATACTCCCATATCATATCTGATGCTGATTGCAATAATGATATCCTCTGAGTCATATACTGTATATTTATAGTGCTGTGAAGTGGATATGTACTACAGAAAAGTGGACGTGAAAAACACAAACAGCCCTCTGCAATGCCCCTGCCATGATGTGATCCTCCCCATTGAGTTGAGGTCAATATGGGGGCTAAGGTAACAGGAAAGAGTCTACAACGGAGTGAATGATTTTATGAATAGAATGTACATGCTGCTGTGGTAGTAAGACAGAGAACATATATCATATATGAGTAAAATGTTTTCTATGCGGAGAAACAAAGCTGGGTATTTGGGAATTGGGTAACACAGTGGCAGATTAACCCCTCCTCAAAAGTCATTTGTTTTTAATTAAGTATTCAAACTTCCTCTTAACGTCCATAAAATGGCCATGTGAATAAAGAGAGAACAGTATGAAAAGACACTTAATGCCTTTCTTTAATGAAAATGAGTTGTCTTTTTTGGCAGTGCAGTTATTTGTGCATGTTTTGATGATACAAGGACCAAAGATATGAGTTGTTATGCCAATGCAATGTCTATTACATGTCTATTAATGTCTAAGTTTATTTTAGAGTAGGATGGAAGGCAGGCCACCATATTAAACCACCATAAAATGTATTTAATTACAGAATACTGAATATGTGCATTCAAATTTTTGTAACATATTTGATACATGGTTGAATCAGAGTAGTCTAACAAAACACTACTTAGAGAAGGAAAATCGCTCATGCACTCACCACAAGGCCAGTGTTTTCTACTTGTGTCACTAATATTGTGCAGTTCATGATCAATAGTACTGCAATGTATTCCTTTGCTCTTATGAAAGTAATTGTATTTGAATACCACTAAATAAAAGAGTAATTACCAGAATACAGTTACTCTAAATATGTATTCTGGATATTTTTGGTATATATTTAGTTACTTCTTACTTTAGTTACTTCACAAAACCAAAATGAAGGAATCTGTGATCATTCTAGATATCGATCTGTAGGACCCACCATCAAACAGTATGCAGGTTACTGGTAAAGCAGATATTTTAACTACACTTTAGCCTTTTAGTGTCCTCTTTTGAATACCGTTACTATGGATTAGCTGGTGTTTGGTAGTTTGAAGGCACATTCTTGACATGCACAATGCGTCAAAGAGTCTGACAAAAATATATGCATTAAGTAGAGCCGTACAAATCTCTGCTGAATGACTATTTGCTTTTCAAATGGGCCCTTTATTGTCTGTGATTCCCTGATTTATGCAGAGGAAGATGACTCACCTTAAATATAGGCTCGGCCCACAAAAACCACTGAATGAAAGATTGGTATTCAACAGGAAGGAAACACGTGAGCAAATTATTCAGTTGTTAAAAAATATGTATTATTTATTTATTTATTTATTATTTAATATGTATGACTTTTCATTTAGGATCATTGGGTTTAGCCAGCCATTTATTTATCCAAATGCTTTATTCATAAGGTTTTATACAGCTTTATGGGCACTTGGGGCGGCACTGACAGAAATATAGGATTGCAACCATAGACTTTAGATATAAATGGACATAGCTAACCCACTAGCCGCCGTGTTCCAAATAGGAAATATATAGGGGTGCTTTCACTTTCGGCTTCATCGACTCTGGCTCCAATTGACAAAAAATTGTCACCCTGCTCCAAATTCACTCCTATAACTGCTAGCCTCCTGAGCTTCATTTGACTGGAGCCGAATGCTATGGGTGACGTCACACTAGTCCACTTCTTTATACAGTCTATGCTTGCGGCAATTATATAATTGTTGCACCCTTACCTCTTAAAGGTGCATTGTGTAACTTCTGGTGGAGGGTCTGTCAAATGGAGATGCTATTGCTTTGTGTGGAATGTTTCACATTATGGCATTAAACCTTTCTATCTTCTTGGAGACCAAACCAGAACAAGTTGCAGGTCAGATCTGTGGAGAGGAGACCCCACTCACAGTCAGAATGCCTCTTTTTCCTTGGTATTTTTGAGCTATAAAACCACCTGTAAATGAATAAATTTAAGGAGAGCTATTTAATGTCATACTGTGGAACATTCCAAGCAGAGCAATGACATATCCACAGAAACAAGGAGGTAACAGACCCTCCACCAGCAAAGTTACACAATGCACCTTCAAGCTAACACAAAATACTCCACTCAGTGAAGATTATTCTCAGCATCATCCATAAAACATCTGCGAAGAGCACGCAGAGGAGAAATCGGTTGGCATTACTTTGCTGTAAAAAGTTGTATATGCAACACTAAGACAATAAAAAGAAGGAAAATGCTTCTTTGGCACGAATAAGAGAGAAAGATGTGAATCTCTTTTGAAGGCTATAACCACATTTGCAGTTAAATTAAAGCCAGGATCTATTCCCTGTTGGGAGCACAACTCAAAGCCGTAGCAGAGTAGTGCAGCCATAGTAGTGCTCAGATTAAGTAATTATAGTAGCACAAAGGAGGGTGCAGAGATATCGCTGGTGCATAATAAGAACTAGAGGGTCTGAATGGAGAGGACTTCATTTTGCCTGTTTCACAGTTGTCAGAGCTATTCTCAGGCCACTGTGGCTCTTCTTCACACACCCTTGTACATGATTGTAATTATGTGATGTGATGGAGGCTGTGGGCTCGGCTAATACCAGCAGAGAGAGTGGAACTGGCAAAGATGCAAAAGGAGAAAATTAAAAAGTGCTTCCTGTCCAAACAAACTATTAATGTTGCTGCAGGTCTCAGCTTGACTTTTGTGTTGATTGCAGGGAGAGTTAACGTAACTTCGTAAGATGAGGCAGAATAAAAGTAACTGGATTCAAATTATTTGTTGCATGATTAAAGGTGCTCTGTGTAACTTTTCTGGTGAGGGATCTGCCACCTGCTCGTCTCCATGGAGATGTTATTGCATTGCCTGGAATGTTACCAGTATGACATTAAACTTTAAATTATCTCTCTCAATGGAGTCAAGTTACAGGTCAGATCTGTGGATAGGCAAACTCCTTCACAGATGTAAATGAATAAACCCAAGGTGTATTTTTAATGCCGTACTGTGTAACATTCCAGGCAAAGCAATAATATTGAGATTATTTTTGGACAATTAAGGCAATATGTTGAAAGAAAAGTAATTATGATTTTAATGACAGACACTTCCTCTTTGGTCTACCTCAAATCTGTGAAATGTTGCTTCAACTTTCCATATTACAGACTATCTAGAAAAGCAATAACTTAAGATACTGAATTCAAGAAGGATTGTTCAAACAAAAGAAAAGTGCCCATTTGCTGAGGCCTCACTCTCATGGCGGGTGAATAAAAAGCATATCAGAGTAAGTCTTTAGAGCTTAGTCTGAGCAGCTCCCTCACTGGAATCCCCTTCAACAATATGAACTCCTGCTCCTCTATTATAGTAATTGGACGGCCTTATCTTAAAGGCAGCCTAATGAAGGGAGGTCACATAATTAACAGCCAGTGATAAGCCATGCACCCTAATTCAATATGCGTCTGCACTCCACTATCTCAGCTACAACAAGTTTTAGCTGCACAAAGACAAATGTACTTGTGTGGTCCACTGGTCAAGATTAATGGGCTCAAGGTCAGGTAGCAGTACTGGGAAACCTTTCATTTGAATCATATGTTTTATTGTGTTCATTACCTGATCTAGTTTAGAATCATGGACAAAAAATTCAAACTTGATTTCAAAAGGTTACTAGGAAAAGGCTTAATACTTGCCACTCAATGCCTCAGTGATCATTAAAAACATTTTTATACCATGAGATTTTTATACAATATTGATATTTGTTCAAAAGGTCATCTAGTTTCAATACTAGTTGTAGTACTGATTACACAGGGGAACACTCTATATGTTGCATTTAAAGAAAGACTTGTTTTCAGTCAATTTAAGTGTGCTGAGTTCAAATCTGAAGTTAGTTTTTTTCTGCAAGCTACAGATTTTATGCAATCTTTGATTTTTATTATGATGGAGTGTGTAGCAACCACAGATGTAACAGAAGGCATCAGGCTTGTTTCTACAGTGATGTCTCGATGAGGAAGCCATGTTTGATCTGGAAAAAAGAAGCATGATAAAAATATTAGAATCTATCTATGTATATAATCTCAAAACGCTTAGATTTGGGTTACGTAAATTCATATTTAGACTATTTCATCTATCTCAAATTGCATGAAAACTAGAGCTTATGGAGAAAAACTAATTTCAGATTTGAAATCAGCGCCTAAAAATCCTTCAGAATCAGTTACAAAATCCAATGCAACAGAAAGTTAAAATTTTAGTGTTCCTCAGTGTTATTTAGTAGGGGTGGGACGAGACATGAGATTGGGTCCATGAGAACAACAAATGAGACAAGACAGGATTTTTTACATAATTTCTAATATGTAAATAGTGCGATTTAGTTATCAAGTCTTCAGAATTAGATAACTAAATCTATTTAACATTTTTGTGGGCTTTTCTCAAACGATGCAACTCACTGACTCACCAGAACTTAACCCTTTTTTTGCCCAAACCAAATGGGGGGTAAATTATTTTTCTCATGTGTGCACAATCTTCTGGCATAAGATCTTGTCAAATGAAATTTTCTCAATAGGCAATTGTCTCTGTAACTTTACCAATAATATGGAAGCTATATGCTATGTTAATTGTTGATTACCATATTTTTCAGACAGCACTACAATTTGATTGGGGCTCTTGAGTATAAGCAAATGTGAAGTGGTCCAGCCAAGTCCAAAATTGATATTCCTCTGTAACATGACCTGCCTGCTGGATGTATGCGACCTTGGGCTAAATGTGGAGGAAACCGGTTGAACTACAAATAGCTTGTTTTGATATTAAGTTGCATGGACTTGTATCTCGGAAGTATCAGGATTTATATCGAAGGTAGTGTGCATTGTAGTGACTAAGTGAGCCTCTCTATAAGCCTAAAACAAAGGGTTTATCAGAGGGCTAGTGTTACGAAGTCATCATGCTGAGGAGAACTTTTCAAGGGTAATCCCGTCACTTTTGGGAGGGCTGTTTTGTGGCGCAGTAAACACTTCAGGAGGTACTTGGCAAAGAGCAGCAAATTCATCTACTCCAGCAGCACTAGAGAAAAGGAGGATTAAATGCAGACAGTTACAGCCAGGTGCTTTGGAGATAAATACTGAGGTGCAAAGAGAAGAATTGTCATTATTGTGTTTCATGTGCTCTTTTAGAAGTAAGTACAAATTGTCTCATTATATAAGCAACAAAATTTGTCTCCAATGCACATACACAGAGAAGGATTTTAATTTATCTACTTAGAGTTCCAGAAATTTGGACATTCAAAAGTCCAAGATTTGTAGCCATGTTTACGGCAGACAGTCCTGGGGCAGCAGTGGTTACAGAAGTAGTTTTTGTTTTTGTTAAAAAGTCAATATATTACTACTACTATACCTTTATCATATTATTTATAAGCATCAATCAGTGCTAGCAAAACTGTTTACACCTTACCGTGAGAAATAATGAACTTTTGACTTCTTATTCATCAAATAAATCAAGACTTTAGTTGTAACATTCCCTCAAACCAAATAAGGCAGCCTTCACACAGACTAATCAGAGAATCTATTTTTAAAAATCATATTTTGGGAACAGAATACATTCACTTTACCATCATCAAACAAGTGACATTATTGAGAATCTGTCTGGCTCCCTGATATTTTCTGGCCCGGTTCACCCCTCAGGCAATGCCCTCATCATTCGGATGAACAGAGGAACTGTCTAAATTTCCAATGACAGGCCTCTTCACATAAATGACTAATAGCGCCAAGCCTTAAAAATAGCAGCCAGTGAGGTTCTCAGGAGCACAGCAGATAATTATCGGAACACAATCTCAACACATCGGATATTTATAATTCCTTCAATGTTCCCTCAAAAGGACAAATGTGCAGAAGGCCCTGTGACCTCAGATGATTGATGTCCCCAAACTCCAGTTTAAAGATGACTGCTGGTGCACTTAGTGAAAGCACTGATGGAGAGCACTCCAATCAGTTCTGTTGTGAAACACTCACATGTGACGATAACATAGAGGATTAAGGCTGTGTTTAGTGTTACATGGGGTTCAACCATATTCACTGGGCTTCAGGATAAAAGCCCACAGGTGAACAAGTATCTCTTCCTGTTGTGGATGGAGTCCTTGGGCGAGGCAGACGTTTCCACGGTGATAATGGCGTCTGATGGACTATGACAGAAAAGCCCCGGCAGAATCAGATCCTAACGCCAATCAATTTGAGACAGCGGCCCAGCCTGTGGAGCAGTGTCCATCTTGATAATTTGATTTGTTATCCCGTCAGACAGTTGTTACAGCAATCAGGGGGGCAATCACTCCAGTGACCCCAGTCTTTAGCCGCCCCGTACCCAAATCCCCCACAGGCCCCTGCGGCCATGTCCTGCCAAACGTGACAAACACAAGTTTAGGTTAATTGCTCTCACTCCCCTTAGTGCAGCGCTCACTTTTGACACATTTGCTCTTGATTCTGTAATACATTTTCCGCTGCATCTGAAATGTTCCAACATGCCATCATTTTGTAATTCGCCCCTGACTACAGCTGTTGGCAGAGTGGTGAGCCAGCCGCGCCCCAGTTAATCATAGATTACTTTATCTGGGCCATTCCAAATCCTCCTGTGTAATGCGGTGCTACCTCAGCAGCAAATAATCACTGCCCCTCACCCCAATCCCCCAGCCCAACATTCCCCCAGCCCAACATTCCCCCAGCCCAACATTCCCCCAGCTCAACATTCCCCCCACCCCACAGTCCCCAGCTCAACGGTCCGCCGGCTCAACGGTCGGCCAGCTCAACGGTTCTCCAGCTCAACGGCCCGCCAGCTCAACGGTCCACCAGCTCAACGGTCCACCAGCTCAACGGTTGGCCAGCTCAACGGTTCCTCAGCTCAACAGTCCCCCCACCTGACAGTCCCCAGCCCAACAGTCCCCCCACCTGACAGTCCCCAGCCCAACAGTCCCCCCACCTGACAGTCCCCAGCCCAACAGTCCCCAAGCTCAATGGTCCCCAGCTCAACATTCCCCCAGCTCAACATTCCCCCAGCTCAACGGTCCCCCCACCTCAGAGTCCCCAGCTCAACAGTCCCCAGCCCAACAGTCCCCAAGCTCAATGGTCCCCCAGCTCAACATTCCCCCAGCTCAACGGTCCCCCCACCTCAGAGTCCCCAGCTCAACAGTCCCCAGCCCAACAGTCCCCAAGCTCAATGGTCCCCAGCTCAACATTCCCCCAGCTCAACATTCCCCCAGCTCAACGGTCCCCCCACCTCAGAGTCCCCAGCTCAACAGTCCCCAGCCCAACAGTCCCCAAGCTCAATGGTCCCCAAGCTCAACATTCCCCCAGCTCAACAGTCCCCAGCCCAACAGTCCCCAAGCTCAATGGTTCCCAAGCTCAACATTCCCCCAGCTCAACGGTCCCCCAGCTCAACAGTCCCCCAGCTCAACGGTCCCCCAGCTCAACAGTCCCCCAGCTCAACGGTCCCCCAGCTCAACGGTCCCCAAGCTCAACAGTCCCCCAGCTCAACGGTCCCCCAGCTCAACGGTCCCCAAGCTCAACAGTCCCCCAGCTCAACGGTCCCCCAGCTCAATGGTCCCCAAGCTCAACATTCCCCCAGCTCAACATTCCCCCAGCTCAACATTCCCCCAGCTCAACGGTCCCCAAGCTCAACGGTCCCCAAGCTCAACGGTCCCCCAGCTCAACGGTCCCCAAGCTCAACATTCCCCCAGCTCAACAGTCCCCCAGCTCAACGGTCCCCAAGCTCAACATTCCCCCAGCTCAACAGTCCCCAAGCTCAACAGTCCCCCAGCTCAACGGTCCCCCAGCTCAACAGTCCCCAGCCCAACAGTCCCCTAGCCTGACAGTCCCCCAGCCATTTAACTCAAATGCTCCTTTGAGCATAAAGTTGTATGTATGGCTGCACTCTGCTATGTAAAATCATTCATCAGAATACTTTCAAATGTTTGGAAAATGTAAAAAAGTAAAAACCTTTAAGTACTGCATTATGGTTGAGAAAACAACCACCAGTCCAAAGCCCAAAATACAAAACAACATATTTTGAAGGATTTGGGTAAAATCCACTAGAAAAGAAAGGAGAAAATGTGTTTCATCTGGTTGTTTATTCAACACTGGCAGTGACAATTTTTTTGGAAATATGGAAGCAAAGGTCCTTTAATCTCTGAACAAAAAACAATACATCTACTACAATTCATAAAAAAGATATATAACAGAAAAAGTATACGTTGATTACGTAATTCACAAGCAAAATAATCTTAGGCAGAAGTATCGTGCAATAATAATCCTTGTGAGGGTGTCTGCACTGATGTTAGTCTTTATATTTAGTTACAATGTATGGAGTAATCTCAGAAGTGGGAAGTCTACTCTTTTTAGGTATTTGTACATCATTACATTGCATTTTGAACAGCCACTTCTAATGGGCAGAGATTATGGAGAGTAATGACAAGATTAAGAAATGGGAAAATAAAATGAGGCATGAAATAAGAGGGTAAAAGGGGTGGAAAGTTTTATGAGGAAAAAGTTTGAATATGATTAAGAAGGAGTGCTTGTTGGAAGTAGAGTATGCTGTATAGACAAGAGCCACTGCTGCAGCCCATTAGGATTCATGATAAATTAGTCTTTTAAATGGGACTTGTGGTCAGAGCACAGTGAATAGACCATGAATCTAGCATGCACACAGCCTTAAGCATAAAATATAACCTACACTAACAAATCTTGCTAGTACTACTGACTCATAGAGAAAGCCCAACCATAAAACTCCTGCTCTCTATGCTAATAACATTACTGATGATGGCGTTTACGACCACGCTGTTAAGATGTTGCAAACCATGCGGCTAGCAGTGCATATTTTAAAACGCAAAGGAAAATATAGCAGCTAAATTGTGCCAAAGAAGATGTAGGTCAATATTGAAGTTTCTCTCTCAGGTGTGAGTGAAGGGGCTGGCTATAAACAGACTGGTGTATTGCTCATGTCAGCTCACACTTCTACTTGACAATTGGCCAAATTTAAAATCTAACCATGGACTCATAATGTTGCTTACCACAGCATAGTTATGCTCTTGTATATTCTAGCCACTATTGATTCTTACTTGGAGGTGTTTGGCCTCTCAGTACCCACAATGCACATGCAAAACATTTTTATAGCGTGAGGTTTCTGTCAACAATAGATTTAGACTTAGGCAAACTTTATTGATCCATAAGGGAAATAATTTGGACATAAATATAATATATAATACTATATACAAGAGGACGTAAGGAGAAACAGAGCAAACATGAAATAGTGATTGACAGGATAATATGCCAATTGTCTGCTTTTTCAAATCCAAATCCCTTTATGCATTAGCCTGTTAGTCGGCAATGCCAGGAACACAAAGTCATTTACATTTAATATAAGCAGATATACAAACTAAGCAGGATTTTATGTGTAGTCTTTGTGGCACCAATGGAAAACAACTCCTGTGTCATTCACTATCTTTCAGCATGGCTGATCATGTGAGTCAATGCAGCACAAATCCTACTGAACTTTTGCAGATATTCCTTTAAAATCATATTTTAGTGGCTCTCTGAGGAACTGAATTAGGCCAACAGGTGAGGTCTGCAAACCAAGTGTCCTAAGAAGTGTTTGGTCAAGCTAGTTAGAATATAAAGTAGGGCAATAAAAGGAGCAAGTATAAAACTAGGTTACAACTATGATTGTGAGACAGGGCCAAATAAGCTACAGACACAAGAGGGCAGTAAAGATCATGTTCGAGTTTGATCATTTATTCAGATTTCTTTCATTCCTTTATTGCTTTTTGCAACCAACTGAAATATTCAAGTTTAAGCCTTGGCACAAAGTCCATGTAAACCCTTGAGATATCACTCATACTGTGTCCACAAAACATTTATATGATTTTTTTATGAGACCATTTTATCATCTTAGCATCTTGCTCTGCCCGAGGCTTTTTGAGGATCTAAATTAGCATCTAGGCCAACAGGTGAGGACTGTAACTCAGAAACCAAGCAAGACGCCTTAGATGTGCCTGGGCAAGCCTTAGTTGGAATATAAAGTAGGACGATAAAAGGACCCAGCAAAGAAGTGGGTTGCAACTCCATCAATTTCCAAGGGTAATTAACATTAGCCTGACCACTGATTATCATATCAATAAAGTGTGAAATCCACTGAATTGCATTTTACTCTATTAGGGACAATTGTATTTACATGGAGTGTATTACCCATGAAACAGGGAGGTTTTGGAAATGAGCGTTTGTAATTTTAATTTCATCAGAAAGCCCTAAAAGCAGTAATCCTCTCTGCTAGTCGCCATAGCCCTCACTACCGCCTCTCCAGCCGTGGGGATTAATTCTAAAGAGGTACTCGTTCAGTGATGTCTGGACTGCTCCTATGATACCGTTAGCCGCACTAACGCACCAAAGCTCTGTATGTAACAGCTATTTCCCCCACATACCACCAAGCAACACATCTGTGCTTTGTTGGACTAAATATATCCATCTATGGAAATATTGACTTGAGATTTTTCTGACATAAATCACAAATCGAATTCAGATTTGTGACAAAAATGGTTTGTTTTGATTATAAAATTCTGTTAAAAGTTCACATTTTAAACTCATCCAGAATAATTAACAAAAAGACTGAAAAATTAACTGACAAATACAAGTATCACATTTCAGGACATGTTTGTACAGAGCTAAACTACGGAGTTAGCAGTTTTTAAATGTCCTATATTATGAAATATTGACTCGGGTGAGCTTTAAGCCATGTTATAATGCTGTTGCCTCATCAAAAACATAGCCTACCTGGAGCTGGTCTACATCTCCAAATCTCAAAATGCTCTGTTCCACCTTGTGATGTCATGAAGCGGTAGTTTTCAAGTTAACAGCTCCTTTTACCTTTTGTTGTATGGAGTTTAAAAACACAGTAAAGCATTTCTGCTTATTACCACATGAGATAACAAGGTGGAACCGATGTTTTCTGTTTGAGAAAAGAACTCACCCTAAATATGTAGGATTTGCATATCGAACATGTGTAAATGAAACAAACCACAAATACAGGTTTGTTTTTGAAGAGGAAACAACATTATAACATAGATTAGAAAATAGCACAATATGGGCCCTTTAAGCAGACAGGATGTTTTCTTGTTTGTGGAGGAAATTCCGATACTAATGCAGATAATTGCGATTTGCTAATTATGTCCATTCAAATTGCGATTTCGATTTGATTGCGATGAATCTTGCAGCCCTAAACTGGACTTATTTTGTGAAAATAGAAAGTTATTTTATATCTGCAAAAAAGGAAGCTGTTGAGTTTCTTGGTATTGTTTTTGTCTCATCTCTTTCCTTGGATAAGTGGGTTGTGATTTGGTGTCAATGTGATTCGCAGCATGAAATCACTAAGGAATGCAATTATCTCTTTGCTAAGAACAGACGTTCTGGTGAAATGAGAGAAAACACAGAAACGTGAGATGTGTGTATGTGTGTGTATGTGTGTGAGCGAGTGTATGCGTGTGTATGTGTGTGTGTGTGTGGGGGGGGGGGGTTAACACAGCTTAATCTTGACCCCAATGCAATCCTTACAGTTGCAACTTGCTTCCAGTAATCCTTGCCTTATAAACATATATAAGCTTTGATTGTTTCATGTATTTTTACAGCAAAACACTGTACTAATAAAAGTGATGTAACATGTTGGATTGTATTGAAGGTTACTGAGGAGAAAGTCCACGTCCTTTAAGCATTATTGTTTGCTCTATTTATTGTTGTATTTTTGTCATTTTTTTGTAACAGGGCAATGTAAAAATGGGTAGTATCATTTTGCCAAAAGCAACCTACCCATCAGAGGTCTGTACTCTGATTGTCTATATGAATCTAGTTTTTACTGTTAAATTCAGAATAATAACAATAGACTGATGTTTTGATATGGTAAATAAACCTCCATATATTTTAACTGAACTCCAAATAGAAGCATTATCCATGGGTTTCAGTGTGATGCAGATTAACAACATTGCCATGGCTCTCAACAATTCAAAACAAAATTATAATTATGTCTTTTGAAAGATATAAAGTAACATTCATAAACAGGAACTTGAAACTCATGAATACAGAGGTTGAAACATACGCAGTATAGAATTATGATTCTTTTTGTCAGACAGGGGAGTTTGTTTACCTGCTTTACATATTTTGGCTATTTCCTGTAGCGTTCCGTCAAGTGATGTGTAGTGATGTGTCTTGTAGACTGCTTTAGTTGGTTTTGCCAGACAGCCCCGACTTATGCCCCCTACTGTCTGAGGCCTTCTTTAGGACTGCATTCCATGTGTGTGATAAGGTGTACGCTCCCTCGTCGATTCATGATGTGGCTTTGTCTCACATCATGGACTGGAATATCAGATCAGAGAGGACATCAAGAGCTGTAAACAAGGTCCAAGGAGCATAAGCCGTGAAGAGGGAACCTACACTTTGTCATACACAGGATGCCGTTGTGATATGGAGAAGGCGTCAGACAGTAGGAGGCGTACATGGGGGCATCTGGCAAAACCAAGTAAAGCAGCGTACAAGACGAGCCAATACACCATCACATGACGCTTTTGAGGAAGGCTACAGGAAGTAGTTAAAACATGTAAAGCAGGTAAACAAACTCTCCTGTCTGACAAAAAGAATAGCAAATTTTAAGTTTAAAACCAAAGACAGAATGAACCTGTCTTGAACCTTTACCGAAGAATACTATCAGTACTATATGAGCCAAATGTCTTGCTTCTCTATTGCATGAGTCCATCATGAGCCACTGATCCTTGGACTCATTATTTCTTTGTTTTTCCTTCAAAACTGGTGAAAAACCTAATGTTTGGAACTATTTCACCACCTCTAAGTGCCAAATTATGAGGTACTTTTTAGCATTTACTCAAAGAGCCACTGCCAAGGTGACTACCATTATTTTCCCCATTTCTTTTGGCTGAGCATTTTCAAAATTAATTCTATAATAAATCACCAAAAATACAACAGAATCGCACTGCTTTGGCCTTACACCTAAGGTCACTGCAACTTATTAAATATCTTTCCAAAATTTTTTTTAAAGTTGGTGTGAATATTCAGTGACAGATAAACTGTCACCAACTTGCTATTAAAAGAGGTCCCTGAACAAAGATGGAGAGAGGAGCACACAAATTAATCTACAAAACAAATAAAGACAAACAGATCCGGGCAGCGCTAGCCACTTACAGAAGACTGCAAGGTCAAGGCTTTTGGAAAACACATTAATAATGAACCACAAACAATTAGCACCCCAAACAGCACACTGGTTTAAGGCATTTCAATGGGGCTGTTTGCTTACATATCAGGTACAATATTGAATTAATCTCCACAAGGCTTTAATGATGTTTGCTTAGCGTAGTAGTTAAGTAAATGAAGACCTCAAGACACAAAGACAGGCTCCTAACACACACACACACACACAAGCAGAGACAAGCTGGGGCTATCTTTGGCTGTGCACTGTACCCAATGTGCTCAATGTGCTTGGCAAGCAGGTTGATGAAAGGTAACAGCAGGAGGAGACGAACTCATTATAAAGAAGTTGGGGATTCAAGTAAAAAGGGTCGCACAGAGTTTCACACCAAGACCTCCTTTGTAAGTTTGCTTAAAAGAACCCCACGTGTCAGCTTCATGTACAGCAATTTACTTTGAATATCGGCCAGGGAATGTTCACAGAACTGTAGTACTTGTGGTAAAGTGTACAGTAGAGAAATGTGGTGGAGTAGAAGCCCGAGGGCCCATCAGCTGATTAATGAAGAGGGAGGCGAGTGTTAATGGAGCTATGATGGATTTGTTTGGTGGTTCTCTTGTAGGTCTGCCTCCAGTGAACAATGCTGCAATACACAATCACACACACCCACACATACACACATGTACACAAACAAGGTTCAAGGATTAAATTTGTTTACCATCCTATGTAGTCCTTTGTAGAAAATTTCAAAATATTTTGGTTAATAATTTTATTTTTTTTAATTTACAAAATTTGGACTATATTAAAATTGGTAGCCAAAATACCAACATTGTTTAAAATGTATTTTCTCTGCACCTTATTGTTAGTATTTATTATTCAACAACAATCCACTATTATTTCAATTCATTTGCAGTGATGTCTCAAGAATAAGACACTAGAGGAGTACTGGATGTTTTGATTGATAGTACAGTATTTATGCATTTTGCCTGCAACATCTGTGTTTTGTTAGTCTCCGTACTGGTTTTCAATCCAAGAAAGTGCTAAATAACATTGAGCTACGTATATAGCCAGTTAATTACTAAAACATGAGTTGTTTTTCATTCTAAAAACCCCAAAACAGGTGTTCAGTTGCAATTTTAAAAGCCAACAAGCTGGAATCTATTTAATTTACTGTCTATCATCTGTTGTCCACAATTCTTCAAAAGAAAGTTTCATGTTGTGGTATATTTAATTTGTGTTTTTCTGAAAAGAATATAGGGCTTACGCTACAGCACAGAGTATATTTGATACCATGAGTGTAGCTGGATGTAATGTCCGCTGGGACTTGGAGGAAGATTAAATGGCCAAGAAGTGAGTCCTCTGCTACTGAGCTGTGACTTCTGCCCCAATGGGATTAGAGAACTTTGCACTTTACAAAGCGGCTCATCAGAAAACATAGGACCTTCCAAGCTGTTATGGACATGGGCATCTTACTCTAACATGTATTTTCTCAAAAGCAGCAGAGCAATAGGGCTGTAAGCCTTTAGTCACTTGATCGAGAAACCAAAACTCTTATCTGTAAAGGAATTCATTTATTTTCATTATACATATACACACTTTCCATCTGCAGAAATCAATTATACAATGAAATTGCATCCAGCCAAAAATTAGAACTCTCTACAATTTCATACAGCCTAACGCAAAGAACCACATCACATCAGTATCGAAAACAACAACAATCACCATTTTGCTGTGATCTCGTAGTCTTATGATTGCAGTTTTAGATCAGCACAAGAAGAAGACAAACACTCATCAATTGTAATTTGCAACAGTGAATCGTAACATGAGACAGTGAAACATTTGCAGATTAAAGATATAAAAGTGTTAAAGCATTTGCACTAATCCTGTGAAATACTCTGGCCTGAGTTTTAAAAAGTAGCCAGAGATAAAAACAAGCTGTGTTTTAAAGTCTGTTATAGGTAGTTTCTGTCACTTGCTGTAGAGAACTGAAATGAGGAGTTTTAGGAATGACCAGTTTAATGGAGCTGTTGGATCGGTGTATGTTTGGCAGTGAGCTGGTGTGGGTGGGGTTAGTAGTGCTCTGGCCACGCCCCATTTTCCAGACTAACGAATGCCCTGGTCATGTTTTTAGTCGACCAAGAGTTTTGTGGACTACAGCCCTACAGCCCAACAACTTCACCCTCAAACAGTCAGCACTTACTCACAATTAAGTCAATAGCAGTGTTGATACATTAGATTATTATTGCCTCTATAGTGCATTGCAAAATCAATTGGATTTCAGTTATGGCTAAGTAACAGTATGCATGACAAAGGGCTTTTCTGATAATTAAGAACAACAGAAATCAATGCAGTGAAATCTTTAAGTGAGGCCTGGGAGGAGATTTATTTAAAAGCGACTTTATAACAGAGCCACATTCTTCACAGTGAGAAACATCGAAGGAGCAGAGCGCTGATGTTGTTCCCATATCCTGCTCGCGATGCCATTGGTCAGGTGCAATAAGGCTGGACCATCTGTTATCAAGTCTTGTCGGATGGAGGAAGCCAATGAAAAGTACGGCAGAGGAAATGACTGTGTGACTTATATAGCAGCGTACGTGAATTAATGCACTATGGGCTTCACGTCATATATCATGGAAACAGCTCAAAGTAGGCTACGAGCACCCACAGGGCATAAATAAAATCTAAGGGGGAATTTAAGATTTACACTCATGCTTATAATATCAGATTAGCTATAGCCACTGTAAAATATAGAGATGTATGGACTGATAGCTTTGAACAACCCAACTTCGAAGTGCTTAAACTGCATATGAATAGGTTTAACTACACATTTCACTCAAATGTACTATAGTTAGCATCGTTTTATTTGAGATTTAACAAAACTGTACTGACTTTTCCCTAGTTTAATCATTTTGGTGCATTTGATTGAATATGATTGATTTGAGTGAGTTTGATTGAATATGGGCAGCAGATAGAGGTAATTACATCACCTTTTCCTAGCAACCATACTGTAGACAAGGCCTAAACTATAAAGTATAGAGATATATAGAGTGGTATCTTTGAACTTTGTGGAGAGCTAAAGTCTACCAGAGCTGACTGTGTCTTTTCTGCTTCAGTGACATTTGGTGAGATGAAAAATCTCCTGACATCCAGCCTTTTCTCTCACCTGTCATTTCTGATACAGAGAGCGTGGAAATGGTAAGATTCCATCTTAAACGGATCTGCCATCTTGGACAATAGACACATTGTTCATGTCTGTGACTGTGGTGGAAGTATGATGCACAGGCTAGATGTTTACAGGTTATAGAGGGGTATATAATTACATCCAGTCAATAAAAGATAATAATGATTCATCCTTCTTCTATTTACTATTTGCTCTTTTTCATTCAACCATGATGGCCTTGATTGACTTATTTAAATGTTTAAAAGTTAAGGAACCCTTACAGTTTCAAAAAGAAAATATTAAACATTTTAAGTTTTTTATTTGTTTGTTTGTTTGTTTGTTTGTTTTCAATGAGTGTGAAAAAGCAGTTTCTATTTGCACAGCTAATATCTTTATCACTTCCCACATTCTCCATGTTCAGTGACACACTGACAAATTTAGAGACAGAATTTTAATATTTTACCATTTTCAGTATTTTGCATCGGCAATGTGGAATCAGATACATAGTGTCAATTGTTAACACTTTTATAGTACAGTGACAGGAATAAAGAAAATCTATGAAGAACATGCACAATAATGTGCAAGCCTCTGTTGTAAAAATAAGTTAAAACCATGAAATGCACAACATCTGATATTCCATATTTGGGATGATAAATAACTCTCCAGGTTGTCGTGGTGATTATTGGTTTACTGATTATTTGTTTACATCCGCACTTTAGGCAGATTGGATTCTCACTCCTCCTCATTCTTGACCGCACATAATGCATTTTTAATGTGTTTTCAGCTTTGACATTTAACATTTGCGATTTGACCACAGCATTCTCCAAAGTGCACTCAGACAACAGCGGGGAAACAACTTTTTCCTTCTGGTTATATTCACTAAAATAAGACCAGGCTCTGTCCAAAATGTTACATTTGTTTACACTGATAAATTGTATGTGTATGAATAAGAGAGACAGTAGGGAAGAGGTGAGGCATAAAGGCTGAGGTAAAGACTGATTTGAGTACTTAAGGTCAACACTAAGGTTATGAATAGCATGAAGCTACAGGCAAAAATGCAGCTGAATATGATTAATGCTAACTGAATCAAAATCACAACATTTTACCTCTGTAAACAACAAAATAACTTTTGAAAGAAACTGCTGTAGTTTAGATTTCTACAAATTTGTTATGAAAAGCATGCAGTGATTCTTGTACTAGTTCATATCTTCTCACAAAAGATGATGCCCTACCATCACCTATTACAACGCTTGTCAGATTTGTTTGACATTGGTGTCATTTGAAAATATTTTTGCATCACGTTCGACATAACATCAAAACAACAACTGTTTTTGAAGTACTAAAACATGCTGGTGAACTGAGGGTTCGATAGTGACCTCTGGCAACAAAATCTGACCATTTCTGGAAAGCTTTGACGTAACGCGAGCGGACGGAGGAAATATTAAACAGCTGACCTTTTCCATTTACCTCTGCGGGTCTGGACGAGGAAACATGGAACCCAAGTGACACTCAAATTACTTAAGGTCACGCTTTTCAACATCCAGCTGAAGCCTGCGATAACATCTGTGCTCTTTCACTCAGAGAAAGTGAGGATGCCACTGTCACAAGGTGTTTGAACACCTGGCAATATTTCATTTCAACTTTAACATTACAGAGATATTGAAACTTTTTAGTATATCGGCTTAAATTTCCAGCATATATTTTGGTTTGGTTAATCTGCTGCCTAAAAATTCCACTTAAATTTTATTTTAACACTTTAATGTGAAGAGAGAGCTGTGCAAAACATGACTAAACGACTCTCTTATTAGTAAACTACTAGTAAATTAAAATGACTACATATCGGCCCAAAAATATCGAGTTTATCGACCGTTGGTTGCTCTGTATTCTAAACAGTCAGTATCAGGATTGGCCATGAAAAAAAAAACATATTGGTTGATCTCTACATAACATTGTTCCAACTGTGTCAATGTGTCGACCCGCCTCCACAAAATGCTAAGGAGCTGTACAGTATTATAAACACTTTTTTTTTCAGAATAGGGCATAACTAATGTAAAAAGAGATGTTTTTTGAAAAAAATAATGTGGGAAATGTCAACAACATTTCCAAAAGGCACTAAAAGGCTTATAAAAAGTAAATTTATACTCAAATGAAAACCTACACGTTCGGTCCTATATACATAAAACTGACTCCTGTGGGCTTTAAGCCATGTTTTAATGTTGTTACCTGTATCTTGGCCTAGTTTTGTTTATGCTCATCTTCATGGAGACAGATGAGTTTAATGCTTTACTGTGGAACATTCCAGGCAAAACAATAACAGTTCCATGGAGACAAACAGATGGCGGACCCTCCACAAGAAAACTTACACAGTACTTTGAGAAACATGTCAAGACTGTGCAATATTAAAGTGCTCTTACTATGCTTTTTCTTATCTATGTTATAATGTTGTTTCCTCATCAAAAACATACCTGGAGTTGTGTTTGGTTTCATTCACACATGTTTAACACACAAATCCTGCTTAAGTCGGCTGAGTTCTTCTTTTAACAGTAAAACTGTGAAGGCAAAAACTAATGCAGTTACAATTTCACTATTTGAATTTTATAACCAGCCAAAATGTGTTTCCCTTTTGTAAAGTTTCCCTGTTAGAGCTTGTCAACATTTTCCTTTCAGATGGTATGAAAGATACAGTGTGGTACAAAGCCACAGGATTAAAATTAATTGAGTATTCTTTGGCAGCAGATTGTTCGTCAGATACTTAATGCGTGCCAGTTTTCGAACAGAGCCAGTGCTTTTGTGTATGTGTGTATATGTGTGTATATGTGTGTGTATTGTCACTGGGGGAATGGCCTATGGAGGGTGCAATGTGGGGCGATGAATAGAATCCCTTTGTGTTCAGTTTCTCCACTGTCTGTGAACTGGCGAAGGGGAGAAGGTGAGAGCCAGGAGGTGACGGAGATAGGCAGATAAAGAGGAAGAAGGGCAGACAGAAGAGAGAGAGACACTGCGAAAGAGTGGTGACGCGCATGGGAGGGAGTAGGAGGCAAGGTGACAAGGTAAGGAAGAAAGACTAAGCAATGACAAACACTGTTGGATAAGAATGAAATGCTGTCTGTTTAAAGGTCCTATATTATGCAAAATTGACTCTTGTGAGTTTTAAGCCATGTTGTAATGTTGTTACCTCATCAAAAACATATGTGGAGTTGTATTTTGTTTCATTCACACATGTTTTAGTAATGCTGCAATATTAGTCTATATCTCCTAAGCCTCAAAATGCTCTGTTCCACCTTGTGATGGCATGTAGTGGTAGTTTTCAAGTTAACAGGTACTTTTAGTTCAGTAAAGACTGGCAAATCCAATGCTGAAATTATTCAGATGATTCTATTCTAAATCTCAACCTCAAGTAATTGAGTAGTTTAGTTTAAAACAGTTATACAAAATTGCTTGGATGTGATGGAGGTTTAGTCCATGAGCGACACCCACCTGCCCTGCATGTTTTTGTATGTAGGGAGATCATGCTAAGAGAAAGGGCCAGTCCAGTCCGGGAATCAAACCCAGGACCTTCTTGCTGTGAAAAGAGACTGTGGCACCACTTCAATATGAGAGTTTGACATATGCACACAAAGAATAACCAACCAAAATATCAATCATAAATGTACATTTTGCTAAATTACTAAGGCCTTATTCACTTACACAGAGCCAAATTTCAGTGATTCATCTTCATGTTTACATTCCTTTCAGATAAATGGGTAATTTGCAATTCTACTTAAAAATGTGTTGCTATCAGCTTTTTACTCTTAAACAAGCACAGCACAGTGGATTCTTGTAATTTGATTCAAAATGACTCGGTTCTGTACATTCATCAATTTGCAGAAAATGTGAAAAGAAGGGACATTTCTCCTGAGACTGTACTGGGAAAGTGCTGCCATTGAAAATAAATGAAAGTTTGACACAAGCACTCTTATTAGTCATTTTGATCAGTTCACGAATCATTCACCTGACCTTGTGGCCTCAACCTTCACACTTGATAGACTTTTGAAATGGACCAATCATATTGACGGATGCCAAAGCAGGCCTGCCGGAGTGGAGCTGCTTTTAATAAAAAATCAGATGGAGTTAAGCACTGAGCTGTATTGCATTCACATGAAAAATTAGGTTTAATACATTTTAAATGGCACTGTGCTACAATGGGTGAAGTGGTGGAAGTGGTGGAAGGTCAACTGTGATACAGAGTCGTGATATGTGATATTTAAAAGACCTTTAAAGCACTAAAACATTAAATAAAGTAGGAGTCCACCAGGGACCTTTTGGCCTTTAGTCTCAAACATTATTATTATTTATCTTTAAAGAACAAGATGGTTCAATAGGCAAAATCTGCATTACGTCTCATCTGTGGTTGGATATTATACTTTGGGGTTGTGTTTTGGAAAATTAAAAACTTCATTTTTTGCTCTAGATTTGTCAATAAGATGACATTTCAGAGTTGCATTGGCAGGGTCATTTAGTCCAGTGTTAAATGTTATAAAATTATGGAAAATCTCATCTTATTTCTTCACTTGAATCCACAAAAATACTCTTTTTTATTCTAAAAGTTGAAAACTCACACTCTCCTTAGCTGAAATTCGAATTAATATATGACTATTTATAACAAGTAATTACCATGGATGGGACAAGATGTTGTGCCGCAAGACAGATGTGGAAAATGATTTTGTGAGACTTTTTATCCGTGTTTTTAGGTTTGACTTGTACAAAAAATGGTTAAACTCTGGTGAATTATTTTTGAGAAGTTCTGTCTTCTACAATGACAACAAAATGATAAAATAGCTTAAAAATGTGAGACCAAAATTGTCAACAGACTCACATTATTCACATATTATGTCAACATTTTGTCTTCTTGTCTCATTCTTGTGGACTCAATCTCACATCACGTCCCTCGTAATTACATAGCACGATTTAACTTGTTTGATGTGTGACTCACTGGTCATTTCTACAGCCACATGCAGGCAGAGGTTGTACAGTGACCCAGAATAACTATCTTTCCCGTGGTCAGATAAATGGGCCTAGTGTCTCTGCCACATCGCCGGTTCCTCTCAGGCCATCGCAGCGGGTCTTTTCCATGATGAAACACAGGGGCACAGGGGCTAAGGGAGTGGGCGTCAGGACACTAACACTTTCTCCTCCAGCGCCACGGCAACAGCAGGACCAGATCTGGAGAGCTGGCACCGATATGGCATCCATACCTCAAGCTCAGCCAACACAGCATGAATTCTCGCCTGCTTTGCAAACTCAGGCGTCCCCATCTCTCTTTGTGACTGCTTCTAATCTAAAAGAGCATATGTAAGATGTAAATAATTGCCGCCAACTGCTGATTTGCATGGACAGCTTGTGTTGGAGTTTTTATACCGTCCTGGGGTGCTGTTTTTGATGATGGCAGTACTAAGGATTCTAAGGGTTCTCAAACTGCAGGGTGGGTGTCACAGTCACTAGAAGAACTCAGTTAGTGCCCATTGCTAATGAAGATCTGAATATCTGTGGTTTTCACAGTGATGAAGAATGAGGACAAATTAAAACAGATTATCTTTTGAACATTAAAAAGTCCTCAAAATGTCACCTATAACAGGGTCCTAAAACCTACATAAATGGGCACAATTATTAGCAAATGTCAAAAGCTGGAAGTAGCTAATATGTCCACTTAGAGATAGGCATAAACCAATTCAGCGATACGATTACGATTACGATTACGATTACGATAACCATACTATAGTTTTCTGCCAGTATCTGATTTAAACTTATACCAGTGCAGAGACTGAAAACTGCATTTACTTCTTTAAAACAAAAATAAAATAAGACAAAACTGATCCAAATGTGTTATGTAGCTGTTATTTATCACTCAAGTAACTACAGAACAATTTTGTATAAAGTATTAACTGTAAAGTATAAAGTCCAAACGTTATAAGATTTTCTGGGGTAACTACAACCAGTAAATGGTGTTATTATGTACAGCCAGAATATCAGCTGAACCGATATTTGGAAGTTTTCAGTATCAGCACCAACATCAGATACAAGTATTGGCTCAGTGCATCTCTACTTAGAGAATTAAATACATTGTCTCTGCATGGTCTTATGCAATGTATGGAACCTGTTCTGAAACGCATGTGATTTATGTATTAGACTCACAGTTAAAATTTTGGATCCTATTTGAAGACTTAGTTTTAGAACATTTTGAAGAATACAAGATTTTTTTTAATACATAAACCACAAAGCTAATCACAAATGCCATACTTAACAGAAAATTTTCATTAACATTGCCTTTTCCAAAATAATGCAGCCCTAGTTTAGATAGTGTTTAGATCTTGTTATGTTCTGATTTTGACCTGCTTAGTCCTGCTTTAGTTAGACCCATATGGTTTAGGCTTATTGTAGTCCTGCTTTAAGTCATGGATTCATCATGGTTTAGTCATTTCTATCTAGTCCCAACGTAGCTCAGGACCAACATATGAAAACAATTATTTTACAAGGTGTAAAACGTTTTTGAGGATGTAAAACCTGAGGTGTGATATCCAAATAACTATGAACTATTGTGTAGCATTAGCCTTGATTGTAGCCAGCAGTGGAAGTGTAGACTAAAGTTTGTGGGTGATGCTGTGAGAAGGCAGACCATAGCCTCTCCACATTGCTCTCTTAGTCTAATGAGCTGGAAGTATGATGAACAAAGGCAGATGGCTTCATGACTCACACAATAAGGCACACATCATTGAAAAGACGTCACTCATGGCTGTTTAAAGCTGTTTGTCTTGCTTCACTGTATCAACACAAGTTCATCTCCAAGGCACTAAGCGGCTTTATCAACCGAATCAAGTGCATTTTCTAAGCTTAAGGGAGAATACACATTTGTAAAGGATGTAAGCTCTTTTTTCATTAATAAAATTACCATCCTAGATTTTATATTTAGAACTAAAAGGAAAACAAACACAATACAACCACTCTAGAGCTGTATATAGGTGAAATAATGTTCATTAGTTTTTACCAGGCAACATATGGAAACTAGGCAATATTTCTACAATTGTTGTAGATGACATTTTAAGGACAAAAAACTGCTTTATAATTTTTTGTTTTTAATAGTGATTTGAACTGTCCTAGTTTCATCATTCTTAAACCCATAGCATATTAGTTTAGTACAATAAGTCATAAAAGTTGAGCAATTTCTCTAAAATCATAACAAGCCAAGAGTAAATAAATAATGTTGTTTTGTGATCATAAAAAAACGCACATAACGGAGCTGTAGGGAGCAGAGACTGAGAGGCAGAGGCGCGCTTCACCTGTAAATCACCTGTCCCTCAACAACACTCCATCATCGCTCCAAAACAAGCTCAAGTCTGAACGCACTGTGCACCGTATAGTGAAAGTTACCCACTGCTTGAGCTGCTCTAATCCGGGCACAGCGCACGGCAGGACGGCAGCCTTTGGAGCGAGCACACCCTGTTTAACACTAGGCACGGAGCTCAGATAATGCAAACATACTAGAATATAAGATAAAGCCTTTTCGCCTTCTCTCCCTCCATCACCGACAAGTGCAACAGTACTCACCCCCAGTTTCTTACTCCGTATCCTCACGTATCCCTGCTTGACTATGTCGTTGAAGTTAGAAGCCATGCTAGCTTCCCTTTTGTCCACTGAGGAAACAAATAAGTCTTCCCGATGGGTGAAGTCTTGTATCACTTGAAGATCGTCCAATGCGACATCCGGCGGCAGAGCAAAAGGAGCGGCGAGGAGGAGCGGCCAGCCCCCGTGTCAGCGCTCACGCTCAGGGCTGCCCGGCTTCAGCGGCTCGGTCCATCCGCCGGAGGAAGAGGAGGAGGAGGGAGATACCATTGAGCTGATTCACAAGAGCAGAGAGAGGAGAGCGCATGAGAGACGCGCGCTTCCTGGACCACACCATCCCAAAACAGGCAAGGTGGAGGGGGTGTCTGGAGCTACAGTGGGGGGACAATGTATCAGAGATAGTCCAGCAGCACCACTGAGTCTTGTTACATAAATCAGAATATATTTAGAGATGTGGCCTAAATGTTATTCTAGTAGTCTGGATGCTGAGACTGTTTCTCTTTCAGTTCACTTCAGTTCATAAAATACTTGTTTAGTTAGACTATGAAAGATTTACTCTGCTCTAGTCATAGTGCAGACGTTATAGCCTACAATGTTCATATGGCATTAAACATCCTGTCTTCATGATGCAGCAGGTGAGTACTGAGTCACTGAGCAAATGCACCTGAAATTAGTAAAGCACTAAAATCTCCATGGAGACAACAAAAGTGACATGCACCTTTAAAGGTCCTATATTACACTAAATTGACTCTTGTGAGCTTTAAGCCATGTTAAAAAGCTGTTATCTCCTCAAAAACATACATGAAGTTGTGTTTTGTTTCATTCACACATGGTAGAGTAACCCTTTAAGGCCTTAGTCTGTCTACAACTCAAAATGTTCCGTTCCACCTTGTAATGTCATCAAGTGACACTTTTCAGGTTCACAGTTTTACCTTTAGTTCACTAGAGATTGGCAATTCCAGGGCTGAAATTATCCAAATAATTCTACTGAACGTGTATAGAGTTCAAATACACAGTGGAGTACTTCCTGTATTACCACATGACATCACAAGTGTTTTCAGTTTGGAGAAGTCTGATTATGCAGTGTTTGTGTTAAACATGTGTGACTGAAACAAAAAAACACAACAGATATGTACACGGCTCTGTTTTTGTATTGGACACAACATTATAACATCAGAAAATATGGGCCCTTTAAAACATTAGTTAAGTTAAAAACATCAGCATAAGAGTTTTGCTACTTACTTGCACCATACCTTTTTGTGTTGCAATGATAAATTCAGCAGTTTATTTTGTACACTTTTCTCCAGGCATATAGCTATTATTATATGTTTTGCTCTGAGCACATGCTCTTATTACTCTTTTTGATGATTTAATTCAGATCCCATTAGAAGGTCATGAGGGGCACTCCATCACCCAGTGTTTACACTCAATATGTCATACTAGACTAGTGCTTGTAGTAATATTGATGTATTTTTAAAAACTGTAGCCATCACTCAAATACTATTCCCCCCCTGCTCCTTTCTCCATCAAAGCAAATATGCAAATGTCTACTGGGGCTTTGTGTTCAGACTAATTTGAAACACACGTTGTACCTTGCCTTTTGGTTATTACCTGTCTAAGTATGAATCTCATTTCCATATTTTTACCAGAGTCGCTAATAAGGAAGTATAATTTTAGACAGCTCCCATGTTTTCTCAAGATTTAACAACCCGGAAGTTATGTTACATGATTAGTGTGGGGAAAGTATAAAGGCTGTTACTGTGTAAGTGTATACTTACTGTTTCATTTAAAACCTCGGAAATCTGGGCCCACAAAGCAGATGGTGAGTGTGTTGATGCCATAACCTGTTATTACACATTTTTGATTAAAATTCAGAGAAAAGCGATGGCGGCTTATGTAATATAGTTATATAAACAATTGTAGATTAGGGGATCAGACATGTTTTGCTGTCTTCACACATTTTTCATTCACACAAAAGCTGCTCAGACTACACCAGATTTCGGTTGCTAAATTCAAACACGTATCCCACCCAGACTGCATTTGTTACCACTTTCATACCTGTAAATTTATATATTTCATTATTTCGTTGATGGTAAGGTAAAAACTGTGAGGGTTGTTACATTGGGATTTTCTGCTTTGTCTGTCTCGAGGTAAGATGTAATCACTATATTTTACATCATTTTTACCTGTTTTTATTTAAAATACAAATAGTGAATTTCCCCTTAGGACTTGATGATATTAGAAATTAAATATGGCGTACAATGTCTGGATGTTGTTTTAACTAATTAGTGACATTTAACTGGAAGTGCTGCTGTAAGATTGTGTTGAAACTTCATGATACTAAAACTTAAACTGATTTCAGGCGACAGCAGCTAAGTTGGTAGTGTTTGTCCACTGATCCAAAGGTTGGCAGTTCAAATCCCACTCTCGACATAAACATTGTTGGTTGAGTGGTCAGATCCATTGACCCAGCTCCCAGAGGTGAATGCTGTCATTGTGTCCTTGGGCAAGACACTTAACCCACCTGTACACTGGTGTGTGAATGGAATGGGTGAGTGGTTCCTTGATGTAAAAGTGCTTTGAGTCTTGTGACTATTTACCACTTCTATACTGAGGAAAATGCTCAGTACTCTATACAGATTTCAATACATCAATTACATTAGGATAGTAGAATAAAAGCACAAAATAAATACCTATTCTTTTTGTTTTGCTGAAGTCCAAGCAAAACAAGACCAAACCTGTAATTGTCACACTGCAATTGCTTTGACCTTCAGTTTTTAATATATCCTATAATTATTCTTTGTTAATGAGTTGGTGCTACTGAAATGATTCTCCTTTCAAGCACAACCAAGCTTGGCCTCTTGGGTTTTTCAGAATGGGCGTGCAAGAACAACCAACATATGGCGCTGCCGTACACCAGCGTCTGCCAGCAGTGTCAGATAAGGTCAGAACTGGAGGAGCAAGTGCACAGAGCCCTTCCACAAGGTCAGTAGTGAAACCAGAAATCACCAACTCTGATGCAAAATACGACAATCCATCGCTATAATTGTTACTATTTTTCACCTCAACATGCGTCCAAGCACTTTCACAGCTATTATGATTTATATGAAGCAAGTACCTACAGAAACAGCTATGATTTGAGTGCTGTGCTTAGCTAAAATGTCACCTAAACTGTCTCAAGCTAATGGATTCCTTTGATAGCCTTCAAATGGGCAGTGAATTTGATTTGCTTTAGCGCTACTGGGCAAACAATCTGGTAAATAATTAACAAAAAAAAGATAAGACGGGGTGCTGTAGATGCTTTAGCTGTTTGCCAGGTAAGCACTTTCGCACGTGGGCGGAGGGGGAAGAGGAGGGAGAACACACATCACAGACACGTTATGGTAATGATCCATGCTTGGTTCCTGTGTTCAAGTTTTTTACAGCTTTCAGCCTGATATGTTAATAGGCACAATGGGATTTGGCTTTGATTAAATGTCAATGCCTACGGGGCAAAAAACTGAGGTGGTGAAAAACTGCTAATTTCCCTCCATCAGAGATGGGGGCTGTTCTTAGCAAGGGGGACATTGGTAAGGCATAGGATATAGGACAGTTAAGGTTGTGTGGTGTCCCAGTGGATCTTGGCTTGACATGTTTGTGATTTACTTCATAAGGGTGGAAACAGGAGTGGTTGGAGGGCCATTCTGTCCTTCTACAGAGAATGCACTGTTGAGGGTCTGCTTCTAACACATAAGAGAGAATAGAGAGGATAAGCCTATTACAGCCCCTTTGATTTCAATAATTAGCAGCGAGTAACATCTAAAGCGCAGCTGCACAGGGAAATTAATTTGTAAGGTAGTCTGGTGGATAGCTTTTAAATGGTTTGTGCATTTGCATTAGTTAGCATGCACATATATTGAAAATGTAATAAAACATGCAACATAAAAGGAATATGTGAGAAGGCAGAGTCTGCTCAGTCCACACATAATGATGGCTACTGTTGAAGAAATTCATGGAAAAATGGTGACTATGCCTATTTGAGTAATAATCAGTTCCATAGTTCCTATTAGTGTTTTTTGCACTATAACTTTTTCTTGAGGGAGTCTGCCATTCGGATATCTTATTGCTTTGCCTTGAAGGTTCCACAGTATGGCTTTAATAGTGTATATCTTTCATAATTTTATTAAACTGTTCCTACACTGTGTAGTAGTATTGAAGGGAGTAATTGATATTAAAGATTGGAATTTAAGAGTTCTAAGTTAAAGCAGGACTCACGTGGCCTTTGTGAGTGTTTGGCTTTGACTAGAAGTAGAGTTTTAGGGCATCACTCAACAAATGTTGAGAAATATTACCAATCCAGTATAATCAATTAGTTCATTAATTATTAATTATTAATTAAACGATTGTTCTGAAGGTTCGTAAATTCTTGTCCATATCAGTGACCCATATCTGGAAATAACATCACTATTCACCAAAGCAAACTGTCGTTTATGAATATTTATTGACCAAGTTAAACAGAAGCATTTAGATGAAAATATGGAAATGACTGTAGGCTCCTCTAGATTGGTGTCTAAAGATTGGAGATTTGATAAAACTTTAAGAATTATCTAAGGTTATTTGTTGAGTCTAAACTGATCATTTAAGCCATTCTGTGAACCATGTGCATATGACCAGGAGAGTGGAGATGTTCGTCACGGTGTGGTCTAGAGGTGCAATGGTTTGGAGGTCTGAAGTCCTCAGGGTGTCAGGTCTGAAGAATCAAACGAGCTGAGACGAACGGAAGCCACGTGATCTAAACAATAACTCCAGGCTCAGGCAGCGTCAGGCTGAAGGAACGCTGTATCCTCTGTTTAAAGAGGAGCAGAAGGCAACTTTCAAGTGTCCATGAGGTCTGAACAGCACTGGTCACAGATTAAGGCTAATTAAATCAAAAGACTATCGGCTACAAAAATGCAAATATTTAAATTTGGAAAAATAAAGCTGTGCTTTTGGTCAGATTAGCTACAGTAATTTTGATAAAAACACTTCAAAAGACGGGCACAAATTTGGAAGAGAGAACTGAAAGTTTTAACTTCTCAGGTGTTGTCTCTCTGGAATGTTCTTTGTCCAGCAGAGAAGATAAGGAGCTGCTCTGTGTCTCCCTGTTTCTCTGTCCTCTCTGGTCAAACTCCTTCACTGAACTGGTTCCTTGAACTGAGCTGTCGAAGTGACTGGGGTCTCCTCAGCGATAACAGTCTGTATCCTGCTGCAACCAACCACTCAAGTTTTAGTGGAGGAAGGCTAAACCAATGAGCTAAAGCTGAGTGGGGGATGAGGAGAATGTGAATGTAACAATATTCACAGCATGAACAGTTTACACCATTCCTCTTCTTTCTCTGGAGAAAGTCATTTAGCTGAGATTGTTTGATCCCGTAGCAGTGTCTTTTATTTGTGTCTTGGTTATGGCCAGTTTATCTGAATTTACTTCAGTCAGTTGGTTTATTTGTAGAATAAACTTTATAGATCTTGTAGCTCTTTTGGAGAGTCCTTGTGTAAGAGAAGTTAAATAACGGTAAATTACCATTACCATGATTGTCTAGCAAGTTATGAAATATTGTCATTGTCTATTTCCCATAACAAAACTTAGACTTAGACTTAGACTTAGACTTAGACTTAGACAAACTTTATTGATCCACAAGGGAAATTATTTGGATACAAAACCTCATTTGTAAGAATAATATGATAGAGCAGCTGTGTAGAACTGTACAAACATAACCACTGTGGACAAAGACAAGTGAGAAAACATCAGGGGATGGGCTTGGAGCTTGGAAACTGAATAGGACTGTGAATTGTTCTGTCTGTATAAGGCCATATACCTCCTGCTCTTTTGACCCAGACTTTGTGAGCTAAATTGAGGTCCAAGTGATGTCACCGTGAGGCTGGATCTCTGGAGACCTGGCTTTTCTGCTCCTCTGGCATTTCCAACAAACACAGAAAACTAAAATGGCTGCATAGACATTCATTAGGGCTGCTTTTTATGTGGGACCATTGTGCTAAACTTATCAAGGTTTTGGATCACTGAGCAGACCCCTTCATCAGACCATCTCATTCATTTTAATTGTCTCTTGTTTCCCAGCGACACTTAGTAAATTAGGCAACGTCGGATGAATTTCTATCAAGTCCTTAAGAGTTATTATTGTGATTAGTGGTCTTAATCAGTTTTCTTATTCAATTTCACATCATTAAAATGTAAATATGGTTCCTGTCAACACATCACTTTAAAGTTAAGTGTTAAAGTTGTGATTGTTTCTTTAAATACTCTGCACTGAGGTGAATGGTCAAAGTGAGCATTATGCCAACACAGAAGTAGTCACACTATAATAGGCCGTGTTTGCTCTTGAAGGAACAAACTCACTCCTTTTCTTTATAATTTTACATATTTAATCAAATTCCCCCAAAATGAAAATGAGTGGACACAGACAAGCATGACTAATATGTATGTCCTGTAGAGGGCAATATTGTCTGTGCTGTTCTGGGCACTTTCTGAAGGGCACTTTGCTAACACTAATGTTTGTAATGGCTGCTAAATGAGATTAGTGTTTCAAAGTTTTACAAGCATATAACTGTAAGCTACTGCAAATATTTACACAATTAAAAAAAATTTGAATGTGTTGTTCTTGTATAGCACTTTTCTACACACTTAGAGTTAAATTTGGTAAATTAATGATTATCTCAGTCTGTACCTGTAGTTGCCCTGAGGTAAACTGATGTAAGTGTGGCTGCCATTCTGAGTCATTGGCCCCTCTGACCCCCATCATACAAACAAGGTGGATGTAGTATCTTACCCAATGACACAATGGAAACATTGAGTTTAAATTAGTCAACTATTTGTCCTAATTAGTCTTAACTTTTGGGAAAATATTTTATTTGCATAAAAACTCCTTAATTGTTTATTATTTTGACTTATTTCCTTAAAGAAACTGTATGTGATATTTTGATTTTAAATTTCATAAACATGACCTTTCTGTATTTCCAGATACCAGGTAAAAATGTTCAAATCAAATATAGCATCCATTGATTACACTTGACATGCTGGTTTATTTTTAATTACAAAAACATTGATGTCCCATTTATTTGTGTTATACTTTGTTTTGTTTTTTGGTTCTCAAGATGATTATTCAGTCAGAAAGATGATTATCTAATTTCTATTGCATGATGAAAGTAGCTTGAAGTACTGTAAATGACTGTACAATTATTTATCTTATATTTTTATTTATATGGGAAAGCCCAATGAGAGTACCAGACTCACTTTTGAGCACACTGAACAAATGTGCCCAGTCTAGTTTTAAAGGTAGCTTTAAATGCACCTTGCCCGCTGCAGGTTATTGCTTCCTTATTTAATCTGACAGAGCTAATATAAAACAGCTGTATGTTTGTGCTTCCCTCAGCGAGCGTGGCTTGTGGGAGCTTCTTTGGGATTGGCAGAAGGCTGTGACTCCATCCAGGTTTGGAACAAAGTTCGTCTTTTTGCTGCAACTCTCGCTTTACAACGACTTATGTGTGAGCATGGAAAAAGAGTGGAAATCAAACCTCGTCTGTAAATACCCCAAAGGTCACCGATGACGTCATAGTCCTGGGACACGCTGCATGATTTTGTGGCCCGATCGGAGACACCTGATTGGCTGTGGGCTTTATAGGTTGCACCCTGTGATCCCAAAGTATAAATATAGCAACACACCTCTCATAGAGAACTGTGCTGTTTCTTATGAGTGCAACTGTGGCTGCAAAAGGAATCATTTCTGCTGATGGTGCAAAAAAAGTTAAAAACAAACTTATTTTGGGATGTGACTTTTCAATTTCAATACTGTTTCTTTTCCACAAACAGAGGGGAAAGCATCAACTCCTTTTGCCACCCCCAAGCCTGGATAAATAGTCTGTAAAAGCACAAGAACACCGTCCAATATGGTGTGCATATTTCTCTGCCAAAGCCAAAGTTAAATTTTCTCTTTCATTTTTCACAAGTCCACTCGTCCAAAACCTTCACTCTGGTCTCTTTGTTATGACTGACTGCAAATGTGTGTGCACCCATCCACCAAGCAGCAACTTTATGTTTAGTTGTGATGCTACATTCACTAGACCGTCCTTTTTGCCAACTTTTTTGGATATATTTATAACTGTTTCTTTCCCATTAAAGCACCATCAGTTTGTAAGACTGTGCCAAGGATTTTGGAAAACTATAATTCCCTTCGTGTGTAATCCACTGGCTTTGTGTGGGACTTCTTAAAGCCTTTTTCTTGGTGTATAGTATGCATATTTTTATTTATTTTAGATTAAACAGCCTACACCTGTAGGGTAACATCTTTTTTTATTTGAACTGCCTTCTGCTTTGTAAAATCAAGGCCACTTAAAACATCAGACATGTGCCTAGGAAAGCTTAAAGCACGTTTCTGTGTAGTGTGTTCAGACACTGGTTTTGTTCACATTTGAGGAGAATTTGAAGTTTTATTCTGAGCAGCAGTGCAGTCTGGGAGGCAGCCAGTCCTTCCTGGAGTAGGCACTATTTTTCCTTCTCCACACAGTTTGTTTTAGGAAGATTTTTACATGTGGCCCACATCTGTTTACATAATGCTAAATGCTTCAGTGACAAACAATTATACAAGAACAAATGTTAGTGTTCATCACCTACTCTGCTGTCTTCTGGGAATGGACATGGGTTAGTCTGTTAAGAGAAATCATATATACAGTACATGTAGGCTGGGGGCAGTCATAGTCTTGCAGTGTTTTGGGCTCTCAGATTTCAAGGTAGCATAAATATCATTTGAATAGAAAAAACTATTCAGTATTTAGTAGAAAATAATTTGGTTCATTAATAGACCTATTTGCAAGTGTTTCAACAGCACTTACGCAATTCAGTGTCAACTGTCCGAAGTACCAGTAGTTGCTGTGACAGGCCTCATGAAGAAACTGATATAATTTAATGTTTTCTCCAAAGTCAGTGGATCCAGTTTTCAACACATTTTTGGCGAGTTATAGAAGTACGATTTTCCACAGTCCCACTAACCTATTTTATTGCCACAGATTGGCAAAAATAACTTAAATGAGTGCATTTGAGTGGTCCCTGGCCATCACTGGAAATACTGTGGTGCTGAATTTGAGTGGGTTGGTTCTTTGTAATGAATGGTTATTATAAATCAAATGTCTAAGATTTGTCAGAGGCTTGTTTTAAAAGCACAAGGGCTTAAAATAACTCGATAATTATGAGTCAGCAAGTGCCACTCATTCAAGATCATGTTCCTTCGTGTTTGTGTTTTGTCTGTCTTGAACTGTGTGAAGCGTCTGTGAGTGCCATGAAGCAATATGAAGCAATACACAAGTGTATGTATGTATGTATATATATATATATATATATATATATATATATATATATATATATATATATATATATATATATATATATATATATATAGATAGATATAGATATAGATATAGATATAGATATATAGATATAGATATAGATATATATATTTTTTTTAATATCTTATGAGAAAACACATACAAACTGTGCGTACAATAATGTTAGATTGTACTTTGTATATTGTAAAGTAACACGAGAATGAACACAAGTCATAATAACTATTGGCAAGTGTCATGTTTCAAGCCAGTTTTCACCCAGCTTCTGGTCTGAAAATGCGTTTAAGTAGAGCTTTTACAGGCTTGAATAAATGTAAAAAATAGACAGCAATATTTTAATCAGAAAGTTTAAATAGGCTTATTAAACTTTATTTACAGCAATCAGCAACCTACTATTATAACTAACTTTCCCATTGATCATATTTTCTTTCATTTCTATTCCACACAAGTCAAAGATACTAATTCAGTTGCTTTCTCTTTCTATCTCCAGGTAAGCACCATGGAGTTATAACAGTGCAGCTCTTGAAATCATCTCTGTAAATGAAACCACAACTCAACTTCACCTGTGTTTTGTGTCTGCTCCTCAGGTCCTCCCTCTCTGACACGGCCAACCACTCTGCCCCCTCTCTCCTCCTCGCCACATTTACCCACGCTCGCCAGACGACTACACCTGAGTGGAGGCGAGCTGAGGCCGTTATTAATGGCCTTCCTTATTTTAAACGACAGACTGAAACAGGGCACCACCACGGCAGACCAGTGCGGAGTCGTTTACCCATCTGTCTGCACTGCCTTCAGTCCTAATGGGCCCGGCCAGTCGCTATGACACCAGGCTATAATGCACCTACATCTGTCTGCTGGTTCACATCGAGAGCACACACACATCCATCAACATCAGCTGACAGGAGGAACGATTGCACTAACTGTTATGCAGATATTCAATTCCAGTCATTACTTCTTCTTTGGAGAATGGGATAAGAGTTGTGAGGCAAAATAATACAAGACTTTCTAATAGCTCTACTTGTCTGGATGGATGGGTGGACACATTTCTTTCCATGGAACTATTGCTCCTATGGCATTAAACTCTATCTCTATGGAGGCCAGGTCCAGATCTGTGGAGAGGCAACCTCAAGAAAGTAGGTAGACTAGAAAACTTACATAATGTACCTTTATTATAGATGTAGAAAGCTGTAGTACTTTCACAATCCAAGTTAAAGTTATACTATATATCAACATGGTAGTGGCTCAGCCAGCAGAGAAGTTCTTGTATTATGCTTTATCCCTACAAGACAGCACTGCATACTGCCATTGGGTTCAGGGGCAAGACAATTTATTTGATCTAAGAAGGACACAACTTTAATCTGAATAAAGGTTCAAGAATAGTGTGAATTGGTTTCTGACACTATGAATGTCACAAGGCTATTTTTCCTGCCTCTCCCTGAAAACATTGATCCGTCCTGCCGACGTCGGCGTTGCCGACGTATAATCTTAGACGTCGAGCCGACGTCTACACGACGTCGTGCAGCCAACGAACATTACGCAACGTCGAACCGACGTTGTTTGAAGTTCGCGATTTTTCGGTATTCCGTCACATCTGACACAGGTTAACGACGTTGGCGCGACCGTCGAGCCGACGTTTGTAATGACAATTCGTTTCAATAGAGCTCCGGGAGATGACGTCACGCTATCCCAGCATGCACCACCGGGCGCCATCTTGGCAGGAATTATTGTAAACAAACTAACTAACTAGCCTACAAAACTTCCAGCTTACAACGATGGTAGACTCATGCTGTGCCCCTGGATGTACAAACCACCGAGGACAAGTTAAAGATAAAGCCTTTTATCGCATTCCCAAAGATCCAGCTCGGAGGGAAAAATGGATTTCTGCGATAAAACGGGCAAGAAGCGCGCTGAAGAAAACCGAGCGTTGGAACCCGTCACCTAATGGATTTCGCTTGTGCAGTGACCATTTCATATCAGGTAATTTCACGTAAACATTATACATTTAATATTATCTTAAATGGTGCTGATAGTTATTGTTTTGGACAATAAATATCACCGACTAAACTGGGTGGATTGTATTTCAGTCGGACGAGCCGAAACGTCCTCAACCTAATCTACCAACCCAGTCTAGTTGGCGATATAAACCTCACTGCGGTGGTTAATGTCCAGACCTAAAAACGTATTAGCTAATGGGTTGCATTCATGTGACATCACAACATTTTAAACTGCCTGTATCATTGAATAGTGAATATTTTTTCTCAGTGTAATCTTAGTGGTTTCTTTACTTAACGTTACTTATTTTGTGTCCTAGGTAAAAAGAGTGACAACCCGCTTTCACCTGACTACATCCCATCGGTTTTCAAGTATGTGCCGTCACCCGTTAAAAGTGCTAGATTACTCACTGAATATTGACTAATTATCCATTTTCCAACTGGATTTTGTCCCACGTGGTTTATCGGCTTGTATTTGAAATTCACTTTAGATATATTGTCTAAGATTTGGGTTCGTAATTTTGGTTGTTATTTTGTTAGTAATTCCATCCAGTGCTGGCACACGCACGGTGTATGCATAGTTAGGGTGTGTTTAGTTGATAAAAGTATGAAAATATGCTATGTTTTGGTGCTATGATTTCTCATGATTGTTCAGGTATGTTTTGACATGTTGGTAGTATTTTATTTTTACATTCAGAAGTTGATCTCATTACATTTATTTCCATCTACTTATATAGGTACACAGAAACTTGTAGTGCATTTTAATGCATTTGAAATGTAGTTAACTTTTTCTGTTGTAAATCAGCCTTCAGCAATATATTTTGGTAACATTTTTTGTACATTGTAATTAAGAACCACCCTTGAACATTATATTTTGATAATATGTGTGTACATGAATTCAAGTATTATAATAGTATAAATGTTGCAATACTGCAACAAAACCTACATGCACTGTTCACCTGTGATTACTTTCCATAAAGTATGCAATTTAGTAGTACAATATATACAGTATATAAAAAGCCTAATTAATAGTTGGGTAGACGTTGGGCCAACGTCTATCCAACCGTCTTTTGATGACGTTGGCCCAACCACTTGCCAATGAGCAAAATGACGTCGGCCCAACGTCAACTGCTAACGTTGGCCCAACGTCAACTGCCAACGTCTAGCCAACCGTCTTTTGATGACGTTGGCCCAACCACTTGCCAATGAGCAAAATGACGTCGGCCCAACGTCAACTGCCAACGTTGGCCCAACGTATACACATACGTTGGCCCAACGTTGGCATGACGTCGTCATGTTATCAGGGCTGTTACCATATCATTACACACTATAGATGTAATGTGACGTTCTCTTATTCCTCGTGTTCCCCTGCCTTTCATTTGTCCAATCTGCGCTCCTCTCTCCTCATATCCTTGCCCTCCCTGCACCCAGTTGTGAGTTTTGACATGCCTCTGATGTATGTGTCTCCTCTCGGATGTCCTGGTGCTCACTGACGACCTATCAATCACAGTATGGCCAAATTCAGTGCAGCTCTCAGCCAGTCCTTCCAGGCCTCAGCACAGTGCAGTGTCTGTGTTTCCTATCACTTTAACATGGATTTATTGAGCATGTTTTAAGGGTGTTTTACAGCTGTCTGAATGAAGTACCAGAAGTTGTCACCTACACAGTATCTCCTTCACAGTTCTGCTGTAATAAGCTGCTGCAAAGGTCATTGGGCCACTGCGCTACACCTACTGCCACAGACAGTACTCAGAAGAAAACTTAAATTATTTCATAAAATAAAAAAAAACCCTGCTGTTGTAGAATAAATTGTAGTAGCCTGAAAGATGAAGGGAAGAGGCATGGCACTGGAGTTCTAACACAGGAGAAGTTTATTTACCATCAGTACAAGACTCAGCACCTGGAGACATGGACCCATTATGATACATTATGATAGTGTTGTCTATTCTAGTCTGTTGTAAGGAGTATTATAGCTCTTATGACGCAGGCTAAGATAACAAGGACTGAGCTGGCAGTAAGTGCACTAGACACAGCACAGAAATGTAATTTCTGAGTAGTACACATACTTTTTATTAACATTTGATACAGATTTATACAGATTGATACAGATTTAATTAGAGTCTATCTTTAAGTCTATTTCTAAATTATTCTTTTTTTAGCCATTATCTATTATCTTGTTTTATTGCATGTTCCATTTTCCTGCTGTTCTTGAACTGTGCGTTGCAACACTGGAATTTCCCCACTGTGGGACTAATAAAGGCATATCTTATCTTATATTATCTTATCTAATATAGACTCTGATACCATACACAAGGTTTACTGATGTACTCGCTCCTTTACCATCTTCACATTTCCAGCATACTTGTAATACTACAATCTAATGTCATTTTCAACACTTTTCTGGTGGTGGGGCCCTATGGTCACTCTGAAAAAGATCTAAAGCATATTTAATACCTGCCAAAACGAGTATAGATGCCTTTCATATTGGTTTGTAGAGGTTAGTATCTCAGTATTGATTTTTTTCCCCTCACAACCCTACCAGGCAATAACACTGTCAATTTGAGTTTCAGTCCTTTCCAGCTCTTTCCAAATTACACACTTTTCATTTATGATATACTATATTGCAGATTGTCCATTTCACTTCACTGCAGTGCAGAGGCAAATGAGCAGTGACGACGCGGACTCCCCAGTGGCACTAAAATCAAACGCTTTAAATGAATAATAGTGGATGGATGTGGGGCAGGGGGTTAGCGGTGAATGTGAATATACCAGGTCCAAAGGGGGGTGGGGGGTCCATACAGGGAGCTCGCCCGTCCACACCCCCTGCTCCTGCTTTGATCTGTACTTTGTGCGCTTATCCCGTGGTTGAGAGAAAATGGGAAATGACTCATCAGCAGTAGGTTTAAGCAGAGTGTCAGCTTTAATATAGAGAATTATGAAGCGTGTCAAATTCAGAAGGCTCAGATGTTAAAATTCAGTTTTATTTTTTGTCAGATATGTAACGTGGTTTAGGAAACTTGATTAGCAAAAAGATTTTTTTAAATTCTCAGAGGTCAGTATATTTATATCCATAATGTTGTAAACGAAAATTAATATTGCATTTCTTTAAAGAGGCCATATTATGCTGTTATAATGTTGTTTCCTCATCAGAAAACTACCAGGAGTTGTACTTTGTTTCATTCACACATGTTTAACACACAAACCCTGCATATTTTGGCTAACTCCTGCTCTCAGACAGAAAACACTCAAACTCAGACATGTGTGAATAAAACAAAACACAACTCCAGGTATGTCTTTGATGAGGTAATAGCATTATAATTAAAGCTCACAAGAATCCATTTTGTGTAATATAGGACCTTTAATGTATGTTTAATTTAAAACTGTTTCATTGTTATTTGTCTTTGGACCTATTACTTGTTACCAGTCTCATTATAACAGGTGATCATTTATTCATAGATACATAAATACAAGCAGTTGTTTGGTATTCTAGATTTTGAAGTAGCTCCTGCAATGTTCTTTCCATATGAAGTGTGGACCTATGCAGCCAGTAGCCCACGTGACAAACCTGGGTCAAAAAATCATAAATGGGAGGGTCATCCAAACAAACCTGCTGCCATGGCGATGAAGGTGAACACAAGAACTAGATTGCAAGAAGTGACCAAAATAAGTTAGTAAAAGTATCATTGTATAGTACAGTAAATAAACTATTACAAATGCTTATTACCTGTAGTTTGAAAGAAGAGTTTAGCAAACAAAATATAAAACAATATATTTTATTAGCTTTACCATCAACATAGCTCTTTCTTTTTTCTTTTTTTTTTTTTTTTCATAATGATATACTATTTATAATAACACACATTTTGAAAAATACAAAAGTTAAGTTGGGATAATTTTGGTGGATGTACTTCCCGGCCTGCAGGGAGCTTACTAAACCAGATAAACTGTAAAAACACTATTGAGATTACAAATATAAACACATAGCAGCATCTTTTATAAATCATATGTAAAGCATATAAAAAATAAAGCATTTTTACTCAATTAAAAGTAAAATCTGAAATTCAAGAGCACCAGTTAAAATGTGCCAGATGATATGGATCTCTAAGTGCCATTATTATTACAGGACTTCTATCATACACAGAGAATTTGGATAAAAAAGCCAAAAGAAGTACTGGGACCATTGGCAAATATGTACAACAAATATTGGCAACCCATTCATCCCATTCATAGGAACAGTATATTTACACAGTTCAAAGAGTCCGGCTACAGATGACATAACCCCAAGTGTATGTTTTGGTTGTCAGGTGTGTGTTGTCACGGCGATGACCTTCAACCCAAGCAGTGCGGGAAAGTGAGGAAACATTTGAGCCATTTTGAAGTTTTGACAATGCCGTTCATTAGCACCTATTCACCAGCCCACCAGACTGTTGCTTTAACATGAACTTTTTTTCTTCTTCTCATAGAATTCACTCAGATGACGGCGAATACTCGGAATGCCTTGCCCCCTGGAGGATTCTGTAGACTGTAAGGGGCCACAGAAAAGAAGAAAAGTCAGTTAAAAACATACAGATTTACAATGGATGAGTTGACAGATGGATACCAAGAGATGGGCAAAGGGTGAAAGAACCAAAACACGGGAGACTTCATGTGTTACTCCAACAAAGAGCGGCGTGTTGTGGGGTGTGAAAGGAGGAGACAAATAAATGACAAGTTGATAGTGGCAGACGTCATGAGGCCTGACAGATGAATGCGGTGAGGAGAAACGGAGAGGAGGAATGAAGAGAGAGAAAGAGAGAAGGAGAGGGGACAAGAGGAAAGAGGGGACTAGGAGAGGAGGGGAGAAGAGAAGAGAAAGGGAGGAGGAGAGAGGTGGACTAGGAGATGAGGAGACAAGGAAAGGAGGAGAGGGAGACAAGGAGAGGAGGAGAGAGGAGGCAAGGAGATAAGAAAGAGTCAAGGAGAGAAAGAGAAGAGGAGAGAGGTGAACAGCAAAGAGAGGACCAGGAGAGAGAAGACAAGGAGTGGAAGAAAGGAGGAGATAAGGAGAGAAGGACAAAATGAGAAAAGGTGAGGAGAGAAGAGGAGACAATGGAAGGAGGGAATAGGGGATGAGATGAACGGTGAAAGAGAGGAGGACAAAGAGAATGAGTTAACAGACAAGAAAAGGAACAAAGGAGATAAAGAGGGGAGGAGTGAAAAGACTAGGAGAGGAGGTGAAGAGAGAAGGAGTGAGGGAGTAGAGTAGGATAGGAGACGAGAGAAGGTGATAGAGACAGAGGACATAAAGAAAGAGGAGAAAGGAAACAAGGAAAGTAAATATAGAAAGTGACATGGAGAGGAGTAAAGGGGGAATGAGGAAAAGAAACAGGATAAGGAGGAGAGAGGAGAAGAGGAGGAGGACGTGTGCATATCGTATCATAGTGAATGAATTGTAAAGAGGTTGTCAGTCAGCATTGGACTCTGTTTTTAGCCCAGTGTATACTGAAAGTAATGTAGCAGTAACAGCACTTTCAAAATAGAGAATATAGCCATAAACTTTGTCAAAATCCATTGGTAATAACTCTAGTTTCTTCAAATGGGACCAGGCCAAACACGTGGGACACAGAGCAGAGGCTGGTACCTTAATACCACTTTGTTGACTGGTACCACGCACCTCCAAATACATTCTTCCCTTTTTTAAACCAGCACTCACACATCTTCTCACTATTAACACTTTTGAACCTCTCTGTTCTTAAGTTAATCTCTTTAAAATTCCTGTCCCTTCTGTGCAAATCATTGATGTCTCTAATTTGCTCGGTGTAGACACATCACACAAACAAGGTTGGCTTTTTGCAGAATTTGAAGAAGTAATCTATGAAAAAGTATTGCTACTGAAAAAGTGAATATCTCTGTGTGGCATTGAAAGTATCCAAATATTTACTATTTGGGAAACAGACTTAAGTTCCACTCTGTCTAAATCCTGTGCTCGGAGCCACCCACTTACTCCACCATTTTTCCATTTGTAAACTTCCTTCGGATTATTTATTGAAGCTTCATCTGACTTCCTCTTCTTCATCCTTGCCACTACAGAAAACGGTCTTGTTATTTGCACTCTCACTGGCATCTAATTAATTGTTTAGACAGAAGCACTCTCCCATGTGAACGGCATCAAAGCTGTAATCAACAGTTTGCATCTTGAAAAGATTAGTTCCAGAAGGGAGGACCAGAGTGGATAGAATCTAAGTCGACCTAAGAGCAATTGATTTCAAAGCCCCCCTTTGCCTCTGAAAATCCACCTTCTCAGTTTAAAAGGGCCCATATTACGCTATTTTCTGATTTATCTTATAATGTTGTTTCGTCATCAAAAACATACCTGGAGTTGTGTTATGTTTCATTCACACATGTTTAACACACAAACCCTATTTAGGCAGTTCTTCTCTCAAACAGAAAACACCCTGTTTCACCTTGTGAGTCATTTGGATCATTTCAGTCCTGAAATTTCCAATCTCTACCCAACAAAAAGTGAAAAGTAGCTGTTAACTTGAAAACTATAGCTTCATGACATCACAAAGTGAAATAGAGCATTTTGAGCTTTGGAGATGTAGGCAGACTAATAAAGAGTTACTCAAACATGTGTGAATGAAACAAAACACAACTCCAGGTCTGTTTTTGAGGAGGTAACAACATTATAATATGGCTTAAAGATCACAAGAATCCATAATACAGGACATTTAATACACTGACAAACAAGTAATCTTAAACTTTCATTGCAATTTCCTGCAATGCTGCAATTTCAGTTTAATACAGAGAATATTGTACCTTTCTGAAGAAATTCCATTTTGATATGAAGCAATGTAGTGTCTCCTCTTATCCACCGGCATCACATCAATGTAGCCTCCTGCGTCATTCCTGATGACCCCAGCGTGAACTGCAGCTCGACAAATACTGGATTTCTACACAACACAAATATAGACAGGTCAATGCATCTCCCAGCCCGGCAGTGAAGCAAATAAATACCTTAAGCATCAAAAGGGAGACTTACATCAGAGTATATTCTGGTTCCTATTACTCTGGATATGTGGGCGTTCTCCTCTAAACAGTTTCTTGGGCAGTATAATCTAGATAGAACAATGGACATACAATTATAGTATATAAACGATTGAACTGTGTTTTGATCACTCGGCTATGTAATATATAGAGCATTTTTCACAAGATAATGTACTTGATACAACAGGTTATTTGGCATTTAAAAAAAAAACTGCAAAAATGTATTATTTCAAATGAATCAAAAGAGAAAGCAAATGATACCTTGGGCAGTGTCTTGAAGGTTGCTCGTATGGACAGAGCATCGCTACTGTTGTTTCACATGTAACAGCTTGAACTGTGAGAACAAAATACATTCTTTGTGAATATTATAATGAGGTATGGGAAAGATTATATTGTACTTGTACTAATCAGTGTTACCTGTCACTTTAGAAACTGTGAATGAATTAGCACTCTGGTACTTCCTATAATACAGAAATACATGTTGCTTATAATAAATATAGTAAAAAATATAAAAGCCTTATATTTTTCTCACCCTATAGACTGTACACCATTCTTGTATGATTTGATGAAATAGTCTTTTCTTCCTTGTCTGCTCACGTCGAGCCATCCTCCATCATTATCTATGACCCCAGCGTGTAGACCCACTCTGCAGACACTAGATTGCTGAAAAAAGTAAAATATTGACAACATTAGCACCAATAATGGGAACTGTGCAATGTATGGAGTGTGCAATAATGGGAACTGTGCAATGTATGGAATGTGCAATAATGGGAACTGTGCAATATATGGAGTGTGCAATAATGGGAACTGTGCATTGTATGGAGTGTGTAATAATGGGAACTGTGCAATAATGGGAACTATGCAATGTATGGAGTGTGCAATAATGGGAACTGTGCAATGTATGGAGTGTGCAATAATGGGAACTGTGCAATGTATGGAGTGTGCAATAATGGGAACTGTGCAAAGAGTGGTATTTTATTTGCTGTTTTTAATGTTGTGACCCCAGCCCTTTGGGACAACGGATGGAAATTAGCCTTAGGCTACAATCCGGTGTGTTTACATTCATGTTGTGTCATGATTGTCCATTAACATGCTCTGTCCCAATCAAATAAATAAATAAATAAATAAATTTGCTGACCTGGTGGTAAACAGCAGCTTTTAAAAGGATTGGTCAAGGCTGTTTGACATCTCTCACAGCTGATAATAGCGGCTTATTGACCAAAACAAACCCACTCAAGCCACAATCGATTAGCTCACTCACCATTTCGTAGTACACTGTGCCCACCACTTTCCCAGTGGCATCTAAACATCCTGCTGGACATTCATATCTAGACAAAGAAAAATAGGAGAAACAGCGGTGAAATAATTGTTTTACTGTTAACAAACATACAATTATTCATAGCAATTCACTGCACAATAATAACTATAACTATAATACTAATACTTAAAACCAGTAACCAACTAGTTTTTTTTTTTAAAGTATGAAAAACATGATGCATTATTTTCATTTTTGTTTTTAATTGCTTAATATTTATATGAAATCAATAATGCTTAATATGTGGGGACTTTGTGCACCAGATGCCCTTCCTTTCAAGACTTTCAGTTCCTCTCAATAAGATAAGATAAGATAAGATAATCCTTTATTTGTCCCACAATGGGGAAATTGCAGTGTCACAAAGCAAGTTACAGAAACAGTAGGAAAATAAGAGCATGCATCAAAATCAAGATAAATAATAATAAGTGTTTACAATCAACTAAAAAAAAAACACAACACTGTAAGCTAAGCTAAAAGGCACAGGAACATTGCACAATAAGTGTTTTTGATTCAGAGATGATTGTGAACAGTGCAGTGATGGACAGTGGTGGGTAAATAAATAAGTAGCAGGTAAAGTGACTTTAAATAATATTGCACATTGTTATTATTACTATGGAGATGACACATGACAATACCACTTGCCTCTGACTCCCTCTTTTTTACCTGTTGCACGTGGTTCCTTTACACTGGTCTCTCAGCTTTGTGTCGCAGGTGACGAGCTGAGCTGCAAAACAAACACACAAACGTAAATAAACTCACTTTTCAGACAAAGAAAAATCCATGTTTTGAATTCAAGCTACAAGGAGGTGGTCAGCAGTATTAAAGGAAGTATCTCGCCTTACAGAGACAGGCCCCATGTGCAGTGAGAGGAAGCGATTTAAAAACCACAGCAAGTCCCTTTCAAATCGCCTTCATCAGCCAAGAGCAAACACACAGCTTAGGCCAAACCATACCAAGCAAAATTAGGTATAACTGAGAATCTGTCAACTTTAATTACTTTGACAGGAGACTGTTTGGTTGTTCACTTTTACCCCTTTTCAGCCTTACAGGCTTGTCAGTATTTTGTCATTTTTGCATTGTATTTACAACATGATTTTACTTTGTTGAGATACTGGATTTTTGACTGTTTCATTCCTTTGGGAAAGAGGTTAGATTGCTTCTGAATTGCTTCAGAAATAAGTTAAAATAAGTTTACACCTTTCCATGGTCCTTTTTGAAAATGTAGCAAGTTGTAGAAAATCTGTTTGATTACACAATAACATTAAATACATTATTCATTCAATCTTGATTTGCTGGGGAATAAGTACACTTGCTTGTGCTTTGTCAAGTATACTTCTACTTTGTCTATACTTCTGTTCTTCTAAGTATCAGTGCTTTTTTACAAATTTGACCCACTTAGTAACAGTTCTCTTAAACTTGTCCTTCCCCTGGTTTTTACCACTGTGACCCTCCCAAAGTTAAAACCAGATCCCCCAATCTGAGCTGTAACGAGACCCAGAATAAACAGTTAAATGGCAGCTTACACATCTGCTGTGTGTTGACCACCTCATTCCTGTGCAGGACCTCTGTAGGGGGTCGCGTGGGGGCCGGGGCAGGGGCACTAGGGGGGTCCGGTTTGGGGGCCCGGGGTCGAGCTCGAGGAGCCTCAGGTTCAATGAAGTTGTTTTCTTCCGTTTCCTCTTGGTAAGGGTTGTAGCTGTCATCTGAAAAGAGGGTCACATGTTATGATAAGACTTATTTACTGCCACTAAAGGCTAAGTACATGATTGGCCTACCTTCTTATGCAAAAACTAACTATGTGTATTATATAAGTAATAGCCAAGCTTGTACACATGTTGTATACACATTATTTCAAGTTCCAAAGTAAATGGACAGTCACACAGCTTTGGACCTTAAGACAGTAAGTGGATAATAGATAAACTTTCTTATACTTTATTTTAGATAAACTTTCTTATCCTTTACTTTTCAAGTATCATGATGTCTTAATAGTCCAATCTTACTCTTTTTTTAAATTTCACATACCTTTGTAACATTGGTTGTCCTTGCAGCCTCCACCATAACTCGGAGGACAGGCTGAACATGGGGTCCCATGTTTGTAAGGAGCATGACCCCACCAGTTCCCCCTGTTCAAATCACACACAAAATACAACATAGTAGAGAGTTCTCGTGGGAATAGGCTGAAAATATTTGTCACCTCAAACTTTAACATTTTGACAGGCTTGATATTCTCTGTCACTCATTCATCAAAGAGTGTGTTTACTTTGGAGAGTAGTTGCAGACGAGATAGACGGCCTTGGCCCAAATCTGCCCCCACACATTCATATTATAGCATAAGTTGATCGCACAACCAACACGACTGCTGGTGGCCCACACAAGCTGAAAAGTAACAAACATATCCATTAAATAATACATTTTGAAAATTAAGGTGAGTGAAGTACTGGAACTTTTCAGTCAAAGTACCTGCGTGTAGTGAGTGCAGACTGGCCCAGAGCACCTGAACGGGCAGTAAGGGTTACACTCTTGGGGATAGGGATAGGAGAAGTCTTTCACTTCGTCATACCACGCCTGGACATGGAACGTAGGAGGCTGATACCTGCACGGAGGCAGAAGAATCACGGGAAAAATATTTACAAAACTTGTCCATTTTGATATTGTTTTTTTTAGCAAATAATTCTAACACATCATCAATGTAATACTTTCTCCTGTCCATTTCCCTTTTTCACATAAGCATCTCTTTTAGTTCAAGCTTGGGTTTAGCACTTTTTTGGCTGGAGTATTTTTCATACGTAGTGTAGTAATCATGGACGGCAACAATAATAACAATACACTTCGGACATCTGGCAAAACTGAAAGGTTAACTGCAAAATTTGTTCAGAGAGGCCTAATTCTTTAATCATTACTTTAGCATCAGAAGCTAGAGTACAAGAGACCAATTACAAGGTAAAACTGCCACAAAGTTCACATATGAAACAGTTTATGGTGCAACCAAATTAATAAATATCAAATTCTATGCAAAGGTAAACGTAAATGGAAAGTTTTCATCTGGTTGTTAAGAAAATTATGTCAATAATCGCGAGTAATTCTTAAATCAATCTTCTCATAATAATTATAATATAAAGATTTGATATTGTGACACTTCAAAGGGTAAACCAAATGAACTAAATTAACTCAGATGCCCTCCACACTACAACAGTAATCACCTTCCCCAGTGAGCGCCTAGGTTCTGTCCGATCTGAGGCAGTAGTCCAGCAGGACCATGTTCCCATAGGCAGGTCTCAGCCCACTCCTCAGCTGTGCGCTCCAGTTCAGTGTCCCAAACCTGAACAAATGTACAAATGTTACAATTTGCTTCACAACAAAGCTTTCCTTAAATGAATTCACTGAGATGGAAGAGAGAACTAGTTTGTTAAAATCTGAAAAACATCTGCAAGGAAAAGTAAAACTAGACTGAACTCAGAATTACGAATTTGGAAAATATCTGTCATGGAAGAAATTAGTTTCTGGTACTTTTTTGGTTTAAAACAGGCACATGTGCACCAAACCAGGGATTCGGATGGAGTCTAGCTTTGCCTTACACAACTTCACAACACTGAGCAGCACATTACAAATTAAACTTTAGAGCTGTCACTGGCAATATAATAAAATGGCATTGCAACTTGATACTAAAGTACCATTATGGGTTTACTCCTCATTTTGAGCATTGCTGACTGTAACAATCCTGCACTTTGCCGCTCAGCTGACTAACCTCAAACGGGTTTTCCCGTAATATTGCACGTTATTCCAAAAATGCCAAAAGGCTGTTTTACCTCTTAAGTAATAACTTCCATATGGTCCTGCTAGAGAGATGAGGCACAGGTTTCACCTCTGTCTTTCTGAATTGGCCTCCTCTGCTTCAGGTTTGGCTCAAGTTGGATACTAAATGGATCAGATTCCCATTTGAGGGTTTTCCAAGAATGCACTCTGTGTCCTTCATTTGTACTGACCTACATTTGACCATTAAACATGCTGCAATAACACCAGAACCAACTGTATCTTGTTCTATGTTCTGTATGTTTGTCTATACATCTGGCTACTCCCTTTTTCAAGGATTTTTATGTCAGATACCCAACCTTACCCTACCAGCCGCATCACTGTGACTAGAATTGGCAATGGAGTCAAACTTTCAGGAAAAGAGTATCAAATGTCTGCTCTCTGCTTTTGAGGAAGCCATTGTATAAATATAAATAATATTTTTTTCCTTCTATTTATCTATCACAATTTCTCAATTGAAAGTATTTTTGCAAATTAAAAAAATAATTTAATTAACATAAACAGTAGACCTTTAAGCAGTGCCAATTAACTGAAAAAAAAAAATAAAACATACTAGGTCTGGACTCTGCTCCAAACAACATACTTTTTGACCGTTTGAAACTATTGGATCTTGTTTGGCATAACTTTGATCAACAGCATAGATCTAACTAATAGAGCCAATATATGTCACTACCAAATACTTTTTTATTTATACTTATAATACAAAATCTGTTTACTTAATTGTATGTGACTCTGAAAACCCATCTCTGCCCACTTGCAGTATTTGTGAGTAACCAACCATCACCAATCGAAACAAGTGCTGCTCTCTTCATTCTTTGTTATCGTTACAAACACCTATGGCCAACAACAGGATGTCTGGCTGCGCAGCAAATGAACTGTTAAGTCTGAGCAGTTTCTTACACGGGACTTCTGGGAATCCAGTCAACACTGTTTGTTTAAATCAATAATCCAGAAAATAGTGGTATAATAGATGAACACAGCTCTTTGTAAGGTTAATTGTTTGCGGTATACCTGCACAGATAAACAGAAGTCTATATTGAGAGCTACAAGTCAGAGCTGACACATTTTAGTGTGTTGTAACAGCTAATGAAGCAGCAACAGACTGGCATGTGGTTATCAGTGAACATGTTAACTGAAACTTTTTTTCCAATTAGATTTCTTCTACCAAAATGAAAAACACAGTCAGTGCTTTCAGTGATAAGGAGGTAGGAATACACTGAGTAGAGTTTTGGTAATTGTTGAAAGTTAAAGCGCACTGGGTTTGTTGTGTGGGATTACAGATTAAAGAGCCTATATTATGCTATTTTCTGATCTGGAGTTGTGTTTTGTTTCATTTACAAATGTTTAACACAAAAATCCTGCATATTTAGGCTGAAGTGGTCTACTGTATTCTTTAAAACCATACACCCTTACTAGAATCATTTGAATAATTTCAACCCTGGAATTGCCAATCTCTACTAAACAAAAGGTTGAAGTTAGCGGTTAACTTGAAAACTACCGCTTCATGACATCACAAGGTGGAACAGAGCATTTTGAGCTTTAGAGATTTAGACAGACTAATAATAAAGGATTACTCAAAGTCAATTTTGTGTAGTACAGGACCTTTAAAACACAAATCTGACTGCATATTATGTAACTGGACTTGGCTTGCATTTGATAACATAAGTCTTGTCTAAATTAGGACTACAGGTTTCTGTGTTTAGATTTGATAACTGTGCTAAAGAATTTATATAATATATTTGTGTGTTTTTGTGTACTTGGAGCATGTACAGGTATATGCGCCACAATATCACAATAGTATCTTGTTGGCCTTCCTTTACACACAATAGTGCTTTTTGTTTTTGTTTTGTTAGAGACGCCAATTCACTTGGTGCAGCAAGATTTTTCAGCTGGCTAAATAAAAAAAATGTGACTGTTAATCAACTCTAATCTTGGAAGCAACACTAACATTTAAAATTTTAAACAAAGTTAATCTAAGGCCTACTACTTGCCTTGACATCCAAAATCACAATAATAATTAAGTCTATTCTGTAGATTTCCACTGCCAGAGTTGTCGTGCCAAATAATCTGCCTCACATATGCCAGATTCCCTCCTGATCTTTTTTCCAGGCTTGGTGATGCCACTGACTTGTAACAAATCATGCTTTTCACTACTAAAGTGTCTCAATTTAGCAGCCTGAACTGAAGGACCGCACTGTGGGTGAGATAAAACGAGTGGTGGATTTTGCCCGCTTTAGAGCAGGTATAAAGCACAGCCGTCCTGTCAGGCCACAGTTGTTTGCACAGTTACGCAGCGGGGGAGGCTTAGTAACAAGGACCCCCCAACCGTGGGCCCCTCCCTGACCACACTCCTGCCTGGGGCCCTAAAGAAAAACACCTTACCTCCTACACTCCATCAGCACCGCGCACACAGCATTGTTTATTTCGTTTCACACTTCATTTGTGGCTTTTTTTTTCTTGTCCCTGGTCATCTGGTTACATTCCAAACTCCATAGAGGGGTACTTCCTTTGCACGTCCCAGTTTCCTGTTCATAATCAATAGGGCATGTGAAGGAGCACAGCCAATTAATGATATAGGTCAAGTGGTTTCAAGGTATTACACCGTCCAGGTGGCATTTTGTCAAACTATATTAAAGCCAACACTGAGGTATTTAGAGCAAGATATTTAATGCAACTAAAATTTAAACTAAAGAATGTATTATAATTTAGCTATTTGAGTTTAATAGGCATGGGGACATATTAATAATAATAATAATGCATCAGTTTTATATAGCGCTTTTTCAGGACACTCAAAGACGCTTTACAGGGCATTATTCATTCATTCCACACTATGTTATGTAAAATGTACTTGTATGAACAGTTTTCATCATTAGTTTACTCTGAGTTGTATATGATTAATGCACGTTTGAGTAATCATTTACACTATTGACCACTGAAATCATCTAATTCTTGTGATAAAGTTATCACAATTCTCCACACAAGAGTTACAATAGTGTGATATTATACCAGGTTCAGGAGTGCCAAGCTCAGTGCCAGTACAGTCTGGCTCTGGACCAATGCTGTTGCAACTTTCATTAGCGTTTATAAAAATTCAACAAAAGCTCCTCCTTGACCTACCACTCCTGATCCATTTTCTGGTCGTCACATTTTCGTTTCCACTAAAGTTTTTGGTGACAAGTTCCAAGGCACTTAAATGAATTTTATTAATTTAAGTATTGTCCTTGTTGAAACAAAAAGGGAGGAAGACCATTGTTTCTTAATCACACTTTTCATTCGAGTGTGTAGTGTAACAAAAATGTTCTACATCAGTTTTGGTGAGCTGTTAAGACTTGAATCAGACGTCATGGTTAGTCAGCATGTATAAAAGTAATTCTGAGATGAATGTTATCTGCCATCCCATTCCTTCCCATTAGTGGAGATGAAAAAAATATATAGATGCAATCATCTAATGATCTTCCTGTTTCTAAGGAAGGCCATTTTGAGGACCACTCAAAAAAGAATAATTTGCTTTGAATCGTTAGCACTAAATTTATCATCACTCTGAAAACCATGTATAGCTAATATGCTGTACCAACAGTACTGTGAATAACTTCTGTTAGATGTAAGTATTATCTGATATTATATCACTCTCCTAATAGTAATTTGAATTTATCTGGGCTTAGGGTTGCCACATGCAAGGGACTCTCTGTGACTGGATTTACCTTGCACGACCATACACAACTGCAAACCCACAAACACACATTTTACATCTTTCTTTAAATCTCACACAATAGCAATTGAACACAAATATACAAGTCTAGACATTACTTACATTTTATAAGATGCTCTATTTTGAGTTAAATAAGGATGGCCAAAGACTGCTGCAGGGTCTAAATGATGTGTAACCTGAAAAATGTCAATCCAGACCGCTAACACCACCGGCAGCTTGGGCCAGTTGCCCAGCACGACCAAGGTAAACAAATCAAGGCAGGTTTTCTCCCATGATGCATCTGTTTGTCTAGTGGCACTTCAAATACTCACACGTCTCTGTCTATACCTGTGGGTCAACCTTAACCGCTGTCCCCCCCTACACTGACGATGCATTGATGTTTTTGGCAGAGTCGCTGTAGTGTGAATGCTTATCCCGGATTTTAGGGGCCTCTGTGTGTTGTATAATGACAGAATGGGAACGGAGCCATAGGGATAAGAGACAGAGGGAGTCAGAGAGGAAACAGATGAAGTGGGAGGAAAGACAGGGATTTGAACTGATGTTATCAAAGACTACCTCGGAAGGGGTCTGAAGTTTGGTTTTGATCCACAATAACACACAAAAGAAAACCAGTTGAGTGCACAAAGAGACGTCTGTCCCTCAGATTGTTAAGGTAATTTTATCTTTCCACATTGTACATGCTTGTAAAGGAAACATAAAGGACATTTACAACTTGGCTAAAATTTCACTGTGCCTAGATTGTGTATATTCCATTAAATGAGAGAACTACCCAAAAAATCCTAGTAGGGTTACACAAGCGCCATATGTGCTCTATGTCCATTAGTATAACATAGTGTATAACAGTCTAAAATCCCTTTTGCATCTGCAGTACCTCTCTCTAAGTTATTATAATCTGTCCACACCCCACTAAACTTGGACTTTCTTCTTTGCTCCAAAACCTGCTATCCCCTTGTTGCATGCCTCTCCGTACTTCACCCCTGGGTGCCCCCGCAGCTAAAAAAGCCAGCCAACTGTAACAGGAGACAGTGGAGAAGGAGCTGTGTGCCGCTGGCTCAGCACTTCTCCTCTTCCAGCAGGCTGCCAGAGCGCACCCCTCTGCACACACCACATGAGGGGTCGTTAAGTCTAACCTCTCAATTATACAATTACACAGTCCAGCAATTGCCCCCAGCAGGAACTGTTTATTTGCCATAACCACAGAATAAGCCTTTTGTTTTCAGGGTCTTTAAGCCAAGATGAAACAGTGATAAAAACTCATTATGTTCTGCACACTGTATTGATTTTCAAGCCTGAAAGTACAGTTAGTGGCCATGGGCTGTAGCAATCAAGTCATGCCTTTATTTGGAGAAGTTCCAGATGGTTGGCGATGAGATTTTCTCTAAGTGCGTATGTGTATGCACGTATGGCATATGCTTGACAGGGAGGAGGGGTGTCCAGCTGGTAAAATAAGCCCCCAGTGATTCTAATTGCGCTCTGAAATGCGATCCACTGCTTTATACGCACACGTGATGGCTAAAGGATAAAGTCAAACAAATCTCTTAGCATGAGTAAAAAAAAACACAGTAGTAATGTGATCGTTGGCAGGTCGCAGGAATTCAGTGCTGGCAGTGGCGGGAGTCACATGGGTCCTGGAGGAGAAAGTGGAGGGCTAGTGTGGAGGTGCTTAGAAAATGTTGGCATGCTGATTATGACCAGGCTAAAAGGGACAAGTGCCAGCCAGTCTGGCGGTGACTGGGTCAAACTATATTACCCAAGATTTAAATGCATAGCAGGAATTTGAAATGGGGCCATAGCTGCATAATGATCAGTAATATGGTTTTAAATGAAAGCATACACATATATAAGGTGAAGAAAGGAACTCTTCAGGTGTAGACTGCAAGCATCAGTGTCAAATTGATTGGCATTGCAATCAAGAATACTGCTACTTCATCATGCAATTAGTAGATGCAGTAATATAATGAATGTAATCTGATACACTTATTTGATCAATCAGAAAACTCCATTCTCGCAAGTGCATAAACACATAAACGCAAATGCATAAAACCGCAACACATCTTTCCTTCAGTGCACATCTCTATAGTCTTTTAGATCTTTTGAATATTGTTATTGGTGTATTGGAAAGAATACATCACACATATGATTTTTAGAACACTAAAGCATGTCACTTACCATGTACTCCATGTTGGATGCTGGGGGGTACACCTGCCCCCTGAGCTTGTTGTGGAGGTTCAGGATGAGCTGTGCGTCGGTGTCTGTTATGGCTCTCTTGCCCCGCCCTTTGGCCTTCCACATCTCTCCATCCTCGTCCATGTACTTGTCCAACATCTGCTCCAGGCTGGAGTTAAACGGCAGCGCAAAGGAGACTGGCATTTGGATCAGACAGAGCAAGAGCATGGATCTGCATTCTGGCCAGTGAGTAGACAAGAATCTCATCCTGGTAGTGGTAAAGTTTGTTGTATAGTCTTAAAATAATGGAGGGAAGCTGTGTAGGTCAGTCAGAAAAACACACACACTTTCTGTTAGGAAAAGAAAAGAATGAGACAATATATCAGTAACAGAAATAAAGTTTTCACCACTCCTTTGTGTCATATGAGTAATTTTGTGTGTTCATTGTGCTTTGGCAAATGGAGAGCCCGTGCGTAAAACCAGTTAATTGTGCATATCATTGTGCGCTAAGCTTATGATGGGTTTCCATATTGATTAAATACTTTTATATACTTTTTCTATTCACTGATAATAGCCTCACAAAACAACCTAGAACAATAAGCTTTTATTTAAATTAGATTAACAGTGCACCTGCAACTTTGACAGATAAACTCATGCAAGACTAAAAAACAGAATTAAAAAAAAAAACAAAAAACAAAAAACAAAAACGCGTGCACAATTAAAACTACGTATCAAATGCAAACTTACATTTATTGGGAGCCTGTGCGCGTGTCTCCAGGGAAATTAGCCAATGTGAAAACTGCAGCAGTAAAAACGCAACTTGGATGATTTCAACGTGCAGAGCAACTTGTGTAGCGCTAACCTCAGCCGCTGGATAGAGAAAAGAGGCTGCGGGGATGTTTCTTCTGCAGGGTTCATACTCCAAAGCCGCTAAAGCATCACTTTTGCACACTTTATCCTCAACTTTAGTTTCACTCTCGGGCGCCGCCTCTGACCCCGCCCCTGGACGGGTGATACGGCCCTCTGCTCCTCAAGCCGAGCAGGCTCATGGCACCGACAGGTACCAGGAACTTGGAAGGCACATGCGTTATATTATTATTATTATTATTATTATTATTATTATTATTATTATTATTATTATTATTATTATTATTATTATTATTATTATTATTATTATTATTATTATTATTATTATTATTATTATTATTATTGTTGTTGTTTGAAAAAAAATGAAAGAAAATAAATAAAACTGTAGGATAATTAAATCTTCTTGTTTGCTTATTACTGAGGTAGCCAACATCCAAACATTATCCATACTAACTAAGAAAATATTTGGAAAGGTTATATTATTTGTATTTTTTGTATTGACTATATTTTACAGTAGAGATAGCCTTTCATAGTTCATTGATGGGAGTGGTCATAATAACCAGAGTAGAGAACAGTGATGAAGCATCTTATAGTATGCAACAAGCCTGTGTGTTTCAGAACATAACTTTTTTTATTTTTCAAACTATTTTCTTGAATTTATTATCTTTGTTGAATATTCGTTGAATAAGTAATTTAGAAAAGTTTCTATGGAAACTTAGGGATGCACCAATACTGGTATCGGATATCGGCAACAATACTGAAAAATTTTATAGGAAAATTGGCTTCCAAATATTGGTTCAGCAGATATCCTGGTTGGGCAAAGAAATGTATGTAATAAGATTATTTCCTGATCGTAGTCAGCCCAAAAAGTCTCATAATGTTTGAATTTTTATTTATACAAAGTTGTTCTATGGTTACTTGAGAGATAAATAACATCTGCATAAGAGACTTGGATGAGTTTTGTATTATTTCGGTTTAGTTTTAAAGAAATAAATGCTGTTTTCAGTCTCTGCACTGGTATTGATTGATACTGGGTATCGGTAAATACTATAGTATAAGAATCGGTATTGAAACTGAAAAAGCTTGATCAGTGCATCCTTACAACAAACATAATAAAACAATGAATCAGTGTCTTCATCTGTAAAGTGTAATGTAAGCTCAAAACTACCACTGTGATTTGTGACTGGTACCTCCAAATCCTTTAACCTAATCTAAACCAGACCCTGCTTCTCCTCAGGGGCCTGGGCTCCCAAAATGGTCTCATTCTCTGGAGCCCTAACCGCTTACAGGTGACTTCTTTGGGGGGATTAAACACAAACCCTCTCGTTGTTAATTTCAGGTACTGCGTTTGTCGTCAATATTTCCTCTCACGTATGCACCGCTCCTGTTCCTTTAAATATGGAGCCAGCAGATTCCAGATTGTCTTCTCTGCTCTGGTCCTTTTCACTGGAGCCCTGGCACATGTGGCAACAGTAGCTAATAGGCCACCGCTGCAGCCCCCCGCACACACTTTCCACAATCAACAGTCCCACAGTGTTTCATCTGACAAACATAATAAAGGCACATACAGGAAACCATGGCACAGTTTGCTTGTAGAGTTAATGAGCCTGTTTCTATAACAACCAAATATTTTACAACTTTTTTTTTGTTTTGTTTTTGGACTTAGGCACGTGAGCTGACTTGGAACGATTGCATACTTTTAGTTCACAATGGTCAATTGTCCAGTACACTAAAAACACTTTACAGTGCTGGATTTTACTGGAAATAGCCTCTCTTGCCCCTGCCCGAAACTATAATTCTGGGTGTGTGCAAACCCACCTACAAGCTTACCTCTCCTGGTGTCAATCAAGATCGAAGCATTTACCACCAGCCACATAACTCCCTTCTCCAAATCTGCTGATTCTGAAGATAGATGGGCTTTCACACACTAATGGAACTATAGTTATGTAACAGTTACTTTCATAACTATAGTTCTATTTCGCATGCGCTCTGCCCACCTATGGGCTTCACTATTGGTTGCTCACTGATGTGATGGTTATGGGGATAGATGCACCTCCATTTGCATAGGCTCTTAAGATTGGAGCGGTAAAATTAAGGTTTGTGGACCTCATACTCATGGTACACAGGCAGCCTAGGCCAAGGCGGCATAACCAGGTCATGCTGCAGAGAAGCAGCGTAGAGCACTAAGCCTGATCGAACTAGACTGAATGGCTGAGGTGATGGCCTTTGGCTGGAAGGTAGGGCTAGAGATGAGCCAAGCAACCACTTTCTCTGAAATGCATGCAGGAGTGGTGAACCAAGAGCAGACACAGGCCACCCACCCTATTTAGGAGGGACAAGGCCCGCAGGAGTGCAGTCTGTCCAAAGCCATTCTGTTCAAATAAGGAAAGTTCAACCAGTGCGTGACAAACCAATGTCTCTCAAATGTGGGAGCATCTCCTGTCAAAAATATGTATTTAGAAGCAAATATATATAAAGAAGAGTTGGGTGCCTTGATTGTTGATTCTGCAGAAATCTGAACTAAGAAGTGTTTTGTTTTGTTTTGTTTTGTTTTTGTGTTGTTGTTTTTTTCTTTTCCTTTTTTCCTTTTATGTTGCCATTTTTATCATGAACGCACCATGTGTTTCTCTGACTGAATCCTGACCCATACGTCATGTAAAGCTTTATCAAAGCATGTGATTTTGGCTGGCCAGGTAAGATGGCAACACCCATAAGGCTCTATCCCTACGGCTGGCACCTGATAAATGTTTTATGTTTACAACTACCACTTTTGTTTTATTCAAGCATCATTTGCTGACTTTCTTGGCGTATATCACCCATATCAACTGAATCGACAAAGCCAATTAACAGCACTTTAATCTAACTTTGTGATTAAACATAAAATGTAGGCCTATGTCAAATTTTCCATTGAGAAACCCAATGAACCCAAATCAGAATGTAGCCTAATATTTGTGCCAAAGCCGGAGAACCAAATAACACAAAGCAAGAGTAGCCTCGAGCAACAAACCACGAGCACGTCTTGCACAAGCAGAAATGAGAAGAGAGGGAGACCAGTGTTATCTGTTACATCGCTCCCTAATGGTTTTGGTTGGGGCTGAATTGAGGTTGCAGCGCTGGAAAGGAGCCGGGGTGAACACGGGGCTAAAGTGCATCAGGGTGGTTTGGCGCACACAGTGAACGCGGCCCTCCATAGACTAAACGATGAGCCTCGGGTCAGACACTTTAATGAACATCTGTCTCTCTCTACCCTCTAGTGGTCATTAGCTGCCGTTGCAAGTGATGACAGCATGACATTGTCAACTCTAAAAGCAAAATGTTTGTTTATTATTACAGAGCGAGATTATTTTTGAGCAATTTCCCTTGTTCGCGTTTGCTTTCAGTCTTTTTTATTTTAATAATGAATAGGTTTTGTAGTAATGCACTTCTGGCCACTTAATTTCTTGTAGACATCTTGTAGGCCTATCTACTATCAAAGTTTGACAAGAAACTTGAGTCAATTATTACATTTTACAGTAATGTATGTGGGTAATTTATTTTTAATTGTTTTGAGTACATTTTGGAACCACTAGGTGTCAGTGTCCCCCAATATCTGCATTGAGCATGACGCGTAGGACGTATACACATGCCTCGTGATGATAGAAATCTAACGACAATTATAAAAACATCTTTTTGTAATCACATGATGGTTAGGAATATAAATTGTGTAATGTGTTCAGAAGACAACATATTTCAAATACAATTCTCTGTCATTACCTTATTGAAGGAGAAAGTCAGTTGCATGCTTCCATGGAAAAAGAAAATTAATACTGTATTTCTGAACAGTCTCCATGAAGACAGATTCGTTTTATGCCATAATGTGAAATATTAAAACCAAATGAACATTTCCATGAAAACAAACAAGAGGAGGCCCTTCTCCAGGCCAAATGAGAGTCAGGTTTGTGGAGATCTGGCTTTAACACAGCTTTGATAGAGCCTCATACCTTTAATAATACTTAAACATTAATTTATAAGCCTGTATCATGATGCAGTGTGATTTATTTAAGGGCGTGGTGGTAGAAATACTTGAATTTGTAGTTAAAAGTACTACGTACAATCATTTGGACCACTTTAACAGGAAGCATGAAGGTCAAGCAAAATTGGCCACAGTTTGGACCCCTCTACACTATAAGAAGAGTTTGAGGTAAATGTATGTGTGCAGTACTTTGTCAGAGCTTGAGTGGTGAGCATGTGCTGATTGGCTCAAGTCCAACTGCAGGGCGTCTTTACAAAGTGCACTTCACTTTACCCTCTAAGTCTAAAACTGAACAATTTCTCTGAATTCTCCTTTGACATTTGAGGTTTCCAGAAGACTTTACATTGTAAGCTTTAAGGGGTCAATCCATGCCATATTTTAGTTACTTTAGTTTTAGGTCATGGATTATGGAATAACTAGTCGACAGTATAGAAAAGTCCCTATATAAGCAGTTAAACTATCATTGTGTTACCTCAATCTGTCTGCTCTTTTTTTCCATTGCGCTGATGTACACTGAACCACAAAAACCTTTGGAAAAGTGACACATACTTTGAAATAGAAGCCTGACATGGTTTGTATACACCGAAGAACTTATTTCTTTACCCTATGTTTGAAGTAAGGGCATCCAAATCAAGAGGTGCACCACAAAAACCTGCCCTGCCATTAACTCCAAAGTTCAAGTGCTGCCCCCATAGAGATTTATGGTAGGAAAAGAGTATTAGCATGGACGTGTCAACATTTGTTGAGGTCCAAAAACATGCTTCAAGGAGCTGACATCAGTGACACTAACATGTCCAGACCTACATGACATGAGTACATGTGAAATGCATAAGACCATATCAAGTTGATGTTTTTGTCTATTAGCAAGAAAATAATATTCCTTATATTTTACATTTTACCCAGATCAAGTTTTAAGTACAAGTGTGGTCACTGACATTTCTATGTACTTTAAATACTGTATTTTTGTATTAGTTATCCATTTATTTCATATTACACAACTTTCATGTCACAGACGAAAATATAAACATTTCTATGTGGGAGACCTCCTAGTGACGTTTGTAGTTTCAGAAGCGATGGACTAACAATATTGTTAGAAGACTTATAAATAATAAATACAACTGGTGAGATATATACATGTACATACGTGTTATAATGTTGTTACCTCCTGAAAAACCTAAAGTTACATGTTTGAGTAATCCCGGTTTAATAGTCTGTCTACATCTCCAAATGCTCTGTTCCACCTTGTGATGTCATGTAGTGGTAGTTTTCACGTTAAGAGCTACCTGTTACCTTTAGTTCAGTAAAGATTGGCAATTCCAGGGCTGAAAGTATCCAAATGATTCTAGTGAAGGAATATGGAGTTTGAATACACAGTGGAGCACTTCCTGTATTACTGCATGACATCACAGACATCTCAGTTTGAGAGAAGACCTCAGACTAAATATGAAGGGTTTGTGTGTTAAACATGTGTGACCAAAACAAAACAAAACAACTCCAGACATGATGATGATGAAACATTATAACATAGGCCAGAGAAGAGCGTAGTATGGGCCCTTCAAACACGTCTTCACTTTCACTGGCACTTAAAGGTACATGATTTTAGACTTGCTTTCATCCTGACCCAAGTCTACACCCTTTACCTAGTCATGAGAATTGCCAACTAAATGTCAATAACTCAGAATATCCATGATAGATGAATAATACTGACATATTCCTGGAAAACTCAAGTCCGGTCCATTTCCATAAAATGTGTTCAGCGAGGATTTTAAGGGCTCAATACTTTGTGACGTGTTGACGTCTTTCTGCTATAATTGCAGAGTATAACTCACTTGTTAGAAATTTACTCTCCAATCCAAAATTTTAAAACTAAAAATCAATTCACAATCCACACTAAACAATTCAGATTAATGTCACATAAACCAAAATGAAAACCCAAAATTATAGTCAACAAAATAAATTTATTACAAAATACACATCAGAAAAAAGCGCTGTATTGGCATAAATCAGTGCTGAACAATTCAAATTTTCTATACTGCAGCGAAGTGTGACAAATGATGAATACCTGGATATATACTGTGGTAGTGCTTAAAACATGGTGAAATTTGACATGCAAATGAACCATTTTAGAGCTTGATATTTACATTATTTACAAACCATAAAAAACATGTTCTATTAAATATTTCCCCATATAAAAATGAATAACTTACAGTGTAGCTGCTGATATAACTGATTATCCACAAATACAAGCCTTGCATTAGAAGCTGTTAAGGTGCACTGGAGTGCTCATGGTGTCTAATATATCAACACTGGCTATAATAATACATAATAGATAAGTGTTGTCATACAAACATATAGATAGGACATTGCCATTACAGAGTAACAGTACCTTAAATGTTTAAACAGTAACATAGTGAACGAGTGCAGCACTTGGCAGTGATCCAACAGTACAGACATCACAAACACATTTGTAATAAATATGAAACAAAATGGTAAGCTTCAAACAGCTGAAGTTATTGTATCAAGAGGTCAGACACTAAAGACACTGGCTGAGAAAGGTGATTGAAACTCCTCTTCATGAATGTCTTTACCCAATATAAATCTAATCATGTTCTCATTATTTAGAGTTTATTGAGTATTTTGAGTGTAGGTCTTACAGAGTTGCATAGCCTTTTGCATAGTACTGGACCCTTCTATGAAGCTTTGATGTGAACATCACAGCATTCCTACTGAGGCAGGGCACACAACAGTTAGGTGTGAGCCCTATAGCACCGTAATGAGTGAGAATGAGCAGCTCTCATGTGTTAACCACACTTGCAAACATGTATGGAGCACAGTCTGCCACATGAACTGTGTTTAAGGACCACACTATAGATAAATTATATTTCATTATTTCAAATCAAAACAGTATTACAAACTATATACAATTCATTTACAAGTAAGTAATGCATAGTTAACTGCTGCCATTAAATGAGTGTGTCTTTCAAAGTCCATATATACAAAAGGTGGTCCATAACTGTTGTGCAAATCTGTAGCAGTCTCTCTTGGTAGTGAGGAGGTCTGTGGTCTACATGTGATCTACCTGTCTATTTGAACCAGTGCAGGTAGTTTGTTTTGAGTGTGGGGAAGCACATGTTGTTACTGCAGGAGCCTCCGTAACTGGGCGGACAGGCCGAGCATGGGACACCTACTTTATATGGGGCTTCACCAATCCAGTTACCCCTGAAAGACAAAAACACATTTTAAGTAAAATAAAAGTCAATATAATCCACTGTTTTCGGACCAGGGTGCATAAAGGTGCATAAACTTAACAATAAGTCAGATTTTAAAAGACTGGATTGGGCAGTACCAGTGCACCAGCTGTATCAGGCTTAGGTAGACTTTGCAGAGACAAGGGTACTAACAGTCTATGCCAAAGGATTAGGTCATAGGTTACAGAGTTCAATGAGATCAAATGACTTCTTACAGTATAAGTTTAGTTCCATGTACAGTGAAGCATAAGGCTGTAAGAATACTTACTTTGGTGAATAATTGCAGACTAAATATGTGGCACGTTTCCATATAGAACCCCATACATTCATATTGTGGCAGGTGTGGATGGCACAGCCCACTTTGTTTGATGTTGCCCAAACCATCTGCAGAACAAGCAACAACAGTGTCATAAATCTACTCTTAGTGATGGAGAAGCTTGGCAGTGTTGACAGTGGTGCACCTGTGTGTAGTGGGTGCACATGGGTCCAGAACATTTCAGAGGGCAACGAGGGTTACAGTCTCGGGGATATGGGAAAGTGTAATCTTTGACTTCATCATACCACGGCTTCACCAACTGCAGAATGGAGCGATACCTGGAAACGAAATATAAATGTCAGCTAAAAAATGTACTGGCACTGGAGAAACTATAATTATTAACAATTTTAGGGTAATATTTTCAAAACTGACATCACAATCAAGTCAAAACTTGACTTGCACTAAAAGTTGTACAGACCAAAACCATTTGTCATTTTGACAAGTTGACCACAAGTTGTACTGTTCACAAGGTAATTTTGAAATGATATACAAAACAAAATACTGTAGATGTCACACTTTTTGACCTGAGTTTGACCTTAATCCTCACTCTTGTGTATATGCATTGTACTGGGAGACAAAAAATACAAGGGGACAGAGACATGACCCTGGTGGAACGCCTCTGTATTTAACAGGGGGGAAGTAGAAGTTAAATGTTTGAGTGAAAAACAATGTGTTACTCTTACAGACACCAATAAAATTTAAAAGAGGAACTTTTAAACCCATCTTTTAAAGAGACCTATACTATTCTTAAGGATAACCTTTTAATAACTGTCAATCACAGGGTTAACAAGCAGAACCCCCTTGTGTCTCGTGACGTCCTTCAATAAACACACAAAGGATGCCAAATGGAAAGTCAAGACCCACTAAAGGGAAGCACCTTTGTCCTAAGGGTCAATGCTAGCAACACATCTTTTGTTTATTTGAAGGGTCACAGGAGCATTCCACAAGCTGTAACCGGGGCAAAAAAAAAACTTAAAATAGAGAGAGAAGGAGTCGGCTGCGGGGCAACGACCATGAATGAGTGAGTGCGGTCCCTTGGAGGAGCAGCAGATGTTGGGATATAGGGGGCACAAGTGGGGCGCCTGGGGTCACTCACCGCCCCGTCCTGACTGAGAGGTTCTGACCCAAGAAGCGGAGGAGGTAAGGAGGGCCATGCTCCCACAGGCAGGCGTGAGCCCAGTCCTCTGCAGTCTTAGCCAGCATGTCATCCCAGACCTAGAATCACACAAGTACAGCACAGAAAAGGCAATTACATAACTGCATGGAAAATCAAACCACAAGAGGCTCTCCATCTTCTGCCACTGACATGTGAGATAAGAGGGTTCCCTGTGGGTGCTGCTACAGGTGGCAAAATGAGTGCCCCATCCTCCAAATAAGTTATACAAGAAGTCACAGCTTTGCTTCTCTGATTCTATGTCCTACGATCATTACTTAAAGATGGGAAACTTTACATCTTAACAACATCTCAGCTATGATGTGCACTATTGGTGCATCCCCCAAAAGGATTCACACAAGTTCAGGAGCATATGCAAAAACTAAACATAGAAATGCAACATCACCAGAAATGTATTTAAGGCAGGGATGAGTCATAGAGGTAAAAGTGACCGCTCTGTCCCCTCATCTTGTCTGCTGGACACTGGTGCCATGTCTGACCCCTTTTCCCCCTGGAAGTCACTGCTTTGGTGGTCTACTGAAATCCTATCCCTTTAACAGCTGAGAGTGTCATTTGTCACTTGCTTTTGCGTAAAACCACATTTCTAATAAAGCAAAAAGTGACATTAAGTCTTATGACAGAAGGCATATGTAAAAGTAACATATTAGGGGTTGAATGAAAACTTACCATGTACTCCATGTTGGATGCTGGAGGGAACACTCGTCCTCTGACTTTGTTGTGGTAATCAAGAATAGCCACCCTGTCGTTCATTGAAATATAACGCTTCCTTCTGCTTTTTGATATGGACGAGTCTGTTCCATTATTCTGCGCTGTGCCAAAGACCGCTGAGAAGTTGTCGACTATGGATGACACGGGTGCACCAGGGATACGTGTAGCCAGTGCACTTGCTCCACATGAGACGCACAGGATTGTTAAAACGAATAATTGAGGCTTCATATTTAGTTCCGGATAACAACAATACTCCACGACCAGAATGAACGCTAAACCCAATAAAAAGCACTGTTCTTCTATACGCAGCTCTACCTTTCCTTACGCACCGACTACCTGCATTCCAGCCTCCGTGTCACCTCCAAAAGTGCCGCTAGTGGGCTGGACATAGAGAGACGAGGCTGCAGAGAGCAAGTTTCGCGCTTTGCTAACTTTGTGGAGCTTTGTGGAGTGCTGGAGCAGGCGTCCCTCTTGAGTCTCTTATATATTCCATTGGAGCATGCAGGAAGTGCGCGTGGCTCAGAGGTAGACGCACGGCTCCTCCTTGTCACCTGAAACACTGCATCACCTCAGCGGGTGTTCAGTTTCATCTTAACTTTCCCGGACCTTAACAGCATCGCTACGTCACTTTGCAAAATATTTTTAACATTTGACGTTTCTGATCATTTACTTGGAATATAGACAAAATGTTATTGTTTTAACTGTCTGAGCTGAGTTTGAAAGAGAACGTTGTACATATCAAGTTAGAAATGCTTTATAGTAGGATAATATCAATATAGGCCATAGCTTACTTTATTTACTACTTTATTTCATCAGTAAATAACAATCGTCCATGTCCTCAGTTATGCTTGCCAGCCATAAATAACGACATTAATGGATTCATTTCAGGTTTCAGGTTATTTACACAATATCCCGTGTTGCTCATGTGGAGCAGTGTAAACAGCACTTCCATGTGTTGCATTTATGACACAGTAAAGATTACACTTGTTCAGCAGGGCCTCCAGATGTGTGTGGTTTGACACAGAGGCACAGCCAAGTGAAAAAACGTGGCTGCGCCCCGTCATTTTCACTGGCAGCTGGAGAACAAATTAAAGCAACGTTAATGTCTCTCTCTCTCTCTCTGTCTCTCTCTCTCTCTT